>CANTUR010000857.1:0-600000 GCA_947683625.1 Mallotus nudiflorus
TTATGAGATGGGATTTTGATTAAATCCAGTTCGTATGGATGATATTATGATATTATGATTTTATTTTTCGTTGCATATTATACTGTTACTGTTATTATGGCATGCTTTATTTTATTTTTAGGCTTGCTACGGGTTTCGGATTCGAAAGAATTCCCGTTCCCTAGCACCGGTCATGGCCCCTGTTTTGGGTCGTGACAAAGTTGGTATCAGAGCGGAGTTCTGTGTCAGGGCTTAGTTGTGTGAGTTGTGGCCCTAGTTTTAAAGTTGTGTTTTCTGTTGGACTACTGCAGTGTATTAGGTTCGAGTATGTCTTGATGAGTATTCCTTGCTGTAGTTTTCAGCGTTATTCCTAAGTTGTCTGTTTTGTCTGAATCTTTCCGTTTGTCTTTTCAGAATGAGGAGGCGAGCGCGTGTCGCTCCATCGGTCGTTGAGGCAGAGGATGATGAGTCTTTTCATGACGAGGTTTTACCTCCTGAGCAGCCAGTTAGACGTAGAGGTCGTGGCAGAGGTAGACCTCGAGGAGCGGCAGGTCGCCGTAGGCAGAGAGAGTTACAGGACGAGGAGCCTGTTGAGCCTGAGTTTGATGTTCCTGTTCCTCCAATTGTTCAGCCTGCCTATCAGCAGGGTATGTCTGACCCTGAGGCAGCTTTGTTCTATGCCCGAGTTGGCAGGATTGCTTTTGATGGTACTTCTGATCCTTTATATTTTCTGCATGCGATTGAGACTAGGACTCGGACTGCTCATACCGAGTACCAGCGGATCTTGATCGTTGAGTTGTCTGTTGAGGGACCAGCCTTGGATTGGTTCATTCAGATGATCCAGCCCTATATGATGACGATGACTTGGGCTCAGTTTCGAGAGCGATTCATGAGGAGATTTTGTCCAGAGCCTCTTCGTTTGAGCTATCGTCTTCGTTTGACCAGTATTTCTCATGGAGATCGATCAGTAGAGGAGTATACCCGAGAGTTTCTTCGTCTAGGTAGATATGCTGAGGATCTGATGCGGAGATCAGTATTTCGCTGTTACTACGTATGTCACTGGTTTGGGTTCAGCTTTTGCTGGTATGCTACAGCAGGTCTTACTTTGGAGGTCTGTGATTGAGCTAGCTAAAGAGATCGAGCTGAGATTAGTTAGGCAGGGAGCGATGCCTGATTATTACCAGTTGGGAGTTCAGTCGAGTGGATTGCAGGCTACTCCATATTCGAGTTTTCATGTTGGTTCGAGTAGTCAGCAGTGAGGTTCGACTCAGCAGAGTCAGAGACAGCAGCAGCGAGTGCATCGGAGCAGTAGACATGGCCGTGGAGGTCAGCGTAGATCGTTCAGATTTGGGTCAGGTGCTTCGAGCAGTAGCAGTGGTCGTAGTTCTGGATCAGCGGTCAGTGTTTGTCAGACTTGTGGTAGAGTCCATCAGGGACCGTGTTATCTGACACCACTAACATGCTTCAGATGCGGGCAGACAGGACATTTTGCCAGATCGTGTCCTTATTCCGGTTATCAGCAGCAGCAGATTTCATGATTCCCACAGCAGTCGATTGCTAGTGCAGCACCCGTGCCATTTCAGTTGCCACCAGCCCAGCATCAGAGTTCCACTCAGTTTGTTCCACAGCAGGGTCGTGGTAGAGGTACTAGAGGAGGTGCCAAAGGTGTTGGCCAGGCTTCTACCAGTCAGCAGGGAGGTCGAGGTCAGGCCAGAGTTTTTCATCTGACTCAGCAGGATGCTCAGGCATCTAATGCAGTCATGGCAGGTATTCTTTCTGTTTGTTACCTGGATGCATGGGTTTTGTTTGATCCGGGTGCCACGCATTCGTTTGTTTCTCCTATTTTTGCTTCTAAATCTTGTTGGCAAGCTTCGAGGATGGCTTTTCCTTTGTCTGTTGCCACTCCTCTGAGCGATTCTTTGGACGCCGATATTGTTCTTTCTGGTTGTCCAGTTCTCGTGGGAGATAGAGAATTACCCGCTAATTTGATTTTGTTGGATGTGATGGAGTTTGATGTTATTTTGGGAATGGATTGGTTATCTCAGCACTATGCCGTGGTAGATTGCAGGAATAAGGAGGTGACTTTTAGAATTCCTGGTGAAGAAGATTTTAAGTTTGTTGGTGATAGGAGTTCAGCACCTCAGAATCTTATTTCTGCTATTTCAGCTAGGAAGTTGTTGAGGAAAGGTTGTCAGGGGTTTTTGGCATTGGTTAGGGATACGTCAGTGGAGAAGTTATTACTCACAGATGTTCCGATTGCTTGTGAGTTTCCTGATGTTTTTCCCGAGGAGCTACCAGGTTTACCACCTCACAGAGAGATTGAGTTCTGTATAGATGTGGTACCAGGTACTACTCCTATATCTATGCCACCTTATCGTATGGCTCCTACAGAGTTGAGAGAGTTAAAGGAGCAGTTGCAAGAGTTGTTCGATAAAGGTTTTATCAGACCTAGTGTTTCCCCTTGGGGTGCACCAGTCTTGTTTGTGAAGAAGAAGGATGGTACCCTGAGACTGTGCATTGACTACAGAGAGTTGAATAAGGTGACAGTGAAGAACAAGTATCCTCTCCCGAGGATAGATGATTTGTTTGATCAGCTCCAGGGTGCACAATTCTTTTCTAAGGTCGACTTGAGGTCAGGTTATCATCAGCTGCGGATCAGTGAATCTGATATTCCTAAGACAGCGTTCCGCACTCGATATGGTCATTATGAGTTTCTGGTGATGTCTTTTGGTTTGACTAATGCACCAGCAGCTTTTATGGACCTGATGAACAGAGTATTCAGACCGTATGTGGATCAGTTTGTAGTAGTCTTCATTGATGATATACTGGTATATTCGAGGAGTATGGAAGAGCATGTATATCACTTGAGGATTGTACTACAGACACTGAGAGATCATCAGCTTTATGCTAAATTCTCGAAGTGTGATTTCTGGATGGAGAGTGTTTCTTTTCTTGGACACGTAGTGTCTAAAGAAGGTATTCAGGTTGATCCACAGAAGATTGAGGCAGTGTTTGAATGGCCTAGACCTACTTCGGTTACTGAGATTCGGAGTTTTCTGGGTTTAGCCGGGTATTATAGGCGGTTTGTGCAGGATTTTTCCAGGATAGCAGCCCCTATGACTCGCTTGACTCAGAAGAATGTTAGATTTGAGTGGTCAGAAGCTTGTGAGAACAGTTTTCAGTTATTGAAGGAGAAGTTGACCACAGCACCAGTATTAGCTTTGCTTAATGGTGTGGATAAGTTCACAGTTTACTGTGATGCCTCTAGAATTGGTCTTGGTTGTGTGTTGATGCAGAATGGAAGGGTGATAGCCTATGCTTCGAGGCAGTTGAAGAAGCATGAGCAGAACTATCCCACACATGATCTCGAGATGGCTGCAGTAATCTTTGCTTTGAAGATTTGGAGACATTATTTGTACGGGGTGACTTGTGAGATATTTACTGATCATAAGAGCCTTAAGTACATTTTCCAGCAGCGAGATTTGAATTTGAGGCAGAGAAGATGGTTGGAACTGTTGAAGGATTATGATTGTGAGATTCTTTACCATCCGGGTAAAGCTAATGTTGTAGCAGATGCCTTGAGTAGGAAGTCTTCAGGTAGTCTTGCTCACATCGGTGTTGAGAGGAGACCATTGATCCAGGAATTGCATCTGATGGTGGATCAAGGTCTGATGATGAAGATTAGTAGATCAGGTGGACTGTTAGCTCAGTTTAAAGTACGATCTGTACTGAGGGATAGGATTAAAGCAGCTCAGAGCCGAGATCCTATTCTGGAAGAGCTTGCAGAGAATGTCAGAGCAGGGAAGTTCACTGATTTCACACTCGATGATGATGGTGTGTTGTGGATCAGTGGTAGATTGTGTGTTCCTGATGTGGATGATTTGAGAGAAGAGATCTTAGAGGAAGCACATTCTACAGCTTACAGCGTACATCCAGGTGTTACTAAGATGTACCACAGTATCAGAGATTTATACTGGTGGGATGGATTGAAGAAGGATGTTGCTAAGTGCTTGACGTGTCAGCAAGTGAAAGCCGAACATCAGAAGCCTTCTGGGAAGCTTCAGCCTCTTCCTATTCCCGAGTGGAAGTGGGAAAGGATAGCTATGGATTTTGTGGTCGGTTTACCTCGTTCGAAGGATGGATACGATTCCATCTGGGTGATCGTAGACAGATTGACGAAGTCTGCACATTTCTTGCCTGTGAAAGCCACATATTCAGTTGCTAGATTCGCGAAGTTGTACGTGAAGCATATTGTGTGCCTTCATGGAGTACCTGTGTCCATTGTGTCAGATAGAGGTTCGGTGTTTACTTCTCATTTTTGGCAGAAGTTGCAAGAAGCGATGGGCACTAGGTTGGATTTCAGTACTGCTTTTCATCCTCAGACAGATGGTCAGTCTGAGAGGATGATCCAGACACTGGAAGATATGTTGAGGATGTGTGTCCTGGATTTGGGAGGTAGCTGGGATGATCATTTATCGCTTGTTGAGTTTGCATATAATAACAGCTACCATAGCAGTATTGGCATGGCACCATATGAGGCGTTGTATGGAAGGAAGTGTAGATCCCCGTTGAGTTGGGATGAGATTGGTGAGAGAGCTTTGACTGGACCAGAGATGGTTCAGGATGCTGCAGAGAAAGTCGCCGTGATCAAGCGCAGATTAGAGACCGCAGTTAGCAGACAGAAGAGTTATGCGGATCCTAGGCGCAGAGATATGGAGTTTCAGGTTGGAGATTTTATTTTTCTGAAAGTATCTCCGATGAAGGGTGTGATGAGATTTGGCAGGAAGGGTAAGTTAGCACCGAGATACATTGGACCGTTTGAGATTCTGGAGAGAGTTGGCACTGTTGCATATCGGTTGGATTTGCCTCCGAGTATGTCACAGGTGCATCCAGTATTTCATATCTCGATGTTGAGGAAGTATATCTCAGACCCTTCACACGTGTTGCAACCCGACAGTGTGGAAGTGAGTGAAGATTTGACGTTTGTGGAAGAACCTGTGGCGATCGTTGATTTTCAAGTTCGACAGTTGCGATCGAAGCAGATTCCGATGGTCAAGGTTCTATGGCGTAGCGACAGAGTTGAAGAGCATACGTGGGAGACTGAAGCTGAGATGCAAGCTTCTTACCCGTATCTCTTTCCTTCTTGATCTTGTTTTCTGGAATTCGAGGACGAATTCTTGTAAGGGGGGGAGATTGTAATATCCCGTGTTTTTAAAATATTTTTATAGTACCGGGATATGTAGAGTTAATGATTTTTGTATTTTATATGATATTTTTACGAGTTAATATGTATTTTAAACCTATTTTAATTACTGTATATTATTTTCAGTGTTTTACGTAAAATTTTCCCGGGACTTGTATTTTGGGGGAAATTTTCACGTAAACAATGTATTATTAATTATTTTAAATGTATTTACGGACTTGCATGAACTCATACATATTTTTAAATTATTAAATAAAGACTGTGTGTGTATATTTATTTAATTAGTGTTTATTATTACCCTAATATTTTATTAAGTATTTAATTATTTTATTGTTATTTAATTAATTTTATTTAGTATAAATTATTAAAATATTAATATTTTATGTGTGTGGTGTATATTTGATGTGTGTAATTTAATATTATTTTAATATATAGTATAAAGTATATATATATACATATATTTGTCAAAATTACAAAAGAATTGGAAAATTACATATTTGCCCCCGAGTCCTCTTCTTCTTCTCCAATTCTCCCTTCTCCATTTCCGATCGCTGCCGTGCCGTTCCTTCACCGTGGGTGTGCCGTCCGGTGTGCCACCATCTTCCTCGACCAATTTCGCCGCCTGAGGAGGCCGTTTCCGGCGTCGGGAGATCGATTTTGGCCGGAGAAGCCGAAAATCGATCCACCGTCGATCACGCCGATTCCGGCCACCGTTTTCGACACCGCCGGTCTCTTTCTTCTCCTTGAGCTCCGGTGAGTGTGATTCTAGCTTTGGTTTGAGCTAAAATGGTCTAGAATTGCTTAGTTTTCGATTTGTCAATTTCGGCCTATTAGGGTTTTTGATTTTTTTGAGCTTCGAATTGGATGATTCATGGAAACTTCCTTCACAAATGTTGTTCCTAGTAGCTTAATCTTCATGTATGAATTTTTGTAGAATTTTTGGAGATTTTTTGGATTTTTGGGTATTTTTGAATATTTTAATATTATTTTCTAATTTTCGGAAATTAATTATTTAAATTATGAAATTTGAGTTTATGGTTAAATTAGGTGTTGAAATGAATTATAGGAATTTATTTGGAATTTTTATGAATTTCTAAGTATTTATTTTGAATTATTAAAGTTTATGTGATTTTGAGAAAATTAGGTTAAATGTGTTTTAATTTGAAATTAATTGGTTAATTGAGTTTAATTATTAATATTATTGATAAATATGTTGAGAAAATTAATTTTGGATAATTGTATGATTTTTGGTGAATTTTTGAAGTAATTTAAGTATATTTATATATATAGGGGTATTTTGGTAATTTTACCCTAAATTGTCTAAAAATGTAATTTAATTGGTTTTAATATTTATTTAAGGTATAAAAATGATTTCTACAAAATATTTGGTATTTTTAACTAATTAAAACTATTTTTTGTAAATTATTTTCAATTATATATATAATATACGATTTTTCTAATAAAATGAGTTTTAATCGGTTTTTATAGTGTTTCAAGGTCAATTATGTAATTTTTATTTATAAAATGTATTTCTGTGATTTAAGGATATTTTTGGTATATCTGGAATCATTCTGTGTTTGTGGACCCCGGTCGGTGGACTGTAGTTTGGAGTCCGACCGTGGGATTTTGATTGTGTTGAGCTTGTATTTCGAAGTGTGTTTCTTTGCAGGGTTGGCTCTACTCTTTTGAGTAGAGAGATGTCCGTTTTACAGGGGAGGTTCTGCCGGATTTTCGATAGAATTCTCGTAAAACGTGATGTCCAGTCGAACCCTAATTTTGTTTTCGTATTTTAATACTCTAGATTGAATTCTAGGATTTCTATTAGGGTTACTCTGATATCGGTTATTTATTTCTTGTTTAGTTGCACCGAGACCGAGGGCTAGTGGACCAGGCCCGTCGGACCTGTCTCGTGGAGCGCATTAGGTGAGTTACTATACTATATATATATGCTTAGGCTGCATGATTTAGAAATGCATGTTTTATGTTGATTAAATATGCATAAATAATTTGATTACTTCTTAAGTTTACATTAAGTATATTTTTGGTTTATTTTTGGTATATATTAAATTGTATGCATGTTTTGTAAATAAAATATATTTAAAATGTTTTTAAATATATTTCCAGCTTAATTTATAATTTGATTGAATTTATTTGACGTATATATACTCGAAATATACCTGGTTTACTTTTGGTATATTTCCGGTATATATATGGATTATATTGTTATTTCATTTACATTCATGCATCATTTATTTTTATGAATGAATGTTTTACATTATTTAATAATGAAGGATATCAATAGAACGTGCTACCTAGTGGGCAGCACTAGGACCGAGTACGTACCGGTACGCCTATAGCTTTAGGCTATATTACTAACTTATTTGTGGATATTGATTTGATTATGATTATTGTTATGTGTGAGATGTGATTTGGGTGTGATTGCTGGACCTCGGTTGACCAAGTGTCTCGGGGCCAATCACACTGGCAGTTAGACTGCTGGAGCTCGGTTGACTTAGTGTCTCGGGGCCAGTCTACTGTCCAAATGGATTAAGTGGATATATTTGGAATAAGTGAGCCTGTATGGCTTGAGTGTTGTTTAACACTATTTTCTAAGGTTGCGATATTCTAGGGTTCTATGTGATCCTTCATAAACTGGGATTTTTCAGTAAAATATATAAAAATGATTTTATTGCATCTGTGTGTAATTGCCTGTATATATACATATTATATATACTGTTGATTGTATGCATTATCACTTAGTGTGTATGTATATATATTATAGTAATTCACTCAGTGAGGTCTGACTCCCCTCCGTTGACTATTTTTCAGGAGAGTCAACTTCCTCAGACCTCAGTAGCAGGTCGATACGCCGGATTTCTTCCGCCCCGGCTTCTTTATGTAAATTGTCTACTTGAGTCTTATTTATTTTATCTAGACACTGCAGTAGTTGTGAATTAAAGTATTGGATTTCATGTATTTTATTTTAAAGAGATGTATTATGTTGAAACTGGATTTGTATTAAAGATTATATATTTATGAGATGGGATTTTGATTAAATCCAGTTGGTATGGATGATATTATGATATTATGATTTTATTTTCCGCTGCATATTATACTGTTACTGTTATTATGGCATGCTTTATTTTATTTTTAGGCTTGCTACGGGTTCCGGATTCGAAAGAATTCCCGTTCCCTAGCGCCGGTCATGACCCCTGTTTTGGGTCGTGACATATATATATATCCATTATTAAATAATTTATTTAGAATTAAATAATTTACTACAATGACTTGTTAAAAAGAATATTTCCAATACTACTAAACAATTATACAAATACAAATACTAATACAAATACTAAACACAATATTTAGAGTGATTGCATCAAATAACATAAGCGGTTTTATTGTAATTTATCCAAAATTTTATTGTGGTGAATTTATTTTTCAAACACTAAAAATTAATCCAAAAAAGCGGGAAAAAGTTAAGTTTGAATGCTTCCTAAACTTTACATGATTAATATCAGACAATTCTTAATTTTTATTATTTTCTATTTAATTTTTAAACATTTATTTTAAACCTTTTTCAACTTATAATTTGTTCTTTTTAATTCTATTTAACTCATATAATATCAAAACAAATAAACATTTAATCTCAAATGATTTTAACCACATAAAATGCTAAAATTAGTTTTCATACAATATAAATAGAATTAAAAACTAATATTAAAAAGTTATAAAAATATGCTTTTAATTATATTCTTTCTTTTATTAAATATTATTTTAGTTTATACTTTGATTTTATGCATTATAGGGGTTAGATAGCTTCAAAATAAAAATTCAAAAATTGAATAAAATATAATAAAAATTGAAAAGTATTATAAATTAATTAAGGGGGCATTTGGTTTGGTTGATTAAGGTAGCTGATAGAAGTTTTTTCCCAATCAACTATAATTTAAGTGTTTGATAAAATTCTAAAATCAGCAGCAAATAGTTGATTCTATTTAAATTAGCTGCTGATTTGATAAACTCTATTTTGAAGTTTTTTTCCATCCACTGATAGTTAATTTGTATTTAGTTTTTATTTAGACTATTTTACCTTTATTAAAAATAACTAATAAAATATAATTTCATCTAAATTAAAATTAAATGTATGTAATTAATTTTTTTTACAGTTCATAATTAAATAAATATTGTCATAACTAAATAATTATTATATTGATATCAATAATTATTTTAAAAAATTTATACAATAATATTTACATTTTAAATTTTATTTTTAAATAATTTATATTAATTATTTTAATAATATATAAATTAAAAAAAATAAATTATTATTTATTACTATATATATTTTTAAATAATTTGAATAATTAAAAAATATTATAAAAAGTATTTAAAATTATATTTATAAATAAATTATGCTATTATGATTTGACATACAACCAGCAACAATTAATATAATTTTATTAAATACTATATACTTATCAAATAACAATTATCAACTATCAGTTATTGGTAACTACTATTAGTTTTTGCAAGCACATAAACTAAACATACATGAAAAGTAACCATTGCAGTAGGTCATGAATATCGGATAATACTTTTTTTAAAAAAAAAAAAAAGTTTAAATTTGCGCAGAGTGTCGGTGTTTGTCAAAAGTTGAGAGCCACTACCAACTAGTGATTGGAGAATAGCAACTCTGCTAACAGAGTGCCTACCTTGTATCATAGAAAACATACTTTACTTTAATGAAAAAAATTCTAGGAAAATATCAGTCCACTTCTTTTTAGCATGGAAATTCATTATACACTTATAAATGATATAATTAAATAATTCTTCTTATATTCATATATTACAAATTAACATGCTCTACCCTACACTTTTGAATATTAGAAAGAGTAAATTACTATTTATCTCCTATAATTTGCTATATTATATTATTTAGTTTTTAATATTTAAAATTTATATTATTTTTCCTTTTTATTTTACAAACTTATACTATTTATCATTTCTGTCACAGTTACATGTGATAGTTATTAAATAAATATTATTTGCCCCTTATATTTGAATATATTATATTATTTGCCCCCTCTAGTTGATATATTATATTATTTGACCCCTAAAATTTACAAAATGTATTTTTATTATTAAACCAATTGTTTACCAAAATATATGTTAAATTAAATTATCATTAATTGACTATAAAAATAATAATTTTATTAAAAATATTTTAATAAAAAATAAAATAGTAAGTTTTATTTTAATCTAATAAAAATTTTAATTAAATAATAATTAATTACTTCTAATCTTAAAATATCTTTACTTAAATATCAACTTAAAATATTTATATTGCTTGAAAAAATTATATTTATGAACAAAATTAATAATTTTAATTATACTTTGATTTGTATAATTATATTTTTCTTTTTAATTATACTTTGATTTTTATTTGAATTGTTAGTTTAGATTATTGAGTAAATAAATTATATTTATGAACAAAATTAATAATTTTAAATAATTTGATTTGTATACCCAACAGTTGAAAATAACAATTAAAATAAAGAATCAAAATTAAAAAGAGAGTTGATTTGATTAAATTTGTTAATGCAACATAAATATTTTAAATTATTATTTAAGTGGAGATATTTTAAAATTAATACTAATTAATTATATAAAATTAAAATTAAGCATTTTGTATTTTTATGTAAAATATATAATTATCATTTTGCAATTAAATTCTAAGAAAATAACTTCAATAATAAAAAATATAAAATCCTAAATATTAAGGGAAAATAATATACTATATTCAAATAGATGGGGTAAATAGTATAATATATTCAAGTAGAGGGGACAAATAGTATTTACTTGATAATTATCATATCAATTAACAGTAATTGTAATGGAAAATTTAACGGAATGGGTAAATAGTATAATTTTGCAAAATAAAAGGAGGAGAAAATATAAATTTTAAATGTTAGTGACCAAATAGTATAATATAAAAAACTACAAGAGGCAAATAGTAATTTACCCTACTATAATTTTTTTTTTTATATTGGAACTTAGATATTATAAAAGTGATGTCTTTAAAAGGAGAAATTATAATATACAACAGTGATTCCATGCCAGCATTTGACATGAAATAACAAACCAATTATAATGCAACATGTTAAATCTTGAGGGGTAAAACAATCATTTTTTTATGGTCACAAGTAATTAATTAAAATTATATTTAATTAATGTGTTTAAGTGTTTCTATTTAGGTTAAATAAATTTGTAAAATTCAAGTCTTGACACAAGCAATGATAAATGCATCATGATCACGACTGGACAAGTCAAACAATAAAAAGTCAACATTTTAATTTCATCAAGTCTTCAATTCAGTCATAGGTATGACAACATTGTCACAAATGATGAAAATGGGTAAAATCAAAGATCGAATTTTATATTAAAGGCTGAAGTTGGATTTGGTCAAATATAATGTGAATCTTCATTATAATTGATTATGAGCAAATTCCAATCATAAAATAATTTTTTTCAAGCAAATTATAAAGATTCAAATTGCAATTTTTTAAAAATTCCCGAGAGTTGTCATAACTAATGTCACCACCATCATTATGAGTGAAGTCATGGCACACTGAGTCATGAGTGGTGATCAACTTATCTTGACCAATGACAACCTCCCCTGATTTACAGAAACTTGTCACTACCAACAATAGGAAGCATCATCATTTATGAAAAGTGCCCAAATTCAAAATCAGCTTTAGTGCCGACTGTCATGACCAATGACGATGCTTGTCATGAGTTATTACAAAGTCACAGAGGGCAGTACTGTGGTGGTTGAACAACTATTTTTGCATTTAATGCACCTCTAACAACTTTTTTTCTCTGTGAGAGTAAAAATACTACTATGAATTGAGCTGGAAGCAGAGAATGAAGTTGAGCAAAAACCATAAGCTATCTTTAAGTATTTATTCTTAAATTTAATCTTCAACCACCCAAATCTTTTATCTTTACTCTTTGTAATCTATTATATCTCAAAAGTGTTCTTGAGTGTGAGTTGGTGAATGTTTAATATAATCATTTAATAGTAAGATCGAGTGAGTTGGGATTAAGATTTAAACACTTATAAGTTAAAAGAATTGTTCTTAGTATTAGGGTTTGAGTGTGAGCTTTGAGAAAACATTTGAGTAACTTATATTTAAGCTTGTAAGGGTTTGATATACACCATAAAGTAGATTGTTAGTGGATTGAAACTCTCAACAAGTGGTTGAAGAGAGAATGCAAGTTTTGAGAGCCAAATCGCTATAAATTCCTTTTGTTTTACTTGTTCTTCTTTTTCATTCTATTATGCTTTAACTCATTTTTAACTTGCTCTTTGTTAAATAATCAAAATTCTCTATTTAGTTAAAAAATTCAATTAAAAAAAACATGTTTGAAAAAAAATACTACCCATATTATTGTTTTGATGGAATAAAACTACCCATATTCTTGTTTTGGTGAAAAAAATTTCGTCCATTATAACCATGTGTCACTCTTAAAAAGTAAACTAAAATACATGAATAAAATATATGTAATTCTTCCAAGAATTACTCGGGATAGCAAAAGAGATTATTGCTCCTTTTGTATCATTGATATATGCACAATATCAACATAATAATTTTTATTCATATCTTCATTTTAAATCACCATTCAAAATAAAAATTATTTGTATCTATTTATCAATGAAATAAAAGTGAAAATAAAAAAATTTCTATTACTCGAGGCACAAAAACCGGCTATACATTCATGTATTATAATTAAAAAAAACTATATGGAGTGAATCTGAAATAGAAGGTAGTAATAAGGTACTACATTGTAATTTAATAATCAACACAAATTTTTTTTTAGGGTTTTAGCAGGATTTTAGAAACTGAATCAAATTGAAAGTGAAAATGAAGAGGCACGGTCCACCAAAGCACCAAAATAGCTTCGCATGGAAGCCCAACGCCGGCCGGAAAATCAACGAAACGGTAATTGCTCCTAAAAAAATCATTTATTTTTCGCCTTTTTAAATCACTTAGAAGCAAAATTGACTAACTAAACTAAAATGGATTTCAAAAGTAGGAAGTCGGTGGAAAGCTGAGACCCTTACCGGAGATTACCGGAGTTTGCCCTCGATGTAAAGAACAGATTGATTGGAAGCGCCGTTACGGCAAATACAAGCCTCTTTCTGAGCCTGCTAAATGGTAATCTTTTATTATTATTATTATTATTATTATTATTTTCTTCTTTTGTTTCTTGATTTGGGAAGTGTGTCTCTTGGTCCTTTTGGAAGTTAAAGAATGGTCGAGAAAAGGGTTTTGCTTGAATTGTATAATTGATGGGTGATTTGATGTGGGATTTGGGTGTGCTGAGTTTGAATTTGTTAATACTTGGCAGTCAACGATGCTCCAAACGTGCAGTTCGTCAGGCTTATCATAATTTATGTACTGGTTAGTTTCTGATTTTTTCTGTATTTAGTTGAGGTTTAGTCATTAATTTTTGTCAATCTTCTTTTGGGATTGATTTTGGCTTCTGGGTTGTTTGATTTAGCTTGTGCGAAGGAGCAAAAAGTGTGTGCAAAGTGTTGTTCCCGTGTGGATAATATAATTGGAAGGTTAGTTAAATGCTTTTGCAACTTTTATGTGTTGTTGTATTTTCATGAATTTTCTTGGAAAATTTGCAAAGGATGGGAGTTTATTGTTTTATTATTATTATTATTTTTTTAATTTATAGAGACTCTGCTGAAGTAGAAGCTGAGCAAAAGATGCTTGAGGAGGTACTTATTTTTCCATTGTCACTAAATGATGTCATATTGAAGTCATTCATGATGATATTATCAAATGATGTTTGTTGTATAACTGGATGTGCACATCATTTTTGGTGCCTGTTTGAACTTCCAGATTACTTTTTAGTTGGAGACTGATGAGTTTTCAGTGGATTTGTTGCAGGCCATTAAGAATGCAAGAGAGAGGGATCGGAGGAGTCTCCTACGTGCTGTAAGATCTTTGTGCTAATGCTCATACGCTTATAAGTATATAGGTTTTACTTTGTGCATTTAAGGAGTAACATCTTTTGTAATTTCTCTGAAGTTCATGAACTAGAAAAAAAAAATCATGAGAAAAGAAGTCATTAGAATTAAGTTTTTTTCTATAGGGCTGTAATTATATTTCATAGTCTTTCTCATAGATTACTGTTGCTTTTCATGGGTTTGGATGACTACTGGTGGATATTTTTTAGATTTATTCATTCTTTAGTTGAACTTGTTATCATCCTGACCCATTCCTTCAAATAATACAGACAAATAGATCTAGGCCCATGGTATTTCTACCTATCTGTAAAGAATTTACTTTTGGGTAGGGAAGAATCATGTGGTGCAAGTAGATGCAGTGGCGGTTGACCTCTCAAGGTACACTGCTGAGCACTAGTATGAAATTAGTTTTTATGATTGCATAAAGGTCAAAGGATGCAGAAGGAGAAAACCTTTGATGATGGGTTTTGATGGAGATGGACTTCATTTTTCTTTGATTTATTAGATTTTTAATTCTTACTATAGAAAACAAAAGCATAATTGAAAGACAAAAAATGATTTGTAACCTTTACCTGGTATTCATCAAATTCCATCAATGAATTTTTGAATTCAGGACTTCATGCAAATGATCTGAGCTAGCAGACCAAAACTAGCTTCTTACATATGAAGCTTTTAATCCAAATGCAACAAAAAGGAAATGAAATTGACTATTTGGAATCAACATGTGAATCTAGGTAAAATGCATATTG
This sequence comes from Mallotus nudiflorus, assembly GCA_947683625.1. Lineage (NCBI taxonomy): Eukaryota > Viridiplantae > Streptophyta > Magnoliopsida > Malpighiales > Euphorbiaceae > Mallotus > Mallotus nudiflorus. The sequence continues at coordinate 14,978 of CANTUR010000857.1, forward strand.
AAGTTTTGATATAGAATGTCAGGTTTGATTGACAAATTTATGGCATTTATATCATCCTGAAGTTGTGTAGAATTTCGGACAGGCAGACCATCCATATTTAATTGATGGAATGGTAATGATGAAACTGCTTATTTTCTCTATAAGCTATGCAAATAGTGATCTTACTATGGAATCAAGCTTTTCTATGCTTTAATAATTTCATGCTTACTAAATCTTTCCTCGAAACCTTCCGTTATTTAATCGTAACATCAGAAATTTTTCTTCGTGGTGCTCTGGAATCTAGATCAGTTTACTTGCCTTCATCAACAAAAATATTGAATGTAGACATGGAAGTCAATATCCTTTATGATTTCTGCCTACAGAGAAGTGGGGCAACATGTGTAGTTTTTCTACCTCACTACTCCATGGGCTTTCATTATCTGACATTGTGTAATCCTGTTTACTGCATCAGATGAATAAAGGTTCATCAAAGACTTCTGAAAAAATTGCATCCAATGAAGGAAATAAGGTTGGGGATTTGTTTCCCTCTGCATCACTTGAAGAATATGCTGCTAAAAGCAGAGGACAAAGTCGTGATCTTGATGGGCATAATGATGATGATGATGATGATGATGATGATGATGATGGTGATGATGATGGTGATGGTGATGGTGATGGTGATGGTGATGGTGATGGTGATGGTGATGGTGATGGTGATGATGACAATGAGGACAATGATAATGGTAATGAGAATATTGAACCTGAGGATGGAAATGAATCTAAAGATGAAGAAGAGAACAAAAGGTGAAGACTAAGCTAGTACGAGAGTTTACTAAAAGCTGCATTTAGTTTGTTTGATCGTTCACCAATAGAGACATGAATTGCTTTTGGTTTCTGTTGATAGGCAAAATGATTGTAAGTGCATGGAGACAGTTCTGTTTCCTTTTACTCTCTTTTTTTTTTTTCCTCTAATTTATAGTGAATCTTTGGTACTTGTATTCCAAGAGGGCAAAAGTATTATCCAAATTTTTGGTTAACAATATTTTGACAATCTTGTACTGTTTGTCCAAGCGTCAATTAATTGTTTAATTTAAATTCTTTATTAATCTGTCATTTCTCCATCTTCTGGAATTTCTTTGATGCCATTTTGAATGTGTTATTATACAAGAAGTTGGTTTTCACAGTGCTTGGTGGAAAATGAATGTGGAAGCAAGGAACAATTCAAGTGAAATAATCTCTGATAGAGGGTGGGTCTCTACATCTTATGGAAATAGATGAATAACAAATAGATGCATTGTTGCTTTATTGTGAAGCCATGAACTGTTAATTTAAAGTTCGGTATCAAGAAACTTGCCCCTAGAACTGTTTTGTGTCTTCGAGGCAAAATAAATAATAAAATACAAATTCATAATCTAGGGAAAATGCAACATGATTAAATAATTTATAGAATAACATTAAGATCTGATTCTAATCACTCGCAAAGTCAAAATGGCTCAGATTGAAAAAAAAACAGTAGCTACCCTCAAAGATTTATTGACAGAACCCATCCCAGAAAAATGCAGAAGCACAATACCTCAAGGTCTTTAAAATGCATTTCAAGAAGCCTTCTTGTAATGCTATGCGCACTCTTGCTCATTAGCTTTCTTACAATTGTCATTTTGAGCTCTAGCATCTCCTATCCTCCTTTCAACTTCACTACCAAGGCCACCAATTTCTCCAATGGCCTAATTTCTTTGCCCTGTTCACTTCACAGCCAAGTCTCCAATTTGCAGACCCAACTTGGGGTTTTGCTACAGCAACTGCATAATGAAAATTCAGATTCAAAAGCACTAAGAAAGTTTTCGGATCAAGTTCTTCGGATAGCTGTTTCCTTAGACAAGCTTGCCGATGATTTGTCAAGCATATCGAATGAGTCTCCAGCAAGTGATAATGAAAAGAGCAAAGTTGATGAAGATTTAAGTGAACCTGAGGAAAGTGAAGATGATCAAGAAAGAGCAATGAGCATGAAGAAGTTCAATTCAGGTGAGCTTCAAAACTATATTTCACCAAAACCAAATAGGCAAAGTGGGAAGAAAATTTTTCTTGGAGTAGAAGCAATTAGTCCTTCAATTGGATTATCTTGTGCTCATATGCCCACAAACATAGACCGTTTCATGAGCTATAAAATCTATGGAATGTGCCCAGATGATTGGGATTTGGCTCAAAAGCTTATTGCTAGTGGGTGCGATCCGTTGCCAAGAAGGAGGTGCTTATCAAGAACACCTCCAAAATACAGTAAGCCACTTCCTGTGGACTCCTCTCTTTGGAATCAACCTAGTGATGGTAACATCTTGTGGAACCATTATAAATGTAAAGGGTACTCTTGTCTAGTTTCTAATGAAACAGGTGATAGAAGAGGTTTTTTTAAGTGTTCAGATTGTTTCAAGCTTTCAAAAAGAGGATGGGAAGTGCCTACAAATGAGTCTGTTTCAGCTGAATTCACTATTGATGAAGTATTGGGATTGAAGCCAGGAGAGATTCGTATTGGACTTGATTTTAGCCCTACAACAGGCACATTTGCTGCACTTATGAAGGAAAGAAATGTAACCATTGCTTCTGCAACCTTGAATCTAGGTGCCCCTTTCAGTGAAGTGATTGCACTAAGAGGTCTGTTGCCTCTCTACATTTCAATTGGGTCAAGACTGCCATTCTTTGATAGCACACTCGATATTGTTCATTCTACTCTGTTTTTAGATGGGTGGATTAGCATGGAACTTCTCCAGTTCGTGTTGTTTGATTGGGATCGAGTTCTTCGACCCAAAGGGCTGCTCTGGGTGGATCGTTTCTTCTGCAAGAAAGAAGAGATGCAGCTGTATTTAAATGAGTTTGCAAGGCTAGGATATAAGAAGCTATTATGGAGAGTTGTGCCAAAAACAGATAAAATGGAAGATGAGCTCTTCCTTTCTGCTGTGCTAGAAAAGCCAATTAGGAGATGAAATCACCAACACGGTGTTTACTGCATAGTTTTTGGGCAGAGCATCTTCTCATATGCAGCTCTTAGTGTACAGCAATCCAGCTGATACTCAGCATGAGAAATGTAGCAACATAATCGCAATTATATTGTAATTTTTTGAGCTTTGCTTCCATGCTGATATCCACTTCATAATTGAGATGAATGAAAATGAATACTGATTCAAACTGAAATTTTAGGAAGCTAACGCTTAATTAGTTCAATTCTATTAAAAAATTCATTTTATTTCCAAATGAATATTAAATATAATTCATTTCCAGATGAATTTCAAATTCATTTAAATCAAACATATTTCACCGATAAAATGGATTTAGTGTTAAACAATTCCACAAAATTAAGAAGTTAAAATTGCAAATAAATTTTCCAAAGTTTTCATTTAAACCAAACACACTCACTTGGATTTATAAATGAATTCCACAAAATTTTGTGAAATTCATCTGAACCAAACAAATTAAGTCCCCAGTTCACAAACCATTTCCAGTTCACATTTAAGAATCGTGGCCAGATGCAGCAAGAAAAATCTATATTTTGCTAATTCATAACTGGATATGGAACAATCATCAACTTCCACAAACTAGAGAAGCAATTTTTGCCAGAAATCAGTAAAAATAAGCAGAATATGAAGTGAAAGATCATTCAGGGACTTGAATATAGTCAAATTATTAGGCAGCAAAATACATGTAATATTTAAAACAGAAAAACACTGCAAATTATTGTATCTATCAAGCCAAAATTCTTTACTACACGGACACAATTGCTATGCCAAATCAAAATGTATACAACAAACAGCCTCTAATTGATTCAAAATTATCCTAAAAGTGAATTAAAAAAAATTAAAAATCTATGCTTGAAAGAATATTGGCCCTGTCAAAAAGGTCCAAAAGAATTCTGTTGACTAATCCAGAGTTATAACCGCTAGGTTGGTTCCTCGGTTGAATAAGTGTCAACTTTCACTATCTGCAATTCTATTTCAATGATAAGAATACAGTAAAAAGTTCTGGGGTGCATATCTATTTGAATACACCCATCTTCTAGGACAAATAGTCAGCTGCGGACGAATAAGTATTTGCCATTCAATGGTTTAGAAGTAGTAACAGGATCACGTCTATGTGTCTTTCAATGGTATAGGAGTAGCAACAGGATCACATCTATGTGTCTTTTGCACACAATCGCTCTGAGTGGACAGATACAAATGTTATTAGAATGTGCTCAATATATAAATATAGAACCAAAATAAAAAACATACAAACAAGTCAAGCCACAAAGCGACTGTCAATAGAAGAGCAGAAAATGTAGATCCTATAAGCAAAAAATTTTACTATTCATATTAAACCTCAAACAACAAGGAGTTGTTTAGGATTTCAACAAGCAGCAAACTGGCCTTGCAGTTCTGAAGTTTAGTGCCCAAGCAACAGAAGACCACATAAAAAGCTAAATAAATAAACCAATTCAAAACACATGCCCAGATACTGGATAGGTGGAGCAAGCTTGCGTATAAAAAGAAAATAGGTGGATCATGCATAATTGTACATGCATTCTAAAGCACACATTGGATGTCTTCGTAACACTTCATCAATATATTTAACACCACAAAATAAAAAATGGCAGCCTACCTAGCCTGTAGTTTCAAATTAGCACATTAAAAAAAATTTTAAGAGATGGGAAAATGTCCTTACTCAAATATTCATAGGCCAAGATCATTGAGGTTCCCCATGCTGACATGCTGAAAAATCTCGGACCAATTCCTCTGTATAAACCTGTCCAGCCATCATCCTTAATCAAGTTTTTAACAACTTGTCTTGCAGAGGTTTTCCTTCCTTGTCCCATCACCTACAACAGTGAAAACAATTACAAAATAAGACCTTCGTTGCAGTCTTTGGAGAGAGTAAGCATGCAACAGTCTCCTTGCATTTACACAGAGATCACTTTGGTGCTTTGAAGCTGTAATTTCCAAGGCTCATCCTCAAAATCTCTGTGTGCACACGCCGTGCATGTTAAAAAACAAAAGGCAAAGGAAAATAAAGAGAAATAATTGCTTGAAAAAACCAAATATGACCACATTAAACTACTTCAATTGAAAAATATAACTGCACCCCAAAATTATTCTTCCAAGTTCTAGGAGAACTTAGACTTCACATATTTCATCTGCAGTTATTAAAAACTACAATCCGAAAATTGCTCAATCCGAAAATTCCTTCTAAGCCATATCAATCATAACATGATTGACCATATAAATAAAGAAGCTGATGTTTCAGGTTTCATTTCCCAGTGAATTCTGATTTAGACTTTTGTCTTCCCTTATTATATTTTAGGAGCATTTCTATGAGCTGAAGGTTCTTTTTCCAACAGCAATTTTTCTCCTCATGGTGCCTCAACAAGATGTGAATCCAAAACTAAAAGCAGAACATAAGTCTTAGTGATGTATAATTAAAGCATATTATCCGACTTACCTAAAAGAATGGTTAGTTCTACTTAAAGGTGCAATAAGAACCAGAAAGAGCTAGAGAAATAAGGGCCAAATACACCAAGTATAGTTAACTAATCAGACACCAAGTGACAGAGAAGAATGACAAGAATAGAAACAGCATCAAAGCCAACTGCTGTACGTGAAATAAAGCTTCATATTTTGGTTAGTTAAGAGTTCAAAAGTAAAAGCTGCTCATTGTACTTAAATTTTTTATCCCTGGTATGTCACATATGAATTGTGATGTATAATTAGCGTTTGCACATGGTTGGAGCAAACATTTGGATAATATTTTGCCAGTTAATAAAAATACTAAAAGCACAAGGGCTTAGGATAATCCAAAGAACCATGCTCTTAATGTAGGGCTACAAATGAGCCAAGCCATTTATATTTATTCCGTTGTAGACTTTCATTTTATTAGACTTGAATTGTCTGATTGAAACCATGTGGTGAGATAAAAAAAGTCTTGTTTTGCCACACCCAATTGCTCCTATGATTTCAACAATCTACTAGAGTTTATTCAGTCAGTGTTGTACAAATACTATGATTTATGTAGTCCGTATCTATTCGCAAAATAGAAATTAAAACATTGTTAAAAAGGGTTTGTGTTCGTAGTTGAACAAGTTGTGTAATAAAAGAAATACACCCAATTTCATAACGTGTGGGTACACATGGGCCATTTGTATGCTCAATTTTCATATGGAGTTCTAGAGTCTATACTGACTTAGAACATAAACACAAAGCAAAAGACAAATATAAATTCAGGGATCACTACATCATACGACCAAAAGAAGACAATAGTTTAATATCAAAAAGGACTAATAGTCATCCTACCTGTAAGCGAGTCTTGATAGTATCTAATGGAGTTGTAATGCAGGATGCTGTGGCTCCCGCAATAATTCCTCCACTAGCCTGAACTAGCATTATCATTGACTGGCTAGGTGGGGCAACTTCAACATCATTACCATGTCCTAAGAGCCTGTCCAAAATAATCACTGGATAATTGAGAATTGGATCACATTGGAAAAAAAAAAAAAAAAAAAGATAAGAAAATTTATAACACACAGAAGTTGTACATAGGTTTTGATAACCACTGGAATCATTCAACAGCCTTTAGGCTTGCAGACATGTTCCTTGACCTCTTGGTCAGCATATCACCCAACGCATTCCTAAGTCTTAACCTTCCATCCTTCACATGTATAGCAATAAAGATTCCTTAATTTATTACCATGTGGAGTGGATGCAATTGGCATGATTTATGTCAAAAGTTAACTAAAGTTGAAACATACCACCCCGAAAGTCATCAGGTGGTAGTACTGTACTACAGTATTATGGGGCATGAATGCCAAAAATAGTAAGTTATTCACAATGAAAGCAAATTCCTAAGATAATCAAGCTTTTCAATAATGCAATCTTTAATGACAAAGCAAGCAATGTTCTCACCTCCAAATTACTCGTTGGCTTGATCCGTAACTTGCCCACCATACGGCACTGGATGGGGAATAAGTCATTACAGATAGGCCAAATCCCCTGTAAAATCCCCTGATACCATCAGTCTTTATAATTTTACGAGCAACATCAAGACCCCCATTATATTTTGCATGGCCAGAATATCCTTGCACCATCAGCTTTTGGCTAACCTGAGTACATCAATTGCAAAGATTTTCAGAATTCATTCCCCAAGTTTTTTGGGCTTAGGGAAAGGAAAAGAGGGGATGTTAATTCAAGCTAAATTAAAAAACAGTGGGAATCAGACAATCAATAAAACAAATATAATTCTGTTTCTATATTTACTTTAGGATGAATGCCACAATATGCACAAGAGAACATACAATCACATACCACATCAATTGGAACAAATACAGCTTGAGAAAAAAGTGAAGCTGTCATGCCAGCAATACCATTTGCTAGAGCTGCTTGAGAAGGTTCCGACAGTTTAAATGGTTCAACCATCTTGAAAGCTGTGACTTTTGTTGTCTCCAAAGCAGTAAGAAAAATAATCCTGGCAGGAATTGCACCAGTGATGACCGTACCAAAGCCTCTGTAGAGACCTGGGATTCCATCCGCTTTCAGTATACCTCTGACAACAGAAAATGCATTTTTCTCAACTGTATCCTTTGTAGCAACCTGAAGCCTGGTCTTTACAACAGACACTGGATATAATGCCACTGTAATCCCTGTAAAAATGCCTGCTCCTACCACATAAAATTTAGTCTTATCGAGCCTGCAAAGACAGGTGGAATTAATAAGCACATCAAACATGTAGACCTAGGTTGTTCTGGTACACAATACAACAATTATACACAGAACCTAACAAAAAAACCACACAAATAATACACAGATTGTTCATGTAGCATAAAATGGCTGCACATACTGTTCAATTACTGACCCTATAATCAAACACAATTCAAGAACTTAGGGTTTATTATATACTTGTAATCAATATGAATTTCACATAACCAAACAAGAGGCAAACATAATTAAATTAAAACAAACAAACAAATAAAAATGCAAAGAAATGGAAATTGAAGAAAAAGCAATTGATTTTTCAAATTAAACAGAAAATTAGCAAAACATAATCAATCAAAACCCCAAAAATTGTGAAAAAGAAAAGAATTGAAAAGACAAAAGCGTACTTGTCCCAATTAATCTCTGTTGTTTGGCCAATGGAATGAACTCGAGCGTTGGATGCCTCCATTTGTGATTAACAGAAAAAAAAATTAAGAAACAAGTAAAAAAAAAAACAGAAGAAGCTAAGAGTGCATTTGATTGATTGTTTTGCGGTGCAACAGATAAAGAAACGAATTTAAAGTTCTGCGATTAATTTTCAAAGCAAATTGAAGAAGAAGAAGAAAAAGAAGACGATGAAGCGTTCGTCTGGATTTCGCATTTCTCACAAGAAGGTAACTTGGAGCCAAAACAATTATTTCATTTCTTTTTTTCTTCCAATTTTTGCTTTTTAAATTTTTTTTTTTTTAAATTAACATTTATTTAATTATTTATTTATCAAATAGGCTTAGGGAAGGTTAGGCTTGACGGTGAATATGGCTACGGCTATTCTACTATTTTTGCTTTGTTTTATATTTTATTTTATTTGAAAACTCTTTTTGTAACAATTTTTTGTAAAATCAACACCATAAAAATGATTTTTATCAATAAATTACTACATATTGATTTAAAAATTTAAAATTTAAAATCTTAAATATTTCTATGTAAATTAATTGATCGAAAATATATTTAAAAATCTTTAATAAGTATAAAGAATTCAATTTTGAGTATCGAATTTTATAAAAAAAAGTGAGATGGATATTGTTGACCTGTGATTTGTTTAGTACTAAGGGCCCAAATTGGCTAATATTGTATACAAATCAATAGGATTGTGTTGTGTGAAGCCAAAACAAAACGAGTGATATCTGTGTGACTTTCAACAATCACCAGCTGCCCTCGTATTATACAAATCATAATAAAACGTCACTGTTCAGTTTCCATAAATAAATAAGATTTTTTTTAATTTTATTTATAAATAACTTTTTAAAAGATTTTTTTAATATACATTACATACCGACAGTATGGACTTCTAAAATAATATATTTTTTGAACATATGAAGTGAAGAGGAGTGAATCGATTTTATTTGGCATAATACATACGTAATTTTTTGTGTTTGTCATATTTTATTAGTTCAATATTTTAATTTATAATTTTACTATTTTGTCATTTAAATTTAACTAAAATATAATTTTAAAATTTCTGTCAGTGCATATGATACGAAATAATGAATCAACATATATCGTATTATAAGAGTTGAACTAATTAAAAATTACAAGTAAATATGTCAAACTGATAAAAAGTGATAAATACATGAGGTGGTAAATGCATTATATCATCATATTAGTGCAAACTAATGTATTTTAGCCAAATTAATCTATCAAAATGGCAAAACTATAAGTTAAGGTATCATATGAATAAAAATAACAAATATAAGGGACCATAAATGTATTGTTCCATTTTCCTTTTATGGCCCTCAGCAAGCTTGCAAGAGGTAATGGAAGTAATTAAAATGCTTTCTTTTAAAGTTAAATGGAGCAGAAAATTGTGCATAGGTCTAATATAAAGTTAAAGTTAAATGGACATTTTAGCTTAATATAAAAAGATCATGAGACATAAACACGCCGCAAATTGTTAAGGAAAATAGTAGGTTACCCAGTAACCTTTGTAAACTTGAAAATAGCATCCAGCATGAAAAAAGATCAAAAAAGGTAAAAATTATTTTTATAAAAATTATTTTTAATTCTCTAAATTATAATGATTTTTTTCATTGTCCCTATACTATTATTTATGTAACTACTGAGTGCATATACTATTATTTATGTAATGCATTATATCCCTATAATATGAAAAACATATCTATAAAGTTTTTCAAATTAAGGCTTAATAACTATATAAATAATAGTATAGAGACTTAATGCAATACAGTAAAAAAATAGAAACTCAATAAAAAAAATTATTATAATTCAGGGACTTAAAAATTAATTTTGACAAAAAAAAAAGCTTATTGGAAGTTGCTATATGACATTAGTACATAACTAGCATTTTGTCTATTCATATTTTTTTTTTATTATTTTTTCCTAATCAATAATGAAATATCATCAGACAAAGAGAAAAATATTAGAAATTAGTTGATAAAATCATTAGATTTAAAAATTAAAATTAGTATGATAGACAATTTGAACAAACTATTCTAAAAGGGAGATTTTTGCATAGACTGGATGTAATATATCAAATGGTTAGATTTTAATGATAATTTAGGTGTTTTGTTTTCATTGAGCAATTGTTTTACACTTAGCTTATATGTCTTACATCTAACCATATGGTGTAAAACACTCAGCCTAGACAAGAATCTCTCAGTCTAAAAAAGTAAAACAGTTTTTCACAGAAAGTGAAAAATAAATTGAATGTTAATATATCCATAAACCTTAACGTGTATTTAAATTCTATGTAAAAGACGGATATACATAGTTCGATTTTAAATTCTAAGACAAGAGATATCTGAAAATAAATTTCATTTTAAAAAAAAATTATTGCAAATTCTGAGAATATAGTTTCAGTAATTTAGTGGCTTTATTATTGGTTTTCATGGTTTTATAGGTAGTTTTTGGCTGCCATTTTTTTTTTAAATTTTTTAGTCTACAAATAACAAGGGATTTGAGATTTATTTTCAAATCCCCTTTGCTTTTTATTATGGTATTAGTAGTTTTTGTTTAGATCAATAAATATAGTGAACTTATATGAAGATGAAGAATCTCCTAGCTAAAGGATAGTCACCATCAAGCAAGGAATTGGAAGTTATAAAAGCATAATCAAGCATGTTGCTATTGCTATTTTCTATTTTTGCTTAAGCTAGAAATGTTAGCAAAATCAAGAAATCAGGACGAACATGCAACTATTAAGATAAGGCTAGATCTCTACTTCCATAGTAGGAGATGTACGTGTTTGAGAAGGTTTTTTGTATATATTTTAGGAATAGTTTTCCTTCCTTATTTAGGAATCTAATTTTATGAATAGTTTTTCTTCCTTCTTGTATATATTTTAGGAATAGTTTTCCTTCATTATTTAGGAATCTAATTTTAGGAATAGTTTTCCTTTCTTAATTAGGAATCTAATGTATATATATAAACTGACAATGTGAATAAGAAAGATAGATTTTTCCTTTCAATATTCTAGTTTCTTTTCATGGTTTCAGAGCAATGGTTGATCCATCAAAAGAAGGAGAAAAATCTAGAATAGAGAAGAAACATTTGAATCCTTATACACTCACCTCGAATGATAATCCAGGTAATATTATTACCCAAGTTCAACTGAGAGGAGAGAATTATGATGAATGGGCACGGGCTATGCGGACTGCACTTCGTGCTAAGAAGAAATATGGATTTATTAATGGAACAATTAAACAACCAACTAAGGATGAATAAGAATTTAAAGATTGGTGGACAGTTAATTCTATGCTGGTATCTTGGGTGTTTAACACCATTAAACCCAAACTTCGTTCAACTATCTCACATGTGGAGATCATGAAGGATTTGTGGGATGATATTAGAGAATAATTCTCTATTAGGAATGGACCTTGCGTGCAGCAATTACGATCAGATTTAGCAAACTATAAATAGAATGGGCAAGCTATTGTTGCTTATTACGGTAGGCTCAAGATGATTTGGGATGAGTTAAACAATTATGATAAAATACCTGTATGTACTTGTATGGGTTGCAAATGTAATCTTACGGCTGACTTGGAAAAGAAGCGTGAAGATGAACGGGTTCATCAATTTTCGATGGGGATGGATGAAGGAGGATATGGAACAGTTCGTTCCAATATCCTGAGTACAGAACTGCTGCCAAACTTGAACCGTGCATATGCTATGGTCGTACAATAGGAAAGGGTGTGAACTATGACTCACGTGAAAGAGGAAAGAGGGAATCCGATGAGCTTTTCAATGCAAGCAGGAGGTTGAAATTCAAGGGGGGACTTGAAAGGAAAAAATTTGATATGCCCAAACTGCAAACGAGCAGGACATAATGCAGATTCTTGTTTTCAGTTTATTGGTTACCCAGAATGGTGGGGTAATAGGCCACGTGCAGCTGTATCCGGATAAGGCGGAGGACGTAAACATAGTATGGGAAATTAAAGAGCAAATGTAACTCAAGCTTTTGGTTCTGATGGTGGGAGAGGTATAGTAACTGATGAAGACAGAAAAGGTATTGTCAGTTTGAGTGATGAGTAATGGACCAAATTGCTTGGATTACTAAATTTTTAAAATAATGGAACAAATGACATGTTGATGGGTAAGCACATAATTTTTCCTTGGATTATTGATTTAGGAGCTTCTAATCATATGACTAGTGTGTATACATGTATGAGTGATGCAACAGACATTGTACCATGTCCAGTTAGGTTACCTAATGGAGTGACGACCATGGCATTGAAAGAAGGGACAGTTTCCCTTGGAGGAGATTTGAAGTTGCAACATGTTCTTTTTGTGCCTAAACTAAAAAGCAATTTGATATCTGTATCATAACTTCTTAGAGATTCAAAGTCAGTTATTCAGCTTACTGATAAATTTTGTGTTATACAGGACCGAAGTACGAGGAATGTGATTGGAGCGAGTAAGGAGTATAAGGGGCTTTACTTTCTCAAAGAAGGAACTTCAGCTCATGCTTACAAAATAGGTGTTGCATCTGCTCAGCTTTGGCATAAACGAATGGGTCATCCATCTTACAAGGTGTTAGAATTGATTCTTGGAGTAATTGGTTTTAATAATAATAATGATGATAAGAACTGTGATATTTGTTTTCGTACTAAGCAGACAAGAGAAATTTTTTATTCTAGTAATAATGAAGCCAAAGAATGTTTTAATTTAATACATTGCGATCTATGGGGACCTTATAGAGTGCCTTCTTCTTGTAATGCAATTTATTTTTTGACTTTTGTGGATGATTGTTCTCGCGCTGTTTGGATATATTTATTGAATGGAAAAAATAAAGTAGGTCCTGCTCTTAGGAGATTTATAGCAATGATCCAAAGACAATTTAAGAAAGATGTGAAAATCGTTAGAAGTGACAATGGTAGTGAATTTATGTGTTTGAAAGAATATTTTGTTGATAATGATATTTTGCACCAGACTTCATGTGTTGGGACTCCTCAACAAAATGGACGGATGGAAAGGAAGCACTGTTATATTCTGAATATTGCTCAAGCTTTATGATTTTAAGCACAATTACCCATTGAATTTTTGGGTGAATGTGTGCTGACAGCAGGTTATTTAATTAATAAAACGCCATCAACACTCTTAAATGGTAAAACTCCCTATGAAATTTTGTTTGGACAATAGCTATCATATATGAATATTCGTATTTTTGGGTGCCTATGTTATATTCATCATTTGAATCGAGATAGGGATAAATTTGCTAGTCGAAGTTGAAAATGTATATTTGTTGGCTATCCTTTTGGACAGAAAGGGTGGAAACTATATGATTTGGACACTTGTAAATATTTTATCTCCAAGGATGTAGTATTAGTTGAAACTAACTTCCTTTATACTGATAAAGATGTTTCCATTAGTGATTTAAAGAAAAAAGGAGATCAGAATTGCACTAGTAATGGTGAGGAATTAGATAGTGATAATGAAAAAGAATGTGTTGATAGGAGGGGTAGCGAAATTGAGAAAGATTGTGATGGGAGAAACGCGGAGAATAATGATGAGGTCGACATTGTTGCCTTCACAGAAAATTTAGGAAAGGGACAGCAAGTTAATATTCCTTCAATACGGCTGAAAGATTATATGACAAATACCTTCAAGTTAAGCCCCTCAGCACACTCATCGTTCTAATCAAATTTCTCAGGTACTCGCTTTCCTATTTCTCACTATATGAATTATGATAAGTTGTCTATACAACATCATTCCTTTTTGGCTAGTATAACTGCAGGACATGAACCCAAATCATATAGTGAAGCGGTAAAACAAGATCAATAGAGAGAAGCAATGAGAAAAAAAATTCAGGCTCTTGAGGACAATGGCATATAAATAGTGGTGGACTTACCACCTGGATAGAAAGTAATCGGCAGTAAATGGGTTTATAAAATTAAATATAACTCTAATGGAAGCATTGAATGATGTAAAGCTAGATTGGTGATTCTCGAAAATAATCAGGTGGAAGGGATCAACTGTCATGAAACTTTTGCTCCTACAGCAAAAATGGTTACTGTGCGCACTTTTATTGCTGTTATGGTTGCAAAGAACTGGAGTTTGCACCAAATGGATGTATAAAATGCCTTTCTTTATGGTAATTTGGAGGAGGAAGTTTACATGCAAATGCCACCGGGTTTTGCTTCTCCCTCTTCAGGCAAGGTATGTAAACTTCAAAAATATCTCTATGGCTTACGGTAGGCTCCTAGGTGTTGGTTTGCTAGATTGGCAGAATCTTTGAAAACATATGGGTTCATACAATCAAGCTCTGATTATTCCTTATTTGTTTTTAAAGATGGGAATGTTCAGTTGAATATCCTAGTATATGTTGATGATCTTATTATTTCTAGTAATGATGATGTGGGTGTTCAACGTTTCAAGGATTATTTGAACTGATGTTTTCCTATGAAAGACTTGGGAAAATTAAAATATTTCCTAGGAATAGAGTTGGCTCGGAATACTGATAGTGTTCACTTGTGCCAAAGAAAATATGCGTTGGATATTATCTCTATAACTGGTACTGATTTGAAGGATCCGACCAAGTATAGGCAGTTGGTGGGATGCCTTATTTACTTGACTATAACTCAACATAAATTATCTTATTGTGTTTATACCCTTGCGCAATTTATGCTACAGCCAAAGCAGACACATTGGAAGGCAGCCTTGCGTGTTGTTCGTTATTTGAAAGGGAGTCCAGGTCAAAGGATATTTCTCTGTTTCGATTGTGATATGAAATTGTATGGTTATTGTGACTCTGATTGGGCTAGTTGCCCACTCACATGAAGATCTTTGACATGTTATTTTGTTTTCTTGGGTAGTTCTCCCATTTCCTGGAAAACTAAGAAATAACATACGGTCTCTCGTTCCTCCACTGAGGCTTAGTACAGGTCTATAACTACAATAGCTTGTGAACTGAAATGGTTGAAGAGTTTGCTGTCTTCTCTTGGTGTTGATCATTTAGGGCCTATGTGTCTCTACTGTGATAATCATACAGCCATGCAAATAGCTGCTAATCCAGTCTATCATGAACATACAAAGCACATTGAAGTTGATTGTCATTTTATTCGTAATGAGATAAGCTCGGGAAATCTTGTAACTAAATATGTGAATACTTCAGTTCAACTTACTAATATATTAATGAAAGCTTTGGGGAAGGATAGGTTTGATTTTGTTTACTGCAAGTTGGGCATTTTAGATATTCATGCTCCAACTTGAAGGGGGGTATTAGGAGATGTACATGTTTGAAAAGGTTTCTTGTATATATTTTAGGAATAGTTTTCCTTCCTTATTTAGGAATCTAATTTTAGGAATAGTTTTCCTTCCTTTTTGTATATATTTTAGGAATAGTTTTCCTTCATTATTTAGAAATCTAATTTTAGGAATAGTTTTTCTTTCTTAATTAGGAATCTAATGTATATATATAAACTGACAATGTGAATAAAAAAGATAGATTTTTCCTTTCAATATTCTAGTTTCTTTTCATTCCACAATCGAGATATCCATGAAGACAGCCAAAGAGGAGGAACCACATGAGCTTGGCTTTACAGAGTAGCAGTCTGGAGGAGAGATTACAACTTTTAATTAGTTAGTCTTCTTAACTTTAATCTTTTGGGATGGAAGAATTAAGACCTTTTATCTATTTATGTTTTCTTCTTTTTATGTTTGATTTGTAAGTGTTTAACTAATTTTAGCCTCCATGTCCTATTCATATAAGGAACTTTCAATGTTTAGGCTAGTTTCCTTAATGACTTTCAAGTGATTACTACAATATTTTGTTTTATGTTTTATGAGGAACTTGTCCTTCAGTTTATGCTGTTACGATCATGTTAAGTGGAATACAAATGCACTTACTCACAAAAACAAAAAAAGCATGAGGTTGCGGAGAAAATGAAGATTGAACCGTGACCTTCCAATAATAGACTCGATCAAAATGGAATTTTGTGTCATTGGACCATCTTGCTTAAATAATCATGGGCTAGGCCTAGGCTATGTTCATAAGCAATTTTTCAGAAAAATTAGGACACCATATTTACAATGCAATTTTTTTTAATTAGTACAAATGTTAATTCTAAATACTATGAGAACGAAGGAAGGAAATGAAGTGTTCGAACTCTATTATTCTCAAATTTAATATCCACATTTTTTATTATTTGGGTACTCGTGGAGGATCAATGCTCCTATTTTGCTAAAGATGTTCGCTGCATATGCACATTGTGTTGTGCATGCTCTTCTTGTACGTGCGGTAATCTTCCCAAGACTGTTGCATTCTCAGAATCTGCTCATTGAATATGAACATATTATTAATTTAAGAACAACACAGATGGCAGCAAAGCTAAAAGAATTTTCCATGTAATCATATAGTTTACACAATGGATTATAAAAAATTGAATTCAAAATTGTTATATTTTTTTAAATGCCGCTTACAGACGGCATACACAAAATCCTAAGATGTCACCAAAAAAAAAAATTAAATCAACATTCCAATAGCAAAATTTACATTTTTTTTTAAAGTACATGTTCAAAATTATTAGATGAGTGGTATATTAATTCAATATCATTCATCAAGTAAGTATTGGTCAATAATTTTATATTTCAATATAGAATATTCAAAATATATTTTAATTAACTGATGATTGCTGCTGCTGTGTATATTCTAAGTTTAGACAACAACTAGCGCTTACTCCTTCAACTCACACAACATTTTCACATGTGGAGCCCCATGACAAAAAAGGAGAAGCCCAAGACAAATATTTGCAGAGACTATAAATACATTTAATGAATGTATACATCAAAGTCTCCAAATGTTTATCAATAAATATTATTTTAATTTATCCGTTCCGACTAGCTTTGAATAGTAAAAAATATATATACTTAATGAAAAAAATCAGATATCAAATTTATACTTTTTTATTTCTTATTTCTTATAGTGTTAGAATTTAATCTCTTGATTTATAACCAAAAAAATTGATCCAACTCGAAGCCGCCATAAGAGAGAGAGAAAATTAATTTGAGTTTGAGGAGCTATTTACAAGCTATTTGCTGGTGAATAACTCTGTTATTATTCTTCTTCTATTTTAATTTTCTTAATTTAAAACTAGTTGATTTTTTTTGTTATGTTTTCTATGTTTATTT
Source organism: Mallotus nudiflorus (assembly GCA_947683625.1). NCBI lineage: Eukaryota > Viridiplantae > Streptophyta > Magnoliopsida > Malpighiales > Euphorbiaceae > Mallotus > Mallotus nudiflorus. The sequence goes on from CANTUR010000857.1 coordinate 32,302, forward strand.
TTTTAGAATTTATTTACTCTTTTTTATTGCTAGCTTCTTTTTAGTGGTTCAAGATTATTAATAATTATCTTTTTTTTTTTAAAACAAAATCTAATTAATTTGTTAGCAGTGTTGAATGGGTATTTGGAGACTTCAGTAACCATAGAAAATTCTCTCCTTTCTTTTTGAGATCTAAAATTAAAAAAAAAAAAAAAAACTCTACGTTATTAATACTAAAAAAGATTGATTTTTTATGAAGAGTTCAAGTGGTGTCTTTGTGGCTATTTATATTTTCCATATTATTGTTATCTTTTTTTTTTTTAATGTATCAGTGTAGAGCAAGATATTCTATAATCTATTGTACCGTATTGTTATTATTTTTATTACAAAAATCTTACTCTCCTTATAATGTTTTTTATGAATTAATATTATATATCTATTTTAAGGTGGCAGAAAAAAAAAATGAAGACTTCAAATGGTGATTTCAAGTTAAAAACTTGCTATGGTTAGATTCTCCCTGTTTTATGCAAATTATTGCCTTAGATTGAGCTTTTATTTTTATGTTTTATCTTAAATCACTTTGTACTCTTTGAGTAATCTTTATTTTATCAATGAAATTTTATTTTTGGCAAAAAAAAATATTTATTGATACAAATGATAAATAGTTTAAATTTTCTTAAATAAAAAAAAGTTTTACCTATTTTTGAATAATCAAAATCTTTATAACCGCTTATTCTAGAAAAAATCTTTATTGGCGGTTCACAGGTTTTTACGGTTGGCCGAAAGATTTGAACAGAGAGCAGTCATGGGAACTCATCTAAAATCTCAGTAAGGTTTTTCAAGGTCCATAGTTATGTAGAGGGGACTTTAACGAGATCACGTATTCTTTTGAAAAGCAAGGAGATCAGCCTAAAGATTTCCCCAAAATGGAAGCTTTCAAAGATGCTCTCCAATTCGCAAATTTGGATGACTTGGGTTTTTAGGGATTCGAGATTACATGGTCAAATGGGAGAGTTGCTAAAAATAATATCCAACAGTGGTTATACTGATATACTGCCAATACTTCTTGGGTTTCCTTATTTCCGAATTATCAAGTCTTTCACATTTTAAGGCATGGTTCGGATCACTCTCCGATCCTCCTCCAATGGGAAGTGAAGAAACATAGGAAAAGGAGAAGTAAACAGTTCCGCTTTGAAGCTACGTGGATGTAGGACTCGAGTTGCAAAGAAATTATAATAGAGTTATAGATGGGTGCAAATTTGATTGATACAGATGACCTCTTTCTCTCAAAATTAAAAGAGTGCAAATTAGCATTGATAGAATGGGACAGAACTCAGTTTGGGAATGTAAAATATGAGCTTGCTTATCTAAGGCAAGAGCTCAGTTTAATCCAAAAAAAATCTCCAAATGAAAGCTCAATTTTTAAATAAAAGGAGCTTATGGCTCACCTGGATATATTAATGCAAAGGGAGGAAATGATGTGGTACCAAAGATCCAAGGTCTCATGGATGAAGGATGGGGATAAAAATACAAGGTATTTTAAAAAAAAAGCTAAGGGTAGGAGGAGACAAAATGAAATTAAGAAATTTATTAATTAAAATGGAGTATGGTGTGAGGATAAGGAGGGGATTGCTTAGATTTTTTAGAATTATTTCATATACTTATTTTATATAAAGTTTTGTTTTGATATTAATATTGTTATTGAAGCTCTAGATACAAGTATTGATGACATGATGAGAGAGTATCTTCTTCAACCTTTCACTTCAAAATATGTCTTCACGGCTCTCTCTCAAATGCACCTAACCAATGCTCCTGGCCCCGATGATACGCCTGCACTTTTTTTTATAAAAAATATTAGAATATTGTTAGAACTGAGGTGGTCAATTTAGTTCTTAATATTTTAAACAATCACAAGTATCCAACTTGCATCAACTATACACTTATTGCTTTGATTCCTAAAATTAAAGAACCCTAAACCCCTAAAGACTTTAGACCCATAAGTCTTTATAATGTGATTTTTAAACTGATCACCAAAACCATTGCTAATAGGATTAAAACTATTTTTCCTTTGTCATTCATGAAACCTAATCTACATTTTTTCTTAATAGACAAATTCTAGATAATGCACTCCTAGCTCTTGAAAATTTTCATTCTATGAAGCTTAGGAAAAAAGGGAACAAAGTTTTTTTTGCATTTAAATTAAACATGAGTAAGGCATATGACAGAGTAGAGTGGGTTTTCCTATGGAAAGTGATGCTTAAAATGGGTTTTTCTATTTCTTTTGTTACTCTAATTATGAGATGTATAAACTCTGTCTCCTACTCAATTCTCATTAATGGCCAACCTAGTGTTTCTTTCTTACCAACTAGAGGCATAAGATAAGGGGATCTCCTTTCCCCTTATTTGTTCTTGTTTTGTGCAGAGGCATTATCCAGTTTAATTTGAAAAGCTGAAATTTAGAATCATATCCATTGTTATAAAATATGTTAAAGAGTTTTATTAGTCTCTCACTTATTTTTTTACAAATGATAATATTATCTTTGGAAGGGCTTTAAGAGCAGAAATAACAATAATTGGTGATATTTTATCTCTGTATGAAAAAGCATCAAGCCAGAAGATCAATTTTAAAAAATCAAAAATTTCCTTTTGTTCTAATGTGTTTGCCAATGCCTCTATTGCTTTGAAAAATATTCTTGGGGTAAGGCAAGTAGATGGGCATGTTAAGTATTTAAGGATTCCTACTATCATATCTTGTTTAAAAAAGCTTCTCTTCCAAAATGTCACCGATCGCATTAGGAAGAAATTATCAAATTGGATAAAGAGGTCCCTTTCAATGGCAGGTAAAGAGTTGTTGATCAAATCTGTAGCTCAATCAATCCCAAGCTACCTTATGGGCTACTTTTAATTCCCAACCCAAGAATGTGCTGAAATTAATTCCCTAATTTCTAATTTTTGGTAGAGGAAAGGCTCACAGGATAGAAGTGTCCATTGGTGCTCTTGGGAAAGACTGTGTAAACTAAAAGATGAGTGAGGTTTTGGGATTTTGTGTTTTTTCCTCATTTAATTTGGCCATGCTCGATAAGTAGGGCTGGAGATTGATTACTAACCCTGACTCCTTGTTAACTTAGAATTTGAAAGCTAAGTACTATTTTAAAGGATCTTTCATTAAAGCTTGAAAAAGCTAAAATTCCTCATACTCTTAGACAAGTATTTTGGAAAGGAGGGACTTGCTTGTTAAAGGATTAAGATGAAGAGTTGGCATTGGGGAGGATATATCACTTGTTAGCTCATGGATGAATTATAATTCAGAGCTATTCCTTTAAATGCCAATGTCGATTTGAATCTTAAAGTGTGTGATTTAAAGAATCCGATGCATACAACTTGGAATAAGGAGCTTATTTTTCATCTTTTTTATCACAATGTTGTTAGGAAAATTCTAGTTATGCACCTTAGTGGGCGAAGACCAAAGGATGTGATGTAATGGTATTATTTTGTAAATGGAATATATTCGATAAAATCCGCTTATCGACTTACAAGAAATAGCAATGAACTAGCTCATCCATCATCTTCAAGAGCTTCTAATTGAAAATGGTTGTGGAGTTTATCTTTTCCCTCAGAATTAAAGGTCTTTTTATGACGAGTGCTAAATGGGATGTTACCAGTTAAGTCAGCACTTGTGAAAAGGAAAGTGCTGTCAGATTCCATATGCCAAAAGTATCGTAAAGCGGATAAAACCCCTGAACATGTTTTGATAGATTGCCCTTTAAGTTCTTTCTTTTGGAATACCAGTTTCTTGAGAATCCAATTTATGGATCAAGAAATAAATAATGATATCAACAACTAGATCTTTAAAAATAAGAATTCTCTTCCAAAAGAAGGACTTTATATTTTTGTGATGTTTATGTGGTACTTGTGGTATGTGAGGAATAAGCAGGTATATTAAGCACAAAATTTGGAAACTCAGAGTTGCCATCTAGTTATTTTGAAACTACTCTCTAATTTTTAAGAAGCTAACAAGGTTGATCATATGAGTTTAGAAACTTCATCCCTAACAAAATGGCTTCCACCTGATGTAGGAGTCATTAAATTTAACTCGAATGCGGCCTTAAGGCCAAATGTTGGAACTGGTTTGGGTATTGTGTTGCGGGACAAGGATGTTGGTAGCTAAAAACAGTGCATGATGAGTCATTTTAGATCCATAAATGGCAGAAGCAAGAGCATTCCTTGCTGCTGCTGATCTAGCAAATACAATGCAGTTGGAGAATGTGGTTTTTGAATCAGACTGTCTTCCTCTCATTTAGCATTTGCAAAATGTCAGGCCTGATCATACTCCAATAGGGCTTGTTATTTCTAATATTTTAAACTTATGTCTTGTTTTTAGTTCGTTTTCTTTTCATTTCAAGCCTAGAACTGCTAATAGAGTAGTACACTCTTTAGCTCAGTTAGCTTTTAATTATGTTAATGCTACTTATGTTTGGACTGCTTCTTTTCCTTGTTAGGTTTTGGAGCATGCTATGTATGACCTTTTTTTATTTAATATATCATCCTTTATTCTAAAAAAAAAATCTTTATAACTGCTTATATATAAAGGTATCAATGTAAATTAAATATTTAATGAACATGTGTACCTAAGTCCCCAAATGATAATTTTATCAATAGAAACACGAATTAAGTTTTATAATTGGAAAAGATGCATAAGAGATTAAAAATAAATGAAAATAATATAGAGTAATACTCCTTCCATTCCAAACTAATTGTTTGGGAACGTACAATCTGAGCTTGCTTATCTAAGGCAAGAGCTCAGTTTAATCCAAAAAAATTCTCCAAATGAAAGCTCAATTTTTAAATAGAAGGAGCTTATGGCTCACTTGGATATATTAATGCAAAGGGAGGAAACGATACGGTACCAAAGATCCAAGGTCTCATGGATGAAGGATGGGGATAAAAATACAAGGTATTTTCATAAAAAAGCTAAGGGTAGGAGGAGATAAAATGAAATTAAGAAAATTATTAATTAAAATGGAGTATGGTGTGAGGATGAGAAGGGGATTGCTAAGATTTTTCAGAATTATTTCATATACTTTTTTTTTTATAAAGTTTTATTCTAATATTGATGTTGCTATTGAAGTTGTAGATACAAGTATTGATGACATGATGAGAGAGTACCTTCTTCAACCTTTCACTTCAAAATATATCTTCACAACTCTCTCTCAATGCACCCAACCAATGCCCCTGGCCCTGATAGTATGCCTACACTTTTTTTTATAAAAAATATTGGAATATTGTTAGAACTGAGGTGGTCGATTTAGTTCTTAATGTCTTAAATAATCACAAGTCTCCAGCTTGCATCAACTATACACTTATTACTTTGATTCCTAAAATTAGAGAACCCTAAACCCCTAAAGACTTTAGACCCATAAGTCTTTGTAATGTGATTTTTTAACTGATCACCAAAACCATTGCTAATATGATTAAAACTATTTTGCCTTTTTTCATTCATGAAACCTAATTTGCATTTGTTCTTAATAGACAAATTCTAGATAATGCACTCCTAACTCTTGAAATTTTTCATTTTATGAAGCTTAGGAAAAAAGGGAACAAAGGTTTTTTTGCATTTAAATTGGACATGAGTAAGGCATATGATAGAGTAGAGTGGGTTTTCTTAAGGAAAGTGATGCTTAAAATGGGCTTTCCTATTTCTTTTGTTACTCTGATTATGAGACATATAAACTCTGTCTATTACTCAATTCTCATTAATGGCCAACCTAGTGTTTCTTTCTTACCAACTAGAGGCATAAAACAAGGGGATCCCCTTTCTCCTTATTTGTTCTTATTTTGTGCAGAGGCATTATCCAGTTTAATTTGAAAAGCTAAAATTTAGAATCGTATCCGTGGTTATAAAATATATTAAAGAGCTTCATTAGTCTCACACTTATTTTTTACATATGACAGTGTTATCTTTGGAAGGGCTTCAAAAGAAAAAATAACAACAATTGGTGATATTTTATCTCTGTATGAAAAAGCATCAAGCCAGAAGATCAATTTTAAAAAATCAAAAATTTCCTTTAGTTCCAATGTGTCTGCCAATGCCTCTATTGCTTTAAAAAATATTCTTTGGGTAAGGCAAGTAGATAGGCATGCTAAGTATTTGGGGATTCCTACTACCATATCTCATTTAAGAAAGCTTCTCTTCCAAAATGTCACTGATCGCATTAGGAAGAAATTATCAAATTGGATAGAGAGGTCTCTTTCAATGGCAAGTAAAGAGCTATTGTTCAAATTTATAGCTCAATCAATCCCAGGCTACCTTATAGGCTGCTTTAAATTCCCAATCCATGTATGTGTTGAAATTAATTCCCTAATTTCTAATTTTTGGTGGAGGAAAGGCTCACAGGATAGAAGTGTCCATTAGCGCTCTTGGGAAAGATTGTGTAAACTGAAAGATGAGTGAGGTTTAGGATTTTATGATTTTTCCTCATTTAATTTGGCCATGCTAGGTAAGCAGGGGTGGAGATTGATACTAACCTTAACTACTTGTTAGCTTGGAATTTGAAAGCTAAGTACTATCTTAGAGGATCTTTCATTGAAGCTCAAAAAAGCTACAATTCCTTATACTCTTAGAGAAGTATTTTGGAAAAGAAGGACTTGCTTGTTAAAGGATTAAGATGAAGAGTTGGCAATAGGGAGGATATATCGCTTGTTGGCTCACGGATGAATTGCAATTCATAACTATTCCTTTAAATGCCAATGTCGATCTGAATCTTAAAGTGTGTGATTTAATGAATCTGATACGTACAACTTGGAATAAGGAGCTTATTTTTCATCTTTTTGATCGCGATGTTGCTTGGCAAATTCTAGTTATGCACCTTAGTGGGTAAAGACCGAAGGATGTGATGCAATGGCATTATTCTATAAATGGAATATATTCGGTACAATTCGCCTATTGACTTGCAAGAAATAGCAGTGAACTAGCTCATCCATTGTCTTCAAGAGCTTCTAATTGAAAATGGTTATGGAGTTTATCTTTTCCCCCAGAAGTAAAGGTCTTTTTATGGCAAGTGCTAAATGGGATGTTACCAATTAAGTCAGCACTTGTGAAGAGGAAAGTGTTATCAGATGCCATATGCCAAAAGTGTGGTAAAGTGGATGAAACCCCTGAGCATGTTTTAAAAGACTGCCCTTTAAGTTCTTTCTTTTGGACTACCAGTTGCTTGAGAATCCAATTTATGGATCAAGAAAGACATGATAATATTAACAACTAGATCTTCAAAAACAAGAATTCTCTTCCAAAAGAAGGACTTCATATTTTTATGATGTTTATGTGGTACTTGTGGTATGTGAGGAATAAGTAGTTATATGAAGGATAAAATTTGGAAACTCAGAGTTGTCATCTAGTTGTTTTAAAACTACTCTCTAATTTTTAAGAAGCTAACAAGGTTAATCATATGAGTTTAGAAACTTTATCCCCAACAAAATGGCTTCCACCTGATGTAGGAGTCATTAAATTAACTTGAATGCGGCCTTAAGGCCAAATGTTGGAACTAGTTTGGGTATTGTGTTGCAGGACAGCTCATGAAGGATGTTGGTAGCTAAAATAATGCATGATGAGTCATTTTTGGATCCAGAAATGGCAGAAGCAAGAGCATTCCTTGTTGTTGTTGATCTAGCATATACAATGCAGTTGGAGAATGTGGTTTTTGAATCATACTGTCTTCCTCTCATTCAACATTTGCAAAATGCCAGGCCTGATCATACTCCAATGGGGCTCGTTATTTCTGATATTTTAAACTTATGTCTTGTTTTTGGTTTGTTTTCTTTTCATTTCAAGACTAGAACTGCTAAAAGAGTGGTACACTCTTTAGCTCAATTAGCTTTTAATTATGTTAATGCTACTTATGTTTGGACTACTTCTTTTCCTTATGAGGTTTTAGAGCATGCTATGTATGAATTTTTTTTTTAATATATCATCCTTTATTCTAAAAAAAAAAATCTTTATAACTGCTTATATATAAAGGTATCAATGCAAACCAAATATTTAATGAACATGTATACCCAAGTCCCCAAATGATAATTTTATCAATAGAAACACAAATTAAGTTTTATAATTGGAAGAGATGCATAAGATATTAAAAACAAATGAAAATAACATAGAATAATACTTCTTCCATTCCAAACTAATTATTTTTTTTTTAGTATTTCACTTAAATTAAGAAAGCATTTAATAGGTTTATAAAATAGCTAAATGGGGCTAAATTACTAATCTCTAGATATATCTAAAACTTATAAAATTTTGCAAAACCATAAGAGTAACATAAGGATAAAATAGGAAACAAAAATTAATGTTGTATTAGATATATAAAAGTGACAATTAGTTTGAATTTTTTTTTTATTTAAAAAATGGACAATTAGTTTGGAACGGAGGGAGTAATTTAATAATATATATAAGTGGTAGTTTAATTTAAGACTTAATGTTTGCATGGAAGTGCTAGCATGAAGAAATTTTGATAATTTTACTATTTCATTTGAAATTCTTGTATTTGAGAAATTTTTACTCTTCTCTCTTTATTTGGTTGTTTTAAACAAATTTCTCTTCATATTGATATTTGCTTCTCTTGAATTGGTGTGTCAGCGAAGCGCTTCTTTGATTCTAAATTTGCTTCTTTGATTCTAAATTTAACCTGAAAATGTTGAGCAATACAAATAATAAGAATGGAAAGGAAAGATGGAGGTAAAGGTGAAAGAAGAAGGAGGTAAAAATTCTGCTAGAAGCTTTTTTATTGTGTTGTTAGGGTTTCTTAAATTTTTTGGTCTTATTATTGATCTTGTATTGGATTAGTCCATTGAAGTAAATTCATGTCCTTCATGTTTGGTGTTAATATTATTTACTTTGGACAAAGAAAAATTGAAATTCTTGAAATGATTTGCGGAGAAATTAATTTTAAATTTTTAACTTTCTCGATGAATGTGATAAAAAAAAAATAATTTAGATTGAATGCATAGTAAACTCTACGTATCACATGTGTATGATTCATATGAGAAGGAAAACTTTTCTAAAAGTCCAAAAGAGGGTAGGATTTGTCAAAAAAAAGAGAGGCGGATTTCTCAAATTTCTAATGAAGTTATGATTACAAGCATTTGTTTGATCAATTGTTGAGTGGTGTTATTACATAGTTTGAAAGGTAAGGCTCAATTTGAAGCAGAGTAAACATCAAATAATTGATCATAAAAATGTCTACGAATTTTATTTTTTCAATTTTTTTCCTCAACAAAAGTAATATATTATCATTCATTAAGTCAATAATTAATGAATTTTTGTAAAAAATTAAGGATTACAATTGTATAATTAATTTTTTTATGTCCATCAACATTATGAAAAATTTGTGTAAAAAATAATTTTTATAACTTATTTTTAATATGTAGAAAAAATAAAAAACTAAGTAGTTTGATAGTATATTTAAAAAATATATATAAGGTGCACAAAAAAATTAATTAATAGAATATTGAGATGCTAAAGAAAAAAAACGCGGCTGAGGCAAATTGGCAGGGAACAAGACATTGATACCGTGACATTCCATTCAGGTAAAATAACATACATGACCGTTACTTAAATAAAAAGACAGACGAACCAAAACCTTGCATTGTGCATCCACCAACAAAATCCCAGGTCAAAACTGGACTTTGCGTGCGCCTTTCTCCTTCTTTAGGTGCATCTTCAAAACTGTCATTATCATCATCACAGCAAACAACTGTAATGCAATCCGTTTACATTAAACTAACCCAAAAAAAAAATATTTTATTTTATTTTATTTTAAAGATTTTCCAAGTTTCGTTCTTTATTGTAGTGAAAGCAATGGCTGATTTGTGCGTTTTTGTTTCTTAAAGACGTGTTCTTTAAGGGTTTTAAAGAGAGGGCTTGGCTTGAATTTGCATTTAAAAGACATGTAAAAAGACAACCCTTTTTTTGGTTTAGTGTGTAGACTGACTTTTTTGGCTTTGTTTTGGCGTTGGCATGTGGAATTGTGAACTAAAACTGAGGCATATAGACCAAGCAAGAGCCAGTTATTAGTAGCGACTTCCCACCTCTGTATCAGTCTTGACTCGCTCTCTCTCTTGGACTTATTGTAGTTTTTTTTTTTTTTTTTTGTTCTTGAAAGCTTGAGCCCATCAATAACGCAAATACAAGCTTTCTGACGATTGAAAGTGCAGTCTTTGATCAAGAAATGCTCTTTCTCTTCGATCGCATTATGACAGCTCTCACCCAGTTCCCCATTTTACTTCTGTTTCTCATTTCTTGCACCACCTTCAATCAAACAGGTTAGCAAAGGTTCTTTCTTTTTCTTTTTTATGTTTTTTTTTTTTAAATTTTTTCGAAAGTTGGAAACTTTTTATTATGTTAATGGGTTTTGGATAGTTTCATGTTTTATGTCGTTTTTATGCGGCTAGTGTTGGTACTTTGATGATTGATTTAAGTTCTCCATGATGAATTTTGCAAGGCTATTTTTTTTAAATTTTATTTGGTTCTTGAATTATATAAATGAGGAAATGGCGTCTTTAATCTTCAAAAACGTTATGCAGTTGTGTTCTCTTTGTCTCCTTTTTTGGTGTTTGGATGAATAGGTTTTTGTTAAAAGCTTGAGCTTTTGGTATAAACCTTTAGCGCTTCACCATGTGAGCAATGGTCTCTGGGTGATGCTAATCTTTCTGTGAAGCTGAAGTTTGTCCTTGGTTCACAGTAATCTAGCATGAATACAATAAGGACTAGACAAATTGGAGGTTTAGCTAAATTGGGCTTATTTTGTTGCCTTTCTTTGATCAAGATATGATAGCTATTTATTTTCTTGTTCAGGATTCCTTGCTTAATGATTTTAAAAACATGAAAGGCAGACATATAGCTATTGTTTAGAGGGTTGCTTAATTTTATTTTCTTTTATGAGTTTATCATTTGTTAGTTGTAACTTGATGGTCAGACAGGAAAATCCTAATGATGCAAGAAAGATAATTGCAGTGGATTTGGTTAAGAACTAAAATTTGCCATTTGCCATTCTACTGTGTTTCCTTTCAATGCTTGTATGTTCTTTTAAATTTAGATTACTTGGTGGTACTGCTTGGATGATTCAATCACAGTTGATGAGCATCAATAAATGTTCATAAATGAAATCTAGATGCATACATCACAGGGCATATGCTGTTTCCCTCTGTTTTAGGTTCTAGTAACAATCATCTGATGTGAGTTCTTAATATTTCATCATTAGCAGTTGATTTTATGGTATTCCAAAAAGTGGAGCAACCCTTAAAGTTGAAAAGTGTAATTTCTTTGCCATTCTAAACATGCTATTGAATTTTTGAGATCTTGATCCTTATCCTTATCATTTTATAGTTCTTAATTTCTCATTGCTTATTTTTATTGATGCTTTTCTGATGCAAATTGCTTGTTTCTATTTTTGCAGAGGCCTATGATTCTCTAGACCCAACTGGAAATATCACAATCAAATGGGACATTATTAACTGGACACCTGATGGTTATGTTGTAAGTATTTAATTTTATGCATATTACTAATGATAGAGACTTAAAATTTTGAATGAGGACGAAGGTCAAATATCAGTGGTTTTGTTGATTCTGTCACACTTATTTAATTTTAGTTGCAAAATCAGTCCTGTTCATTTTTCTAATATGCTTTCTACTTGCTTTTAAAGAAGTTTCTTGAGAATTGGAGGGCTTTATTGCTGTTGTAATTCTTATATTCATTATTTAGAGCATAACATTGATGTATCCTTGTGTAATTTTTCCTTAATAATATTTTGGTGTATCGTTTCCTGGCAAAATTTTGACGCTTTGACCCTAATAAAGTAGAAGATACAGGAAATGGTATTTTGATCTATGCTACTCTGCAGTTTTTGCCGCTTTAGCACACTTATTTTTTACCGTTGCAACAAATAATAATTAATGTCTCCATTGAATGCATAGGCTGTTGTTACAATATACAACTTTCAGCAATATCGTCACATTCAAGCACCGGGGTGGACATTAGGGTGGACATGGGCAAAGAAGGAGGTAATATGGAACATGGTGGGAGGCCAAACAACAGAGCAGGGAGACTGTTCAAGATTCAAGGCAAACATTCCACATTGCTGTAAGAAAAATCCAACAGTTGTGGATCTATTGCCTGGAACTCCCTACAACCAGCAGATTGCAAACTGCTGCAAAGGGGGAGTCATCAGTTCATGGGGGCAAGATCCATCCAAAGCAGTTAGTGCATTCCAACTTAGTGTAGGTGCAGCTGGAACAACAAACAAAACAGTCAGGTTGCCCAAAAATTTCACCTTGACAGCGCCAGGACCTGGTTATACGTGTGCGCCAGCAAAAATTGTTAGACCTAGTAAATTTTTTACTGCTGATAAAAGGAGAGCCACACAAGCTTTGAGTAAGTAAATCAATGAAGATCACATAGTTATATATGTGCAATCCTCTAATCTCACGATGCAGTTCTTGACAATTAGTTTGAGAAACAATTTCCATTTTTTCCTTATTAACTTATTCAAAGAATTTTGTAGATGAGATGTGAGTGACTTCTGATAATGTCATTGCAGTGACATGGAATGTTACATGCACGTATTCACAGTTCCTGGCTCAAAAGACTCCTACTTGCTGTGTTTCACTCTCATCTTTCTACAACAACACGATAGTACCCTGCCCAACATGTGCCTGTGGCTGCCAAAGCAACACTTCTCTGTCAGGAGGTTGTGTAGAGTAAGTTCATTTCATGGGAAATGCCATTCTTCTTTCTCCAGGTTTTAAGAACTTTAGGTTCCTTGGAGATTCTGTACTTATTATCTTTTTGGGTTAATATGGAAAATATATATTACTGTCTCTTGTAACTTACAATTCTTTTATTGTTTTGCACTTTGCAGTCCAGATGCACCCCATTTAGCTTCGGTTGTTTCTACTAGTTCAGGGAGAAACATCCCTCCACCTCTTGTACAATGCACACGTCATATGTGCCCAATCAGAGTTCACTGGCATGTTAAACTTAACTACAGAGACTACTGGCGGGTTAAGGTCACAATTACAAATTTCAATTACAATATGAACTACTCGCAATGGAACCTAGTAGTCCAACACCCCAACTTTGACAATCTGACTCAGATTTTCAGTTTTAAATACAAGCCATTGACTCCTTATGGAGATATAAGTAAGCAAGATCTTCCTTTTTGTTTCTTCTTTCTGTTCCTGTTATGTTCACCTTAGGCCCTGAATATAGCAAAGAATGTTAAGACCAATCTTTGAAATGCTTTTCATATGTTTTTTCATCCTTGCATTTTGTTCAATGGGAATACAGATGAATAACATAAATAAATAGACTGCTGTATAGCAATCTGGCAGGTTAAATGAACTTTATGAATTTGAATGTGCAATGCAATAATTTGTTGGTTTGAATTGCCAGACAGCGTCATTGGGTCTAGTTTACTACATTGTCGTTCGGATGCATATGATTATCTCTCCTAGACAACATGTATTTTTTTCCAGTTGGAAAATAGTTATACCAACTTTGCTCCTTAATTTGTGTGAATTCTCATCATACTGTACTTTTTCTAACAGATGATACGGCGATGTTATGGGGAATTGAGTTCTACAATGATTTGCTGATGCATGCTGGCCCATCTGGAAATGTTCAATCAGAGCTGCTTTTCCAAAAGGATAAAACAACTTTTACCTTTGAGAAAGGTTGGGCTTTCCCTAGGAGAATCTATTTCAATGGAGATAACTGTGTCATGCCGCCACCTGATGCCTATCCATGGTTACCGAATACCAGTTCCCGCCAGCTTACTTCACCACTCTTACTAATCATAACTCTGCTCTCTTCATTGGCCTTTTTGTACAGATACATGTAGGCTTTCATATGCATCCTGCAAACTACCCTAATTTTCAGATTTTTCCCGCCCTCTGAACCCAGAATTCTTGGAAGTCAAATGGAAAGTTAATATGTCCTTGCAATGCCCATCCAGCGGTACAAGGAGTTCTGTTATTTATCTACAGTATGGTGTCTGTTTAACTCATTTTGTAGGTGATTTTGCTGCCATTTTGTCCCTTGTAGCTATTGTCTCGCATGTACTTTCTCATCTTCCTTGTAAAGTTTCCCCAACACAATCAGAATGTAACAAAGGTTAGGGGTAATAAAAAGAACCTTTCAGAGTAACTAGTGCTATTTTCTGCTAATGTTATTTTCTTCTTCTTGTTTCCTAGCCCTTTTTAACATCTTCAGATCTTGGTAATTTGTTGATAATGGCTGGTGAGATACCATAGAACCAACGAATATACAAATGATTTTTTTTTTCCCCTAAAATTGGACCTATGAGTTCTGATTTATCCATATTGTGATTATTGCAAAATATGATGCAAGAATTGTTAGCAAAGCTCTGAGGCATCCAGTTCGAACTTCAAAACGAGCAAATTAACTAAAAAAAATGTTGCAACTTTTGTCTGGAATCCGATTTTTCTATTCACAATCTCACACGTGGTTAACAATATGGTGCATGTCTTTCAAAGAATGATGATGTCTTATGCCTCATCTCCAATTTATCGAAGGAATATCCTCACTTAAAAGCATTAGGCTACAAAAGTTACCAAATAAAGATGATCAAGAAAAATAACGTAGAAACTGATGTCAAGAAGGAAATCAGGGATCCATGTGCAGAATTTGGCAGAAAAGGGTACGTATCAGGTGGAGGTAACATGCACTCATCACCATTGAAGTAGACTTTCCGCGGAAATGCCCATCCCTGCTTGAAGGTGAAGGTGTTCTGATCTTTCTGAAGAAGTATCTCTGACTGTACATTTCCTAAAGGTCCTGCTTCCATTAGCACATCGTTGTAATATTTCATGCCATAGAACAAACCTGTGTCATCTGCAAGAAACATTACAGGTATGTTAAGCTAAAATCTTATTTGACATATTCATATTTAAGCAAGGAGTAGAATTTCTGACACTCACTTATGGACTTGTAGGGAATAAGAGCATGATAATTGAAGCTAAACACTTGGGTAACATTGTTTAGATTCGGATGCTGGATAACGAGCGACCATAGCGTGTAGTTCATCCTGTAATTGAAATTCACTATTGCAACCTTCACACGCCAGTACTCCTTATAATTAACCTTCACATGCCAATGAATTCGAATCGGACACATATGATGTGTGCATTGCAGAAGAGGGGTAGTTCCGTTCTTCGTATTGTTTCCTCCCACCATTTTAAGGATTTTAGAATCGCGACTGCATCAAAATGAATTCTCTGTATGGTTTAGTGGTGCTTGCGGAATTCAGAGGTTAGTAGAGATATTGAAGTCAAGAAGATGCTTACTTGACACAGGTGTTATTGTTGCTTTGACAGCCACAAGCACATGTAGGGCAGGGAGTGATTTCTTGATTGTAGAAAGATGAGAAGGAAACACAACAATTCGGATTTTTTCTAGCCACAAACTGTGAGTAAGTGCAGGTCACATTCCAAGTGACTGCATAGAACACAAGACAAAAATCAAGAATCGGTGTTCAGGCTAGAATCAACAACCAAAATGTATATGTTTCAGGTCATACAACAACTTACTGAGTGCCTGAGTTCTTCGACGTCCATCAGGGGTGAGAAACTTATAGGAAGGCACATGCTTCGCAGGGCCGCAGGTGTATCCTGGACCTGGAGCACGCAAGGTAAAGTTCTTGGGAAGTTTGACAGTTTTATTTGAAGTACCAGATAACCCAACAGTGATTTGGAACTGAGAAACGGAAGCTGAAAGATCATGACCGTCCCAAGCTGACAGTACTCCACCTTTGCAGCAATTGGCAAATTGTTGGTTGTAAGGAGCACCAGGCATCAAGTCCACAACTGCAGGGGTTCTCATACAAGAATGAGGAATGTTGGCTTTGAACTTGGAACAGTCTCCTTGTTCAGTGGCTTGCGCTCCAACCATAGACCATATTATTTCTTTCTTTGCCCATGCCCAACCTATAGTCCAGCCAGGGCTAATTATGTGCCTGAACGTTTGAAAATTGTGGACAGTCACAATAGCCTGGAAAACATTGGCACCCGAAAACATCATAATTAATTCTCAGAATTCTAAGCAAATGATATCAATTAAGCATCAAGAATTTAAATACCGTGTAGCCATCTGAAGTCCAAGCCATAATATCCCATCTGATGGTCACATTACCAGTTGGATCCAAAGGATCATACGCAGCTGCAAACACAACCCAAAAGCCAAAAAATTTATTCAATAAACACAAAGTAATTGTTTAGCTTAACTCAAGGGATAGAGATAGATAGCTTTGTTAAACTAAAAGTTCACCTGCACAATAAAAAAGCACAAGCAAGAAGAAAGCTGAGGTGATAAATTTCATGGTTACTAATTAAATGAAAAATTTTGCCAATTGGGTTCAAGAATTTGCAAAGATCAAAGCCTCTTTTAAACTTGTTATAGAGCAACACAGGTTGCGGTGGCCTGGCCTCTATAGCTAGCCTAGTGTTAGGAGATGGCTTAACTACTAGTTGTTAAGTGCTATAGTTTAAAAGATTATTTGTAATAAGCTTCTGTATATGTCTGAACTAGATTTGTGTCTTTCACTTTCCATGTCGTAAAACAACGTTTAGGTGAGAAGTGGCGGGAGAAACTTGAGGAGTTCTTTTGAGTCTAACGTCTCAACGATCCTCTGGTTTTTGCTGAATGTGACAGGTTTTTTTGTTTGGCTGGCTCAACTTATATATATTGCAAAAATAAATTTACTAAAATGTTACAAAAGACACCAATATATTATAATATAGTCTTATTTATTTATTTATTTTTATTAAATATCGAGTCACTCATTATAATTATGAGAGCTTTGACCATTAGACCAAAGCAACGTAGACATAAAATATAATTTTAAAAACTATAAGATTTTAAACTTTAAAAAATTTAATACATTTAACTTATAAATATATAAATTCATATAAAACTCTGAATTTTTAAATAGGTTGAGAATCAAATTCACATATCAAATATTAATAGAATTATTTTATTATTATTTTATCGCCACAAAATAAAATGTATAGAGTTAATATCATATCTCATTTAAAATAACTTGCTGTTTAGAAAAAGAAAAAAAAAGCAAAAACTATGAAATTCAATTAAATTTATTAATTTTTTTTAAAATTTATTTATTTAAGGCTATGGTTAACAATCAGAAATGATTTTCAGCCTTTATCTTGATAGCTAGAGGGTTACCTAAGGCCACAACATGCATGAAGGCTAACAAGAGGAATAATTTCATATCTGCTATGATCGATTGAGAGAAGGATACTATATCTTTGTGCTAAAATCATTCCCTATGTGAAGGGTAAAGACAACACCTATGCTTCATCTACATATCTTGTATGCCATTTTCAATCTTTTTATCCTTCTGAAGGCTAACTTGTGATTTTAAGTAAAAGTCACCAAAATTGCATTGGTTAATTACATGTGGATGTGTGGGTAACAGATCCTTAAAGCATTTAGCCATAATTTATTAGGCAAGAAATCCCCATCACCGTTATGTCTACAAAAATGCATCCCTCACCAAAATAAATTTAAAAAAAAAAAAAAAAAAAAAAAAGCAAGAACTTTCAAGGTGGTGTGGAATTATGTGTGATAGAATGGTCTGAATCTAAATGAAGAAAAATTTCTAGAAAAAATGGAGAGACGCAAAACCATTGACTATGTAATAACATATATTTCTCGATAAGTCATTGAAGAAACCAAAGTAAAACAAAAAAGAAAAATCAAAATCTAGCCTTTTGCAATTGGATATCTATAGTGGACTAATTAAGAATCAAGATCCAAACCAATCCCCTTTAGGAAATATGAGGCAACAAATCATGCATGATGGAGCAATATATCAACAATTAAATTAAAATTTAATGATTGGGATTATAATTGTATAATAATTTTCTTTATTCAGTCGATAAATAAAACCTCAACCCATCAACAATTTGTGAACCAAAACCACCTTCTCTCAACTGGATTTGTCACTATGCATATATCTTTACATTGAAATATTCAAAGGATAAGTAGAGATTTTAACCATAATATATAGGTTCTCAAAGCTTTGATTTTTTTAATTAATAAAAGGGTCAGTAACTTAAACATTAATTAACGGTATAAACAAAGGATAATATTTTTTTAAATCATGTGAATATTAATTTAATAATTTAATGATAACAACATTCAAACACTTGATGTTAGAATTTTTAGAAAAAAAAATAGTTAGTAACGCAGTAGTAAATAATAATTTCTCTTTAAAAATATTTTAAAATATAAAATTTAATTTTTGTCATGTTAATTTAAAAGAAAATTACATTAAAACTTAAGTTATATGATTTCTTTCTTAAAAGAAAATTGAATATTAAACCAGTATTGCATTCACAAAAATGTTTTCTTTTTTTCTTTTCTCTGTCAACAAGGCCAATAGATAATTCCTAATTTACGATGTCTAAGGTCTTTTCCTTTTTGTTTTTTTAAAGTAAAAACAAGGGGCTAATGCCCCTGGTTTTTTTAGAGTCAAGTCAATTCGTTAATTTAGCCCACTGAAATATGTAGCCCAAAAGCTATACCATACCTGGCATGGCAGCCTGAGTCAATCTCATCATCTGGCTGCCGTTATGTATCATACAACACTATATATATATATATATATTCAAGATTTGCATCTTTCGTATAATGTTTATAGCAATTTAAATCAAAATTATAGCTTCCAAATACCCGCAACCGCAAAACAGACTTTCTTGAGTTGCATACTTGCAATATCCTCTTGAAGTTGATCAAGGAGAAGCTAGCTAGGAAGAGTTTCTTATATATAGATCAGCCAAAGCAAATTTATAAAACATTCTAATGGCTCCTCGCTGGATGAAGCCTGAGGTAAGTGCTAAGTAGCAGTTATTATCATTGATCTTCAATTATCATTGCACAAGAAATAAAATAAAAACTTCAATTTTTGTGTTGTGTTACGATCAGGTGTACCCTTTACTGGCTGCAATGACGTTTGCAACAAGCATGTGCATTTTCCAACTTACAAGGAACGTTTTCCTGAATCCTGATGTCAGGTATTGTTTGTTTCCAAATCCAATGAGTGTTGTGAGAGCTCGTTAAAGTACAGAACCAACCAATTTATTTCCGTAATCTCCGTTGGCCAATTCTCTGATACTATAGATTGGAATTTACATTGACAGGATCAACAAAGCTCACCGTCGCATGGCAGTGCTGGAAAACAAAGAGGAAGGTGAGAAATATGCTGAGCATGGCCTAAGGAAATTCCTTCGAACTCGCCCACCTGAAATTATGCCTGCTATCAACCATTTCTTCTCTGAAGATAAATAATTTGATGCCTCTCAACATGATCCACTCAGAGCATACTTCAAGTTCAAAATACTTACGTCAATAGCTTTATTCAATTCCTTGCTTTATAAATTGCAACTTTGTGCTTGCTTCAAATGTTAGACTGACAACTATCCTTTGTGATCCCTTTCGTTTGTTATACTTAATTTACATACATATAATGCGAAGTTATGTAGAATTGTATATATAGTTGCATAATTATTTTTTATTTTTTTAACCTTAGAAAGGTGAGATTCACTACCCTATGAAAATCAAGAATTAAATTTATAATGCTTTTAATATCATAAAAAAATTATCGCCAACAATTGTTGGTATCAGCCCTCAGAGAAAGTTATTCTCACTTATAATGTTATAATGTTTAATATAAGCTGACATTAACTGTTATTATATAAATAATGTTTGAAGTTGAAATTGTGGTGTAACATTTGTTTGAAGTTTTTTACCGTCTATCTATTTAAATTGAATTGAATTAACATCGATTTAGATCAAAGTAAATTAATTAAAATTCATAATAATGATAATCTATACCAAAAGAAAACGATCATAAATTATCATCTGGCTGCTCAAATTATTTCCATATTCCTATACAAGTGCATTTGATTTTAAAAGAACAGAATAGTTATGGACTATGCAGCAATAAAATTGTAGGGACTTTCTCATAATTAACCTAAAAAATTTTCAGTTTTGTGGTTGTTTTTGTTATGATTTTTAATTATTTTTTTAATTGTTTTTGTTATTTTTTCAATTTTTTAGTTTATTTTCAATTTTTTGAGTTTGTTTTGTAGTAATTTTTTAGTTATTTTGAAAAAAAAATGTTGTACAAAAGAAAATATTAAGAAAATAAGTAAATAAAAACAAAAATAAAAAATAAGAGAAAAACAACAAAATAAAAAATAAAAATAAAAACAACCACTAAAATAATTAAAAAACTGCTAAAACAACCAGAAAATAACTGACAAAAGAAGAAAACAACTAAAAAACAATTAAAATAATGGTTGTTTTTATTATGAATGTGAATGAACAATATATTGCTTGTGAATAAACAATATATTGCTTGTGAGAAAATAGTTCTCAAATAGTGAAAAGAAAATCTCTATATAAAGAGATTGAAATTCATTAATGAGGATGTTAAGAAGAAGAAGAAAAATAATCGATTACTCTCCAAATTTTTTCAATATTATTGTTCACTAAATTCTCTCAAAACTCTTTCTAAATTCTCTTAATATCATTCTACTATAAAATATTTTTCTTCTAATTAAATACTACTAAATTCAAGTATAGTTCTATAACAAAATAAGCAATTCAATTGTTATTTCATAATACGTTATCAACACGAGAAGCTTTCGATCAAAACAATAAGGTACATATTTCTTAATATTTAATATTTATGAATATATTGTTTGATTATATATTATCATGGATGACTATACCTCCTACTAATTTATATATATTCATATTTATATTTATTTCTTCAATCTAACTTTATATTAATTGTTATTTTTATTTTGTTTTACTAACTACACCATTGATACAAATATTGCTAGAAATGGTTCTAACCTTATGGATGATTATGTCTGCTACCAATTTATATTTATGCACATTTATTTATTTTTATTATTTATGTTAATGGAAGGTTGTACCCCATTTTATATTAATAGATGGTTTTACCCCATATTTATACATATCGTTATGTTAACTCACTTGCTATAAATAATCATATCAACATTATTTATTGATTTTACTTTATATAATTTATTTCTCAATATATTATATTAAAAAAAAATTCTAAAGGCTATATATTACCAATGGTAACATATCAGTAATAAACGACTATATTTTTCATTATAAATAGACAAGCTATAAATTTTATTTATTCACACAAATTCATACATTTTCTCTTTCTCTCTTTACACTAAATTGTAAACATGATTTGGTATATTTATATTTGTGTTTTGATCATGACTATTATAATAGTTTTAGGAATAATTCATATGGAAGATAATTTTCTATTTGATATAATTTTAAGAATTATTGTATCATTTTTTGTACCGCTATTTTTTCTTGCAATATTCATTCATAATATAATTAATTAGTAAATTCTGATTATGTTTGATTTTTTTTAGTAGTCATCAAATTTATGAATTATAATTGAGTTATATTTTTTTATTAGTTATCATAATGACAAATCTAGCAAAGCTTGAGTTCGTTGCTCTTGACATCACGGAAAAAAATTATATGTCTTGGATTCTAGATGTAGAAATGCATCTTCAATCAATGAGGTTAATTGATACCATAAAAGAAAATAATAACACCTCATTACAAGATAAGGCCAAGTCTATAATTTTTCTCCGTCGTCATCTTGATGAAGGATTAAAATGTGAATATTTGACTATCAAAGATCCAAGTGTTCTTTGGAAGGATCTAAAAGACAGATATGATCATCAAAGAGATGTAATACTACCAGTAGTCACTGATGAATGGAGAGCTTTACGTTTTCAAGATTTCAAAAAAGTGAGTGACTATAATTCTACAATGTTCAGAATAGTATCACAATTAAAATTTTATGGATAGACAGTCACAGAGACGAGGATATGCTGGAGAAAACTTACTCCACATTTCATGCATCAAATGTTACACTACAACAACAATATAGATGCAGAGGTTTAAAAAATATTCTGAACTAATTTCATGCCTACTGGTAGCTGAGAAAAATAATGAACTCTTGATGAAAAATCATCAGTCTCGTCCCACTGGCTCAGTAGCATTTTCAGAAGTAAATGCTACAAATTATTCCAGATACAAAAATTACAATAGCCATGGACTTGAGAGAGGTAGAGGTCGTGGACGTGGAAGAGGTCAATTCTTTGGCCGTGGTCATGGAAATAAATATAATAATACTCCACAAAAAACTCAGAATCAACCTCAAAAGAAGTTAAAATTAGTCATCAGTGGTGTTCAAGAAAGGCCCCAACATAAGTCTGAAACTGTGTGTTTCAGATGTGGTAGTAAAGGACATTGGTCACGAGTTTGTCGTACACTAGCACATCTTTACCAACTTTATAAAGTATCATTGAAAGGCAAATAAAAGGAAATAAACTTCAATGAGCATCATACTCCTGTTAATTGTACAACTCATCTAGATGTTTCTAATTTTACTGATGATTTTACTGACAATGAAAATTGAGACATCTATAATTTTAAGTATATTGTTATTACCTATTTTATTCTGAAGAATATGTTATTGTTATATATGTTATTTTAAAATTAAATAAAATGTCCTACTTTACAATTATTTTATGTTTTTACCTTAATTGATTAATTATGTGTTTATTTATTTTGAAGTTTAATATGGATTGTACTAAATATAAAGACAGTATTGGAGATCTCAGCATACCAGATAGTGGTACTACATATACTATCTTGAAAAATAGAGATTATTTCTCTGAAATAAAGTCTATAAAGGTAGTTGTAAAAACAATATCAGGTCTTGTAGATCTGATTGAAGGAATTGGCAAAGCTAAATTTATGTTACCAAATGGAACAAAATTTATAATTGATGAAGCTTTGTTTTCACCAAAATCAACAAGAAATTTGTTAAGTTTTGATGACATGAATCAAAATAAGTGTGATACCAAATCCATTACTATAAATGGTAACAAATATTTAAATATAGTTTCCTATGAATCAGGAAAAATACAAGTATTGGAAAGACTGCCAAAACTCCCTACTGGATTGCATTACACATATATACATGTAATTGAATCACATATGGCAGTAAAAGAAAAATCTTATGATCCTTCAACAATAAATTTATGGCATGACATATTAGGTCATCCTAGATCAGTAATGATGCGAAGAATAATTGAGAATTCACATGGGCATCCATTGAAGGGGCAAAGAATTCCTCAATCAAATGAAATGTCATGCACAACTTGTTCTCTCAGAAAATTAATCTTGAGACCTTCACCATCTAAAATTCAGAATGAATCACCTATGTTTCTTAAAAGAATTCAAGGTGATATATGTGGGCCAATTCACCAACCATGTGGACCATTCAGATATTTTATGGTATTAATTGATGCATGTAGTAGATGGTCACATGTTTGTCTATTATCAACTCGTAATGTTGTATTTGCAAGATTTCTTGCTGAAATTATTAAATTACGAACACAATTCCCTGATTATACAATCAAAAGGGTAAGACTTGATAATGCTGGTCAATTTACATCTCAAGCATTCAATGATTATTGTATGTCTACTCGGATCATTATTGAGCATCCTGTTGCCCATGTACATACTCAAAATGGTTTAGCTGAATCATTGATATTGCTAGACCATTAATAATGAGAACAAAGTTTCCCATTTCAGTTTGGGGTCATGCAATCCTACATGCTGCTTTATTAATTCGCATCAGACCTAGTGCATATTATAAATACTCCCCACTACAATTGGCATTTGGTAAAGAGCCAAATATTTCCCATCTCAGAATTTTTGGTTATGCAGTATATGTACCCATTGTGCCACCTCAGCGCACAAAAATGGGTCCTCAATGAAGATTGGAAATTTATGTTAGGTTTGAAACACCCTCGATTATTAGATGTCTTGAACCTTTAACTGGTGATGTTTTTACAGCACGTTTTGTTGATTGTCAATTTAATGAGGTTGTTTTCCCAACATTAGGAAAAGGGGAGAAAGAATGGAAAAGGGATATCTCATGGAATGAACCATCATTATTGCATCTGGATCCTCACACAAAACAATATGAATTAAAAGTGCAAAAGATTGTGCACTTATAAGCAATTGCAAATCAATTGCCAGATGCATTTACTGATACAAAAAGAGTGACTAAATCATATATACCAACAACCAATGCTCCTGCTCGTATTAAAATTCCAAAAATAAAATCTGAGAGTAAAGACACTCATGAGTCTAAAACACACCAGAAGCATGGAAGACCAATTGGTTCTAAGGATAAAAATCTTCGAAAAAGAAAGGGAGTAGATAATCATATTGATAGCGAGGAAAATATCCCTAAAGAAATAGAAAATAAAGAAAGTCATGAAACATTTTCATATACTGTTGCATGTGAAATCATAAATGACAAAGATGATCCTGAACCAAAATCAGTCATGGAATGTCAAAATAGGCATGATTGGATAAAATGGAAAGATGTTATGCAGGCTGAATTGGACTCACTAAACAAGCAAAATGTTTTTGGGCCAATTATTCCTATGCCTAAAACTGTGAAACCTGTAGGATGCAAGTGGGTCTTTGTATGAAAGAGAAATGAGAAAAATAAAATAATAAGGTACAAAGCTAGACTTCTAGCTCAAGGTTTTTCACAAAGATCGGGAATTGATTATGATGAAACGTATTCTCCTGTTATGGATGCAATTACATTCAGGTATCTGATTAGCCTAGTAGTTTTTAAGAAATTAGAAATGCGTCTTATGTATATTTTGATTACTTATTTGTACGAATCACTTGATAGTGACATTTATATGAAAATCCCTGAAGGATTTAAAATGCCTGAAGCATTAAGTACAAAACCCAAAGAAATGTATTCGATCAGGCTTCAGAGATCTTTATATGGGTTAAAACAGTCTGGGCGCATGTGGTATAATCGTTTAAGCGATTATTTGATTAATAAAGGATATATGAGTAATATTTTCTACCCATGCGTTTTTATTAAGAAAACAATATCCGAATTTGTGATTATAGCTATATATGTTGATGATTTGAATATCATTGGAACAGAAAATGAGATCCATAAAGCAATAGTATACTTAAAGGAAGAATTTGAAATGAAAGATCTTGGAAAAACCAAGTATTGCCTTGGTTTACAAATTGAACAAATGCACAATGGGATATTTGTGCATCAATCAAATTACATAGAAAAGATCTTGAAACGCTTTAATATGGATAAAGCTAATCCTTTAAGTACTCCAATGGTTGTTAGATCACTCAATATTGAGACTGATCCATTTCGACCCTGTGAAGAAAATGAAGAAATTCTTGGTCCTGAATTTCCATATCTCAGTGCCATTGGAGCTCTAATGTATCTTGCTAATTGTACTAGACCTGACATTTCTTTTGCAGTCAATTTATTAGCAAGGTTCAGTTTAGCTCCAACAAAAAGGCATTGGAAAAGGGTCAAACATATACTTCGATACCTTCAAGGAAATGTTGATTTGGGTTTATTTTATTCTAAAAATTCAAAACAAGAATTGATTGGTTATGCAGATGCAGAGCATTTATCTGATCCTCATAAAGCGAAATCTCAAACAGGCTATGTGTTCACAAATAATAGAACTGCAATTTCTTGGCATTCCCAGAAATAAACGCTTGTCACTACTTCCTCAAATCATTTTGAAATTATTGCACTATATGAAGCAAGTAGAGAGTGTGTGTGGCTTAGATCAATGACACATCATATTGAAGAATCTTGTGGTTTTCTAGTCAACAAAAGTCCAATAATTTTATATGAAGATAATGCAGCATGCATTGCACAATTAAGGGAATGATATATCAAAAGTGATAGAACCAAACATATACCTCCAAGATTCTTTTAATACACTCAAAAGCTAATAAAAGACAATTATATAGATATCAAGTATATTCAGTCTAGTAAGAATTCAACTGACATTTTCATAAAGGCGCTTCCAACTACAATCTTTAGAAAACACGTTCACGATATTAGAATATGACATCTGCGTACTATGTGAAGGAAGATTATACATATTAACTTGAGGGAGAGAAAATCATGCACTGTATTTTTTTTCCTTAAGCTAAAGTTTTTCCCACTGGATTTTATTTAGCAAGGTTTTAACGAGGCAGTTGCAAAATATTGTTGTTCAAGGGGGAGTATTATGAATGTGAATGAACAATATATTGCTTGTGAGAGAATAGTTCACAAATAGTGAAAAGAAAATCTCTATATAAAGAGATTGAAATTCATTAATGAAGATGTTAAGAAGAAGAAGAAAAAGAATAGATTACTCTCCAAATTCTTTCAATATTATTGTTCACTAAATTCTTTCAAAACTCTTTCTAAATTCTCTTAATATCATTCTACTATAAAATATTTTTCTTCTAATTAAATATTATTAAATTCAAGTTTAGTTTTATAACAAAATAAACAGTTCAATTCTTATTTCATAATAGTTTTTGCATTTTTTGATTTTTTTTAGGTTCATTTTCAGTTTTTAAGTTTGTTTTGTGGTTATTTTTTTTGTTACTTTTCTGATTTTTTTATGGTTGTTTTGAAAAAAAAAACCTTTAAAACAATAAGAAACACTTAAAAAAACAATCATAGTAAGACAAACTCATAAAATATAAAGCTGAATCAATAAAAAAACTAAAAACAATTGCCAAAATATCCACAAAATAACCAAAAAGCATTGAACAAATGAAAAAAGAAAAAACCACAAACAAACAAAAAAGCTAAAAAACAATGAGAAAAACAAAAAATAAATAAATAAAATAAGCAGAGAAATAAAAAATAAAAATAAAATAATTATGAAATAATAATAGTAATAATAAGAAAAAGAACAATAAATAAAATAAAATAAAAATAAAAATAACAAAGAAATAAAAAATAAATTAAAAAATAAATAAAAATAAAATAAAATAATTAAGAAAAAATAGTAATAATAATAACAACAGTTGTTAAAAAAATAATAAAAAAAACAAGAAAAAAAATAAGAAGTAGAACAAGAAAAGCCCTTAAAATTGGAAAAAAAAAAGTTGTTTGTCTATTTTTATATAAACCATGACTATGCTTATATTAATATGTTGTGCCAAAGCTAAAAACGTAAATGTAAAAAAAAAAAAAATAGTAAGCTTGAAAATCAAAACTAAATGGTGGTAAACGTGAAAAGCTTTAGGTCAAACACGATAGTCAAAATTGCAACGACCTTGACAATCTGTTGTTGGGAGTTGGGTTCTAAAATTGATGAGAAAAGAAAAACAAACAAATATTGAGTTGTATTGGAATCATTAAGATGGTTTCTTTTCCATTTTTCCTGTTCTTTTTCTTCTCTTTTTGAGATGATATGACAATGCAGTTCTTGTACACAATTTCAAGTGAACGTTTTCTTTTTTGTTTTTGGTTGCGTTAGTTGGGGATTGTATCAAGAACAAGAATCAATCGTACTGCAACGTGACACCATTTGATAAAAGCTACATAAATCTCTTTAATTAATTAATTACGTCCTAAGTTTCATCATAATTACATCATGATCATAGGCTAATCCCTTCAATATTTGGGTAACAAATACCAACATAAAAATATCAAACATTTTTTACCAACAATCATTGGAATCAATTCGCAAGAGTTATTTTCGTTTAAGTAAAGTCTCGAATTCAAAATTTAGTGTATGCAGCCGCATTAAATTAGTTATTAAGAGATTTTTGATACTCCTATGATCTTATCTGAATCAAATCGAATTAATTAGAATCCAGTGGATTTTGATTGTTCACACAAAAAAATATCAAACAACCTTTTGTAATTAGGACAGCAACTAAAAATAAAGAGTCATAACAAGAAGATGCACGATGGTTGATTATTTATATATAGTTTCTCCTAAAGAGATGAGATGCTGCTGCTTCAGAAATCTTGTTTGACAATACAAAGGGAGCTTGGCTTGGCTTGTTCAACAATATTCAAAAGCAAGCTGCCAAAAATCTATAAAATAAATACATCTCAACACACTTTCCTATGAATATGAATGCAAATTCCTTATAGGCTCAGTCTTCTATGCTAAGATCATATGCCATTTGTTTGGATGGCCAAACAATTCCCAATTTGTTGCCTTTGTTTCTGCCGTCCAAAAAACCCATAATTCAGTTGCTTCCGTGACCTTTTGCGCCCAAACTAAGACTTCTCCCTTCATGGGTATTTCTCAAAACTTGATTCTGATAGCAGCTTCATTGCTTCTTGGAGTTGCTGCAGCTTGCTCCAATGCAGATTGCAGGGTTTGTCCCTCCCTTTCTCTTGTTTAAATGTCAAGAAAAGTATTCTTTCTTTGTATTTTTTTTCTTTTTTTTGTCAACTCAAATTCAACCGGAGTTTGAACTCGTAACTTCACAGTTGAGTGTACCATGTTAACATGCTATTTGATTGAGTGACTTCTAATTCTATTTAGTTTCAATTTGTTAGCTATTAGATGAATGCTCCTCT
Organism: Mallotus nudiflorus; assembly: GCA_947683625.1. Taxonomy (NCBI): domain Eukaryota; kingdom Viridiplantae; phylum Streptophyta; class Magnoliopsida; order Malpighiales; family Euphorbiaceae; genus Mallotus; species Mallotus nudiflorus. The sequence continues at coordinate 60,856 of CANTUR010000857.1, forward strand.
GACCAAGACTGTGAAGCTGGACTTTATTGTTTCTCTTGCCCACAAGGATTTTCAGGTTCTAGGTGTGTAAGATCATCCATATCAAATCAATTCAAGCTTCTGGTACTTCTCCTGCACCTCTCTCTTTTATTCTTTTAATTTAGTTTAATTAGTCAAGTATGGTGCATAGTAGTTTTTAGGACATGTAAACTTTATCCAATGAAAGGAGATAGAGGTGATTAATCATCAAAAATGACATTTAAGCAATTGGGCAGTTTTCATATTTCTAGGGAGGTCACAAGTCACAACCAAATGTTGCTCACATTTTTCCAATCACTATTACTATTTGGGAAATATTAGGTATCGGGACTCGCGATATCAATAGTGATGTTATCAATCTTGATTTTTACTAGAATGTTTTTCGGTATTTTTTGTAACTACGTAATTAAAAATATATTTTTTTACAGACTATAGGTGTTTAAATTTTTACACAATAAATTCATCTGTGTACAACTTAAATTTTAAATTTCAAAAAAATTTCCAAAATATTTAAATCTAAAAAGGATAAAAAATTTTGTAGCACTGGGGGCAATTTTAAAATTGCTCCAAATGTGTTTTTATCATATACAACTAATGATATTGTAGGTCGTGATGAGTATTAGATCCTTTATTATTTACTATGCTATTTCTATTGGGACCATATGCATCCAATAGTTATAAGAATTTCAATTAATCAAAATTGAAATGAATCTCGTAAAATTTTAACAACTTTTTTATTATTATTTTCTATGTATATAAGATTCGAAATAAAAATCTTTTTATAAAAATTAAATTTTTTAGCGGTTAAACCTGTTGTGAACCTGAAGTTCCCACATCGCTCGCACACGGGATTGTGTGCGTGCTTATAAGCAGGGTCTGAAGCCTTTACTTGTAGACGCGTTTTAAAGCCGTGAGGTCCTGAAGTGTCAAAGCGGACAATATTTACAAGCTGTTTATAACACGTTATCAGCACGATGCTCGCGATGGGAGGGTGTGTTGTGAACCTGAAGTTCCCACATCGCTCGCACACGGGATTGTGTGCGTGCTTATAAGCAGGGCCTGAAGTCTTTACTTGTAGACGCGTTTTAAAGCCGTGAGGTCTTGAAGTGCCAAAGCGGATAATATTTACAAGCTGTTTATAACAAAACCAACAATTATTGAAAAAATCACCATTTTTATTTGCAATGATCCATCATAGAGTATTATTTAGCTAAGAATTTTTCTCTTGCTAAAGTAAAAATAAATGTCATTGTTTGATAATAGTAAATTTGCAAAGACTTTGTCAAGTTTGATTGTTTTGAAAGCAAAAATAACACTCCAAGTTTTTTATTTTTTATTTCTTTATCCATATCTTCATAATAGAATAATTCTCTGCCGTTCAACAAATATGCATTTTTGACGACCCACAATGCTTATGCTATTGATGGATACCCATCTCACACTGGAGTTCCTCGACTCACTTTTACCAATCAAGAAGACAGTGTCACTCAACAGCTAAATGTATGATTCCTGCTCTTAACCATATTTCTTTTCTGATTTTTTTTTTCATGAATATTAATTTTTACGTAATCATCAATTAACCTTTTAATTTATTAGAATATTTTCATTATTAATATTCTCAGAACGGAGTTCGAGCATTGATGCTTGATACATATGATTTTCGTGGAGGTGTATGGTTGTGCCATTCATTTAAAGGACAATGTTACGACTATACTGCATTTGTACGTCTATTTAAATGTTTAATTTTTTTAATATTTAAATAGTTTTATTTCAACTTGCAAGGATATGATTTAGACCCTCAAATAATGTTGAAAGTGTTGATAAATCTTTTTTTTTTAACAAGTTGAAATGTTTAAACGTTAATTTATAAATTAAGGGGACAAACTGATAAAAAGTGTCAAATTCAAAAGATTACTGATGTATTAGAATAAAATAAGACGTGGAATGCACATATAATTGTTTTTCTTTCTCTTAATTATAGGGTCCTGCTATTGACACACTGAAGGAAATTGAAGCATTTTTATCAGCAAATCCATCAGAAATTGTAACAATAATCTTAGAAGATTATGTTCAAGCCCCTGATGGATTGACAAAGGTATTCACAGATGCTGGATTGATGAAATATTGGTTTCCAGTCACAAACATGCCCAAAATTGGTCAAGATTGGCCTCTAGTCAGTGACATGGTGAAAAATAACCAAAGGCTACTTGTCTTCACCTCAATTAAATCCAAGGAAGATACTGAAGGAATTGCCTACCAATGGAATTACATGGTTGAAAATCATTGTAATGTTCCAATTTCATTGTTTTATAGTAACCATATATCAATAAGTCATAATATTTTTCTGACATTATTATTAATGTGGGGCAGATGGGGAAAATGGAATGAAGGCAGGAAGTTGTTCAAATAGAATAGAGTCATCTCCTCTTGATGACAAGAGCAAATCCTTGGTGTTAGTAAATTACTTTGGGTCCATTCCACTGAAGGACCTTTCATGCCATGATAACTCAGGGGATCTCATTAATATGGTCCATACTTGTTATGGAGCTTCTGGCAATAGATGGGCTAATTTTGTTGCTGTTGATTATTACAAGGTGATCATATCTTAATTTTATCTCCACCAATTAAATTTTTGAAAAATTGTAAGAGAAACAAGTAAAGTTGCTATCCCTTTTACTATGTTTATTTTATGGAAATGCAGAGAAGTGAAGGAGGAGGATCATTCCAGGCAGTGGACACACTGAATGGGAAGCTGTTATGTGGGTGTGATGACATCCATGCATGCATGGTAACCTACAATTGTTTGACATTAATTAACTGCTATATTCATCCCCATTTCAAGTAAGTTATTATGGTCCTTGTAATTTGATAAATTTTCTTCTTTCTCCTGCAGGCTGGATCAAGTTCACGAGCTTGCACTTCCTCAGATAGATAGAAATTAGATGAACTGCAGTTGGCATAGTTTTGGATAAAATTTTCGAGACATTGGTCTTGATAATAAAATTACCAATAATATATATATGTATACACACAAATAAACACTACAATGACAACATATACAACTGAATTGCCACTTAATTATAATCTTAAGATAATTGACTTATTTGCCTTTTTTCCTTAAACCATGCAATTATTAATACTTTGTTCATATATTTCACATTAAAAAATGATAATTGACTGAATTAACGTGTATAACTAAAAAGTGCTTTATAAAATTTTGTAATCAACGAATTCAAATCAAGTCAGGAATAAAAATATGTCAGCAATTATTTTTTCATATATAAAATTTGAATTCAATATTTTATTTTAAAAAGTTTAAATTTTTTACTCCTTGAATAAATATTGATTATACAACTAGCAATTTTATAAAATTATTTTAGTATTAATAAATAAAATTAATAGATAATTGACATATAAACATTCTTTTAAAGAATATAATTTAAGAATAGTGATTTATATAGTTAGTAGCTACATGAATAATATTGTTTAATGGTAGTGATATTCCTTTTTGTTGTGAAATAACACAAAAACAAGAGTAAACAAAATAAAATAGAGAAGAGAAGAAGAAATACAAAGATTTAATGAGGTTTGGCCATGTGCTTGTGTCCTCCGAAGCAAGCAGCTAGAGCTTGTTTTATTAATTAAAAAATAGCGTACATCCTAAGATTACAAAATCAACATATTGTAATGACTTTTTATTTTAAATTATATAAAAATTATTTTAAGATATACAATGTTAATAATATTTTAAATATTATAATTATTTATGAATATTATTTTATTATTTTATTTTAAATATTTTGTTACGTATATGATTTTATTTGGAAGTTATTATTATTATTATTATTTATTGTTATTATCATTATTATTATTATCGTTACTAGTATTATTATTATTATTATTAGTATGATTATTTATGCATGTGTTATGTGGTGTATTATATATATGTTAAAATTATTACGGTCAAAACATTTTTGGGTCAACTTCCTCTCCCCACCTTTTTCTTCTTCTTCTTTTTCTTCCGCCATACCCATCCTGCTAGTAACCATTCGAGCGCCACCACCAAGCCTGCCACCACCTTTCCTTCCTCTCCTCACCTTCCCACCGCCGCTTAGAGCTCTAAATCTGCCCAGTTGTTACAGTAACTCTGGTGAGAATCCAATCATTTTAGCTTGCATTTCTAAGCTCGTTTGACTACTCTCAACACGTTTCAACTCTACAACATCCGGTTAGTTAGATATCTTCAAGTTTAGTTTATATCTATTTAGGGTGTTTATTTTTTGTTATCTTGATTGTGTTTGATTCATGATTATTTCTTTAAGTAATGTTGTTATATGAATCTTTAGCTTCCTAAATATATTTTTAGTTTATTTTTTTGAATTATGTATAATTATTGTATTTTTGATAATTAAAATGAATTTTTATTAATTATGTGTTTTGTATTGAAATTATGTTATATTAGTATAGTTAATTTAAATTATTAATTTTAGAAGTAAGAAAATAATTTTGAGTAATTTTTGGAAAATATTTGGTATTATGTGATTTTTGGATTTATGGGTAAATTATGTATTTTTATTGAAATTATAGCTAAATTATATGTTTTAAATAATTTTGGAATAATAAATGGTATTAAAATAATTTTTATGAATTATTTACTATTTTTAACTAATTAATAATAATTTCCAAAGATATATTTAAATAATAGTATTTTGGTATTTTATTAATATTATATCATTTATTTGAGATTTTACTTAGTTAAAGTGAAAATAGTATATTTAATGTTTTTGTTATTTAAAGAAATTGTATTTTGGTATTTTATTAATTTTATGGATTTTTAGTGATTTTAATATTTATTATTTTAATTATTTATTAATGTGAATTGTGATTCTTAGTTGAGAATTGTGTAGTTTAGGATCCCAACTCAAAATGTTGTTCAGTTATGTATCTTAAAAGTGTATTTGCTTGCAAAATTGACTCTATTTTTAGTATAGAGACGTTTGTTTTACAGAGAAGACTCTATCGATTTTTCAGAAAAATTCTCGTAAAACGTGACAGTTGGGTCAATCCTAAGTTTTTATTTTAATTGAGTCGTGTCTTCGATCGAGTTTTTCTTTAGAATTTCTAGAAGTATAAAGTTAGAAATTATTCTGATATTATTATTTATTTTTCTATAGTTGCACTGAGACCGAAGCCTATAAGACTAGTCCAATTAGGTCTGTTTAGAGGAGTGCAAAAGTATGAGTTATTATCTTACATATGCATAATAATGAGCATTCATAATTTTTATAATGTATTTAAGAATGATTTACTTCCTTAAATGTGAAATATATTTTGATATATCTTTGGTATATAGTTGGTTTATTTTTGGTGTATATTTTGTATATTTAGGATATATACCCAACATATATTTGGTATACATTTAGTATATTTTTAGTATACATTTGGTATATTTTCTGTATATAATTGGTATATTTCTCTATAAATGGATCCTATCACGTTTACGTTATGCATTTTCATTATTTTAAATATTATAAGATTGATTTGAAGAATAGCAATAGACCATGCTACTTAGTGGGCTACACTAGGACTGTTGCACGACAATACAGTAGAATTAAGTTAAAAATCTGATATTTATTTATCGAGATGTTGGTTATTGGAAAGGATGGTTGTGGATCCTCAGTTAACCTAGTGTACTCGGGGCCATTCTACTACTTTGAGTTGGGTAAATGAATACTTGGAGTTTTGGATAAGTCAGTTGGCTATTAATTTTATGATCGGGGTTGCAGGTTATTTAGGGTTTTGCTCCAATTCTTCAACCAAAAATATTTTTATGCATTTGTTATTATTATCAAAAGTGGATTTTAGCATCAAAAGTGGATTTTAGCATCTATATAAATTGAATATATATATATATATATATATATATACTTGATTGTATACGACTTAGGTTGCATGTATACATAATATAATAATTCACTCAGTGAGGTCTGATCCCTCTCAATATTTTTTTTAGGAGATTCTTCTTTTTTAGACCTTAGTAGTACACCTCTTAACCGATCTTTTTCAGCCCCAACTAGATTATGTAAATTTATTATTTGAATTCTTATTATATTCTAAAAACTGCAGTAGTTGTGTTATTGTGGTAGTTGTGTTGTTTTATCAGAGAGTTATATTTAAATCTTGTATGAGATATTTTTATGATATGATATAAGATTTATTTTCATATTAATTAAACTTTTAATTCTTATGTATTTTTATTTATTTATTTATTGCATGTGTTTTTATTTTTAAGGTTTGCTATGGGTTTTGAATTCGAAAAAATTCTCATTCCATAACATCAGTCATGACTTTCCAGTTTTGGTTGCAATACATATATATAATAAAATAGGCATGATACATATTTACAATTTCACCCCTATACCATATTGCAGCCCTAACCCATCTAATCGTAACCCCACTAGTAACCAAGACACTCCCTCAAAGGACAGATATTGTCACTCCACTCCTTGTTTATGCTTTGTCACTCTGATCCACTACACTCTAGCATTTGTCCACTTACTACTATACATGAGCCATACACAATACTTTTACACTCTCCCCTCCATTTGCATGCCCTCGTACATAAGGCGATGTGTAATATCTCGAGTTTTTAAATATTTTTATACAGTATCGGGATATGCAGTGTTAATAATTTTTGTATATATTTATGAAATTTTTATGAGTTGTTATTTGTTTAAAGCTAATTTTAATTAGTTTATATTATTTTAAGTACTTTACGTAAAATTTTCCCAAGAATTCCATTTTCGGGGAAATTGACACGTAAATAATTTAATATTAATTATTTTGACTACTTTTACGAATTTGCATGAACTCATACATAATTTTTAAGTGCTAAATAAAATGTATATATGTGTGTTTATTTAATTAATTAGAGCTTAATTAATTTCCTTAATTTTATTATTTAATTTTTTTGTATTAATTAATTAATTTTAAGTGTATAATTTATTAAATATATTAAAATATTTGTGTGGTGAGTATTATTTTTGTGTGGGAATATATATAATATTATTATATAAGGTGGACATATATATATATACATATATACACGTTTTTTTTAAACAAAAATCAAAGTTTGCAGAAATCACAATTTTGCCCCTCTCTGCATCTTCTTCTTCCCAACGCAATTTCTTCCATTTCCAGCCATTTCAAGCTGGTTTTCTTTGCTTTCACTATGCCCCTCAGCCTTCCTCCTCCACCTCCAGCTATTTCCACCACCTAAAGCTCCCTTTTCCGGTGTGTTTTGGCCGGAAAATCAAATAGAGGCCGAATTTAATCTCAACTCCGATCAAGCCATTTCCAGCCACCAAATTTGACACTGTCAGTCTCCATCTTCTCCTTGAGCTCTGGTGAGTGTGATTCCAAACTTTTTTTTACTTGATTTGGTCTAGAATTGCTTAGGTTTCAATTTCTTCAATTCAACCATTTTGGGTTTCAAATTTTTTTATCATTAATTTGGTTGATTCATGAAAACTTCCTTCACAAAATTTGTTCCTGGAATCTTAATATACATGCTATAATTTTTTTAGAACTTTTGGAATTTATTTTAATTTTTGTGAATTTTTTATTATTTTATTAATATTTTCTAATTTTCGAAAATTAATTAATTAAATTATGAAATTGTGTTTTATAGTGATTATAGGTGTTGAAATGAATTATAGAAATTTATTTGTAATTTTTGTGAATTTTTATATATTTATTTGGAATTTATTAAGTTTATGTAATTTTGAAAAATAGGGTAAATTATGTGTTTAATTGAAATAAATTGTTTAATTGAGTATATTTATTGATATTATTGAAATATATGTTGAGAAAATTAATTTTGAGTAATTATATTATTTTTGGATTTATTTTAGTAAATTTATATATATAGGGGTATTTTGGTAATTTTACACTAAATTGGCTAAAAATGTAATTAAATTGGTTTTAACAGTTATTTAGGGTATAAAAATGATTTCTACAATTATTTAGTATTTTTAACTAATTAAAATTATTTTTTGTAAATTATTTTCAAATTATATATATAATATATGATTTTTCTAAATAAATGAGTTTTTATCGGTTTTTCATAAATTTTAGGGTTAATTATGTAATTTAGAATTCCAAAATGTATTTTTATTATAAAAGGGTATTTTCGATATTTTGTAATTATTCTGTGAATTTTGAACCTCGGTCGGTAAATTGCAGTTTGGAGTTTGACCGAGGGATTGTGATTGTGAATTTAGTGTTATTCCGAAGTGTGTTTTCTTTGCAGGACTGGCTCTACTCTTTGAGTAGAGAGATGTCCATTTTATAGGGGATGTTCTGTCAGATTTTCGATAGAATTCTCGTAAAACTTGATATCCGGTCAAATTCCTATTCTAATTCTATGTCTAAAATTCTAGATCGAGTCTTTAAAATTTTCGTTAAATTTATTCTGATTCATGTTGTCATTTGTTTGTTTAGCTGTGCCGAGACCGAGGCCTAACGGATAAGGCCCGTCGAATTTGTCTCGTGGAGCACTAACATGTGAGTTATTATATTGTATATACATGCATTGCATATAGGACGCATGACTTAAGATTTTTATTTTCATTATATGTTTAAACAGTAATTTAATTATAATATGATTTGGTATAGTTTCGGTTTATTTTTAGTATATCTTGATATATAAGTGTTTGTATATTTTCTATATACATTTAATACATCACTGGTATATTTAGAGTTTATTTTTGATATATGTATGTTAGATATTTAGGTTTATGTTTGTTATAATTTAATATTTATACATGATTTAAATGTGCATCGAACCATAATTATTTTATTAAATGATTAGTATAATTTAGGTTTATTCTTAAATAATTGCATGCTATATTATAAACCTACACTTAAATTATTTTTAAGTTTGTTTTTGGTATATTTTTTATTTATTTCCAAATAAATACATGTTTTATTATTAAATTAAACCTAACACATTAGTAGTATATTTAGGGTTTATTTTTTTATATATATGCATGCTAGATAATTAGGTTTATTTTTAATATATTTCTGAATATATGTTAAACCTAAACACATATTTAAATGAACATTTATACATAAATGTTTTATTAAATGATTTGTGTACTTATGGCATATCTTTTGTATATTTAAGTATATTTTTAAGAAAATGAAATTTATATTATTGTTATACATTTAAATTGTTTTTAACAATATTAATGATTTATCTTTAGTTTATTTCATATTTTATTTGACATATATATATATGCCCGAAATATACTGGGTATATTTTAGGTATATTTTTGGTATATATATATATATATATATATATATATATATATATATATATATATATATATATATGGTTGGTTTTACTATTATGAATATTGTTCTACATTAATTATTTTCCGAATGAATGATTTATTCTAAGTGAAGGATATCAATAGAACGTGCTTCCTAGTGGGCAGCACTAGGGCCTTGTATGTACCGGTGCAAAAGAATAGGGTTGAGTGAGAGTTAATTTTGGGTGATTATAATTGATTTAATTGATTTGACTAAGATTAATGGTATGTTAGATAGTGTGATTGCGGGGCTAATCACATTGACAGTCAGACTGTTGTAGCTCGATTGACTTAGTGTCTCGGGGCCAATCTATTGTCCATAAGTGGATTGAATGATCTATTGGGTTGATTGAGATATGAGGTGATAGATAGTGTGATTGTTGGAGCTCGATTGACCAAGTGTCTCGGGGCCAATCACACTAACAGCCAGACTGCTGAAGCTCGGTCGACTTAGTGTCTCGGGGCCAGTCTACTGTCCAGATTGGAATAAGTGTTCTATTTGGAATCAAGTGAGCCTGTATGGCTAGAGTGATGATGGAATTGTTTGAGGTTGCTATTATTTAGGGTTCTATGGATCCTTCATGAATTAAAACAAACATTTTCTACATTTCGTATATTTATAAAGGCAGAGTTTGGCATTCGTGTGAAATGTGTGTATATACATATATATATATATATATATAAGAATGCCTGATTGTTATGGTTTAGTTTGCATGTATATATAGTATAATAATTCACTCAGTGAGGTATGACCCCCCTCAATTATTTTTTTCAAGAGATCCCATATCGTCAGACCTTAGTTGTAGAGTTCCTCGCCGGTGTTCTTCAGTCTCGGCTATTTTATGCAAATGTATATTCTGAACTCTGATTTGTATTCTAGAAACTGCAATAGTAGTGTTATTGTATCAGAAGAGTATTATATTATTTTGATATTGTATACTCTGAAAAATTTGTATTTGATTATTACGATAATGTATTCATTGGAAAGGATTTAGAGTATCTATTTTATATATTGATTTGAAAATTTTTAATTCTGTCATACTTTTTAATTATTTATTTTATGATTTTATTTTTCTAAGGCTTGCAATGGGTTCCGAATTCGAAAGAATTCCCGTTCCCTAGCGCCGGTTATGAATCCTAGTTTGGGTCGTGACATGATGCATGCAATTTTAACAAAAAAAAATGTCTTTTAATGTCCATGGATGTCATTACTAGTGACATTTATGAAAAAAAAAATTATACAACCCATGTAGGAGGAATTCCTCTTACCTCAACTTCTTAAAACTACTAGCAACTAATGAAATAAAAAAGTTTTAACCTTTTAAAAACTATCCCAAGTGTTATAGGAAGAGCAGGTTAATCACCCACTACTATGTTAGGTGACTATGGTAGAGTAAGCAATCATATTCATGACGATGCTTAGAGTAAAAAAGCTTGGAGAATTGCATGAAAAAAATCAAAAAGTGGTGTCTAATGTCTTTAAGTAAAGAGGAGATCACAGATTCCGGTAAATCGATGGACAATTTAAAGAAATTGATGATCAATTTGATGTTTGGACAGTAGATGCCAATAGAAATAAATTTGACAATAGGTTAATTTTAAGAGATGATTCCACTTGAGGCCAACCTACTGACAGATTTATTTCTACAAAAATACATATGGTAATTATTATAGGTAATGTTTTTGTTAATTGAATTGCAGAGATAGAAAACAATTTTTAACACTTAAGAATATATGATCATGAACGTGTGAATTTAGCAGGCTTCAAGTTAAGGTATGTGCTTATTCTTGATGGAAGAGGTTATAAGCAAAAACAAAGAAAGAAGGAAAAATGTCCATTGTTTTTAGTTGAAGATGAAATGGTTGTTAGAAGATTAGGTCTTTTTGTTAGAGCCCATCTCATCTCAAGAATGTTTAGGGTGTCAAGTTGATGTAGAAGTGAAGAAGGTTGAAATTAAAGTGGTAAATAATGAGATAATTGAAGATTAAGCATTGGAATGTGAAGTTGGCACTATGCAACAATTTAATGAAGACAAACAAGAAAAAGTAAAAGATGAAGAAATATGTTTTATGACTCAAGAAATTGAAAAAGAAATTGAGGTCAAAATTGTAGAAGAGATTTATGGTGAAATTGAAGATCTCTTAAGTGATGTGAAGATTTTATTAAATCAACAAGTTCACAATGAATTATTGGTTCATAAATCCTATAATTTTTTTTATGAGTTTGAATATCTTGATTTTATTGGAGTCACAAATTTTGATCGCATTGCTATTGATCCTTTTTCCGATGTATTAATACAACAAAATTTTAAATTCAAGAATTTACCTTAGGTTGCTTATTGAAGGCGCTTAGGTACATTATTTGGCATGAAGGACTTCAATTTCTAATGATAAACTCGAGGACAAGTTTTTTCAAGTGAAGGAGAATGATGTAGAGGGGTTCTACTATTATTATTATTATTATTATCCTATTTTAGATAACATTTAATAAGTGAAGAATTTTATATTTAATTAGGATTTTATTTTATTAATATTTTAGTTTTTCTATTTTAGTTAGGATTTGACTCTCCTTATTTATCTAGAATTTTATTTATTTGTTTATTTTAAATTAGGATTGATGGATTGTGTCACCTTATAAATATATAACCGTTGTTTTCTCATAATTCAACTAATGAACAATACAAGAATTTTCTCTCAATTTTTGCTTAAGTTTTTGTGTTGATGTTTCTCCATTTTCCTTTGATTTTTGTAATTGTTGAGTACTGGTCTTATTTATTTACAATTTTTCATTGTGTCAATTTAATTTTTTTTAAATTAATTTTTGAATGTTTATAATATTTAGTATATGAAAAAAAATAATTTCATATTTTTAGTTATTTTATTAAACAACAACGACAATAATAATACTAATATATATGTTGTTGTGTCATTTCATATTATGTATGTTGAAGTGAGCTCTAGTAAAAAAATTGATTCTATATATTAGGAATTAAATCTTTATTCTTTATTTAGGAAATTATTTTACTCCTCCTAATTAGTGTGTAATTAGGTTTTCCATGTATAGGAATGATTAATGTATATATAAAGAATGTAACATCTCTTATGGAATATATGAAAAATAATTCCCCTTAATTATTTTTCCCCTGAATTTTTCTCTATATAGTATCAGAGCATACCTCTTGAAATTGAATTCAAATTTTGTATTGAATCCTTGAAATCGTGTTTGTTTTTTTCCTCTTTTCTTTGAATCCTTTTTTTGAAATCGAAATCCACCATAACCACTGAAAACACATCAATTGTATCACATGGAACACCAACTTTCATTCAAACTCTTCATGATAATTCACCCTTTCTTACTAGAATTATACTTGATGATACGAACTACCCTCTATGATCACAACTCATAAAGATGCGATTTGGAGTCAGAAATAAATTTGGCTTCCTTACTGGCACAACCTCAAAACCACCTGTGGGAGATAAGGCTTTGGAGGTGTAATATCCCGTGTTTTTAAAATAGTTTTACACAGTACCGGGATATGCAGTGTTAATGATTTTTGTATTTTATATGATATTTTTACGAGTTGATATGTATTTTAGACCTATTTTAATTACTGTATATTATTTTCAGTGTTTTACGTAAAATTTTCCCGGGACTTGCATGAACTCATACATATTTTTAAATTATTAAATAAAGCCTGTGTGTGTATATTTATTTAATTAGGGTTTATTATTACCCTAATATTTTATTAAGTATTTAATTATTTTAATTGTTATTTAATTAATTTTATTTGGTATAAATTATTAAAATATTAATATTTTTATGTGTGTGGTGTATATTTGATGTGTGTAATTTAATATTATTTTAATATATAGTATAAAGTATATATATATACATATATTTGTCAAAATTACACAAGAATTGGAAAATTACATTTTAGCCCCCGAGTCTCCTTCTTCTTCTCCGACCGTTCCTTCACCGTCCGGGCGTCTGTCACGCCGTTCCTTCACCGTGGGTGTGCCGTCCGGTGTGCCACCATCTTTCCCGACCAGTTTCGCCGCCTGGGGAGGCCGTTTCCGGCGTCGGGAGAACGATTTTGGCCGGAGAAGCCGAAAATCAACCCACCGTCGATCACGTCGATTCCGGCCACCGTTTTCGACACCGCCGGTCTCTTTCTTCTCCTTGAGCTCCGGTGAGTGTGATTCTAGCTTTGGTTTGAGCTAAAATGGTCTAGAATTGCTTAGTTTTCGATTTGTCAATTTCGGCCTATTAGGGTTTTTGATTTTTTTGAGCTTCTAATTGGATGATTCATGAAAACTTCCTTCACAAATGTTGTTCCTAGTAGCTTAATCTACATGTATGAATTTTTGTAGAATTTTTGGAGGTTGTTTGGATTTTTGGGTATTTTTGTATATTTTAATATTATTTTCTAATTTTCGGAAATTAATTATTTAAATTATGAAATTGTGTTTTATGGATAAATTGGGTGTTGAAATGAATTATAGGAATTTATTTGGAATTTTTATGAATTTCTAAGTATTTATTTTTAATTATTGAAGTTTATGTGATTTTGAGAAATTAGGGTTAAATGTGTTTTTATTTGAAATTAATTGGATAATTGGGTTTAATTATTGATATTATTGATAAATATGTTGAGAAAATTAATTTTGGATAATTGTATAATTTTTGGTGAATTTTTGAAGTAATTTAAGTATATTTATATATATAGGGGTATTTTGGTAATTTTACCCTAAATGGTCTAAAAATGTAATTTAATTGGTTTTAATAGTTATTTAAGGTATAAAAATTATTTCTACAAATTATTTGGTATTTTTAACTAATTAAAACTATTTTTCGTGAATTATTTTCAATTATATATATAATATACGGTTTTTCAAATAAAATAAGTTTTTATCAATTTTTATTGTGTTTTAAGGTTAATTATGTAATTTCTACGTATAAAATGTATTTCTGTGCTGTAAGGATATTTTTGGTATTTCCTGAATTATTCTGTGTTTGTGGACCCCGGTCGGTGGACTGTAGTTTGGAGTCCGACCGTGGGATTTTGATTGTGTTGAGCCTATTTTTTGAAGTGTGTTTCTTTGCAGGGTTGGCTCTACTCTTTTGAGTAGAGAGATGTCCGTTTTACAGGGGAGGTTCTGCCCGATTTTCGGTAGAATTCTCATAAAACGTGATATCCAGTCGAACCCTAATTTCTAATTCTGTTTCCGTATTTAAATACTCTAGATTGAATTCTAGGATTTCTATTAGGGCTAATCTGATGTCGATTACTTATTTCTTGTTTAGTTGCGCCGAGACCGAGGGCTAGTGGACTAGGCCCGTCGGACCTGTCTCGTGGAGCGCATTAGGTGAGTTACTATATTATATATATATATGCTTAGGATGCATGATTTAGAAAATGCATGTTTTATTTTGACTGAATATGCATAAATAATGTGATTTATATTCAAGTATATTTTTGGTATATTTTTGGTATATAATAAATTATATACATGTTTTATTAATAAAATATATTTAAAATGTTTTTAAATATATTTTTAAATTTAATTTGTGATTTGATTGAATTTATTTGACATATATATACTCAAAATATACCTGGTTTATGTTTGGTATATTTTCGGTATATATATGGTTTATATTGTTGTTTCATTTACATTCATGCATCATTTATTGTGAATGAATGATTTATATTATTAATGAAGGATATCAATAGAACGTGCTACCTAGTGGGCAGCACTAGGACCGAGTACGTACCGGTACGCCTATAGCTTTAGGCTATATTACTAACTATTTGTGGATATTGATTTGATTATGATTATTGATATGTGAGATGTGGTTTGGGGTGTGATTGCTGGAGCTCGGTTGACCAAGTGTCTCGGGGCCAATCACACTGGCAGTCAGACTGCTGGAGCTCGGTTGACTTAGTGTCTCGGGGCCAGTCTACTGTCCAAATGGATTAAGTGGATATATTTGGATTCAGTGAGCCTGTATGGCTAGAGTGTTGTCTAACACTATTTTTTGAGGTTGCGATATTCTAGGGTTCTATATGATCCTTCATAAACTGTGATTTTCAATAAAATATATAAAAATGATTTTACTGCATCTGTGTGAATTTGCCTGTATATATACATATTAGATATATACTGTTGACTGTATGCATTATCATTTAGTGTGTATGTATATATATTATAGTAATTCACTCAGTGAGGTCTGACTCCCCTCCGTTGACTATTTTTCAGGAGAGTCAACTTCTTCAGACCTCAGTAGCACGTCGATACGCCGGATTTCTTCCGCCCCGGCTTCTTTATGTAAACTGTCTACTTGAGTCTTATTTATTTTATCTAGACACTGCAGTAGTTGTGAATTAAAGTATTGGATTTTATGTATTTTATTTTAAAGAGATGTATTATATTGAAACTGGATTTGTATTAAAAGATTATATATCTATGAGATGAGATTTGATTTAAATCCAGTTGATGTGAATAATATTATGATATTATGATTTTTATTTCCGCTGCATATTATATGAGTATGGTTATTATTGCATGATTTATTTTATTTTTAGGCTTGCTATGGGTTCCGGATTCGAAAGAATTCCCGTTCCCTAGCGCCGGTCATGGCCCCTATTTTGGGTCGTGACAAAGTTGGTATCAGAGCGAAGTTGGTATCAGAGTGGAGTTCTGTGTCAGGGCTTAGTTATGTGAGTTGTGGCCCTAGTTTTAAAGTTGTGTTTTCTGTTGGACTACTGCAGTGTATTAGGTTCGAGTATGTCTTGATAAGTATTCCTTGCTGTAGTTTTCAGCGTTATTCTTCCGTTGTCTGTTTTGTCTGAATCTTTCCGTTTGTCTTTTCAGAATGAGGAGGCGAGCGCGTGTCGCTCCACCGGTCGTTGAGGCCGAGGATGATGAGTCTTTTCAGGATGAGGTTTTACCTCCTGAGCCGTCAGTTAGACGTAGAGGTCGTGGCAGAGGTAGACCTCGAGGAGCGGCAGGTCGCCGTAGGCAGAGAGAGTTACAGGACGAGGAGCCTGTTGAGCCTGAGTTTGATATTCCTGTTCCTCCAGTTGTTCAGCCTGTTCAGCCTGCCTATCAGCAGGGTATGTCTGACCCTGAGGCAGCTTTGTTCTATGCCAGAGTTGGCAGGATTGCGTTTGATGGTACTTCTGATCCTTTAGATTTTCTGCATGCGATTGAGACTAGGACTCGGACTGCTCATACCGAGTACCAGCGGATCATGATTATTGAGTTGTCTGTTGAGGGACTAGCCTTGGATTGGTTCATTCAGATGATCCAGCCCTATATGATGACGATGACCTGGGCTCAATTTCGAGAGCGGTTTATGAGGAGATTCTGTCCAGAACCTCTTCGTTTGAGCTATCGTCTTCGACTGACTAGTATTTCTCGTGGAGATCGATCAGTAGAGGAGTATACCCGAGAGTTTCTTCGTCTGGGTAGATATGCTGAGGATCTGATGCGAGATCAGTATTTCGCGGTTACTACGTACGTTACTGGTTTGGGTTCAGCTTTTGCTGGTATGCCTACAGCAGGTCTTACTCTCGAGTTGGCTAAGGAGATTGAGTTGAGGCTAGTTAGGCAGGGAGCGATGCCTGATTATTACCAGTTGGGAGTTCAGTCGAGTGGATCGCAGGCTACTCCATATTCGAGTTTTCATGTGGGTTCGAGTAGTCAGCAGCGAGGTTCGACTCAGCAGAGTCAGAGACAACAACAGCGAGTGCATCGGAGCAGTAGACATGGCCGTGGAGGTCAGCGTAGATCATTCAGATTTGGGTCAGGTGCTTCGAGCAGCAGCAGTGGTCGTAGTTCTGGATCAGCGGCCAGTGTTTGCCAGACTTGCGGTAGAGTCCATCAGGGACCATGTTATCTGACACCATTGACATGTTTCAGATGCGGACATACAGGACATTTTGCCAGATCGTGTCCTTTTTCCGGGTATCAGCAGCAGCAGATTCCGCGATTCCCACAGCAGTCGATTGCTAGTGCTGCACCCGTACCATTTCAGCTACCACCAGCCCAGCATCAGAGTTCTACTCAGTTTGTTCCACAGTAGAGTCGTGGTAGAGGTACTAGAGGAGGTGCCAGAGGTGTTGGCCAGGCTTCTACCAGTCAGCAGGGAGGTCGAGGCCAGGCGAGAGTCTTCCATCTGACTCAGCAGGATGCTCAGGCATCTAATGTAGTCGTGGCAGGTATTCTTTCTGTTTGTTACCTGGATGCATTGGTTTTGTTTGATCCAGGTGCCACGCATTCATTTGTTTCTCCTGTTTTTGCTTCTAAATCTTGTTGGCAAGCTTCGAGGATGGCTTTTCCTTTGTCTGTTGCCACTCCTCTGAGCAATTCTTTGGACACCGATATTGTTCTTTCTGGTTGTCCAGTTCTCGTGGGAGATAGAGAATTACCCGCCGATTTGATTTTGTTGGATGTGATAGAGTTTGATGTTATTTTGGGAATGGATTGGTTATCTCAGCACTTTACCGTGGTAGATTGCAGGAATAAGGAGGTGACTTTTAGAATTCCTGGTGAAGTAGATTTTAAGTTTGTTGGTGATAGGAGTTCAGCACCTCAGAATCTTATTTCTGTTATTACGGCTAGGAAGTTATTGAGGAAAGGTTGTCAGGGATATTTGGCATTGGTCAGGGATACGTCAGTGGAGAAGTTGTCACTCACAGATGTTCCTGTTGCTTGTGAGTTTCCTGATGTTTTTCCCGAGGAGTTACCAGGTTTACCACCTCACAGAGAGATTGAGTTCTGTATAGATGTGGTTCCAGGTACTACTCCTATATCTATGCCACCCTATCGTATGGCTCCTGCAGAGTTGAGAGAGTTGAAGGAGCAGTTGCAAGAGTTGTTGGATAAGGATTTTATTAGACCTAGTGTTTCTCCTTGGGGTGCACCAGTCCTGTTTGTGAAGAAGAAGGATGGTACCCTGAGACTGTGCATTGACTACAGAGAGCTGAATAAGGTGACAATGAAGAACAAGTATCCTCTCCCGAGGATAGATGATTTGTTTGATCAGCTACAGGGTGCACAGTTCTTTTCCAAGGTTGACTTGAGGTCGGGTTATTATCAGTTGCGGATTAGTGAAGCTGATATTCCTAAGACAGCGTTCCGCACTAGATATGGTCATTATGAGTTTCTGGTGATGTCTTTTGGTTTGACTAATGCACCAGCAGCTTTTATGGACCTGATGAACAGAGTATTCAGACCGTATGTGGATCAGTTTGTAGTAGTCTTCATTGATGATATACTAGTATATTCGAGGAGTATGGAAGAGCATGTATATCATTTGAGGATTGTACTACAGACACTGAGAGATCATCAGCTTTATGCTAAATTCTCGAAGTGTGATTTCTGGATGGAGAGTGTTTCTTTTCTTGGACACGTAGTGTCTAAAGAAGGTATTCAGGTTGATCCACAGAAGGTTGAGGCAGTATCTGAATGGCCTAGACCTACTTCTGTTACAGAGATTCGAAGTTTTCTGGGTTTAGCCGGGTATTATAGGCGGTTTGTGCAGGATTTTTCCAGGATAGTAGCCCCTATGACTCGCTTGACTCAGAAGAATGTTAGATTCGAGTGGTCAAAAGCTTGTGAGAATAGTTTTCAGTTGTTGAAGGAGAAGTTGACCACAGCGCCAGTATTAGCTTTGCCTAATAGTGTGGATAAGTTCACAGTTTACTGTGATGCCTCTAGAATTGGTCTTGGTTGTGTGTTGATGCAGAATGGAAGGGTGATAGCCTATGCTTCGAGGCAGTTGAAGAAGCATGAGCAGAATTATCCTACACATGACTTGAAGATGGCTGCAGTGATCTTTGCTTTGAAGATTTGGAGACATTATTTGTACGGGGTGACTTGTGAGATATTTACTGATCACAAGAGCCTTAAGTACATTTTCCAGCAGTGAGATTTGAATTTGAGGCAGAGGAGATGGTTGGAACTATTGAAGGATTATGATTGCGAGATTCTATACCATCCGGGTAGAGCTAATGTGGTAGCAGATGCCTTGAGTAGGAAGTCCTCAGGTAGTCTTGCTCACATTGGTGTTGAGAGGAGACCATTGATCCAGGAGTTGCATTTAATGGTGGATCAAGGTCTGATGATGAAGATTAGTAGATCGGGTGGACTGTTAGCTCAGTTTAAAGTACGATCTGTACTGAGGGATAGGATTAAAGCAGCTCAGAGCCGAGATCCTATTCTGGAAGAGCTCGCAGAGAATGTCAGAGCAGGGAAGTTCACTGATTTCACACTCGATGATGATGGTGTGTTGTGGATCAGTGGTAGACTGTGTGTTCCTGATGTGGATGATTTGAGAGAAGATATCCTAGAGGAAGCACATTCTACAGCCTACAGCGTTCATCCGGGTGTTACTAAGATGTACCACAGTATCAGAGATTTATACTGGTGGGACGGATTGAAGAAGGATGTCGCTAATTTTGTTGCTAAGTGCTTGACGTGTCAGCAAGTGAAAGCCGAACATCAGAAGCCTTCTGGGAAGCTTTAGCCTCTTCCTATTCCCGAGTGGAAGTGGGAAAGGATAGCAATGGATTTTGTGGTCGGTTTACCTCGTTCGAAGGATGGATACGATTCCATCTGGGTGATTGTAGACAGGTTGACGAAGTCTGCACATTTCTTGCCTGTGAAAGCCACATATTCAGTTGCTAGATTGGAGAAGTTGTATGTGAAGCATATTGTGTGCCTTCATGGAGTACCTGTGTCCATTATGTCAGATAGAGGTTCGGTGTTTACTTCTCGTTTTTGGCAGAAGTTGCAAGAAGCGATGGGCACTAGGTTGGATTTCAGTACTGCTTTTCATCCTCAGACAGATGGCCAGTCTGAGAGGACGATCCAGACACTGGAAGATATGTTGAGGATGTGTGTCTTGGATTTGGGAGGTAGCTGGGATGATCATTTGTCGCTTGTTGAGTTTGCATATAATAACAGCTACCATAGCAGTATTGGCATGGCACCATATGAGGCGTTTTATGGAAGGAAGTGTAGATCCCCGTTAAGTTGGGATGAGATTGGTGAGAGAGCTTTGACTGAACCAGAGATGGTTCAGGATGCTGTAGAGAAAGTTGCCTTGATTAAGCGGAGATTAGAGACCGCAGTTAGCAGACAGAAGAGTTATGCGGATCCTAGGCGTAGAGATGTGGAGTTTCAGGTTGGAGATTTTATTTTTCTGAAAGTATCTCCGATAAAGGGTGTGATGAGATTTGGCAGGAAGGGTAAGTTAGCACCGAGATACATTGGACCGTTTGAGATTCTGGAGAGAATTGGCACTGTTGCATATCGGTTGGATTTGCCTCCGAGTATGTTGCAGGTGCATCCAGTATTTCATATCTCGATGTTGAGGAAGTATATCTCGGATCCTTCACACGTGTTGCAGCCCGACAGTGTAGAAGTGAGTGAAAATTTGACTTTTGTGGAAGAACCTGTGGCGATCGTAGATTTTCAGGTTCGACAGTTGCGATCGAAGCAGATTCCGATGGTCAAGGTTTTGTGGCGTAGCGACAGAGTTGAAGAGCATACGTGGGAGACTGAAGCTGAGATGCGAGCTTCTTACCCGTATCTCTTTCCTTCCTGATCTTGTTTCCTGGAATTCGGGGACGAATTCTTGTAAGGGGGGAAGACTGTAATATCCCGTGTTTTTAAAATAGTTTTACACAGTACCGGGATATGCAGTGTTAATGATTTTTGTATTTTATATGATATTTTTACGAGTTGATATGTATTTTAGACCTATTTTAATTACTGTATATTATTTTCAGTGTTTTACGTAAAATTTTCCCGGGACTTGCATTTTCGGGGAAATTTTCACGTAAACAATGTATTATTAATTATTTTAAATGTATTTACGGACTTGCATGAACTCATACATATTTTTAAATTATTAAGTAAAGCCTGTGTGTGTATATTTATTTAATTAGGGTTTATTATTACCCTAATATTTTATTAAGTATTTAATTGTTTTAATTGTTATTTAATTAATTTTATTTGGTATAAATTATTAAAATATTAATATTTTTATGTGTGTGGTGTATATTTGATGTGTGTAATTTAATATTATTTTAATATATAGTATAAAGTATATATATATATACATATATTTGTCAAAATTACACAAGAATTGGAAAATTACATTTTAGCCCCCGAGTCTCCTTCTTCTTCTCCGACCGTTCCTTCACCGTCCGGGCGTCTGTCACGCCGTTCCTTCACCGTGGGTGTGCCGTCCGGTGTGCCACCATCTTCCCCGACCAGTTTCGCCGCCTGGGGAGGCCGTTTCCGGCGTCGGGAGAACGATTTTGGCCGGAGAAGCCGAAAATCAACCCACCGTCGATCACGTCGATTCCGGCCACCGTTTTCGACACCGCCGGTCTCTTTCTTCTCCTTGAGCTCCGGTGAGTGTGATTCTAGCTTTGGTTTGAGCTAAAATGGTCTAGAATTGCTTAGTTTTCGATTTGTCAATTTCGGCCTATTAGGGTTTTTGATTTTTTTGAGCTTCGAATTGGATGATTCATGGAAACTTCCTTCACAAATGTTGTTCCTAGTAGCTTAATCTACATGTATGAATTTTTGTAGAATTTTTGGAGGTTGTTTGGATTTTTGGGTATTTTTGTATATTTTAATATTATTTTCTAATTTTCGGAAATTAATTATTTAAATTATGAAATTGTGTTTTATGGATAAATTGGGTGTTGAAATGAATTATAGGAATTTATTTGGAATTTTTATGAATTTCTAAGTATTTATTTTTAATTATTGAAGTTTATGTGATTTTGAGAAATTAGGGTTAAATGTGTTTTTATTTGAAATTAATTGGATAATTGGGTTTAATTATTGATATTATTGATAAATATGTTGAGAAAATTAATTTTGGATAATTGTATAATTTTTGGTGAATTTTTGAAGTAATTTAAGTATATTTATATATATAGGGGTATTTTGGTAATTTTACCCTAAATGGTCTAAAAATGTAATTTAATTGGTTTTAATAGTTATTTAAGGTATAAAAATTATTTCTACAAATTATTTGGTATTTTTAACTAATTAAAACTATTTTTCGTGAATTATTTTCAATTATATATATAATATACGGTTTTTCAAATAAAATAAGTTTTTATCAATTTTTATTGTGTTTTAAGGTTAATTATGTAATTTCTACGTATAAAATGTATTTCTGTGCTGTAAGGATATTTTTGGTATTTCCTGAATTATTCTGTGTTTGTGGACCCCGGTCGGTGGACTGTAGTTTGGAGTCCGACCGTGGGATTTTGATTGTGTTGAGCCTATTTTTTGAAGTGTGTTTCTTTGCAGGGTTGGCTCTACTCTTTTGAGTAGAGAGATGTCCGTTTTACAGGGGAGGTTCTGCCCGATTTTCGGTAGAATTCTCATAAAACGTGATATCCAGTCGAACCCTAATTTCTAATTCTGTTTCCGTATTTAAATACTCTAGATTGAATTCTAGGATTTCTATTAGGGCTAATCTGATGTCGATTACTTATTTCTTGTTTAGTTGCGCCGAGACCGAGGGCTAGTGGACTAGGCCCGTCGGACCTGTCTCGTGGAGCGCATTAGGTGAGTTACTATATTATATATATATATGCTTAGGATGCATGATTTAGAAAATGCATGTTTTATTTTGACTGAATATGCATAAATAATGTGATTTATATTCAAGTATATTTTTGGTATATTTTTGGTATATAATAAATTATATACATGTTTTATTAATAAAATATATTTAAAATGTTTTTAAATATATTTTTAAATTTAATTTGTGATTTGATTGAATTTATTTGACATATATATACTCAAAATATACCTGGTTTATGTTTGGTATATTTTCGGTATATATATGGTTTATATTGTTGTTTCATTTACATTCATGCATCATTTATTGTGAATGAATGATTTATATTATTAATGAAGGATATCAATAGAACGTGCTACCTAGTGGGCAGCACTAGGACCGAGTACGTACCGGTACGCCTATAGCTTTAGGCTATATTACTAACTATTTGTGGATATTGATTTGATTATGATTATTGATATGTGAGATGTGGTTTGGGGTGTGATTGCTGGAGCTCGGTTGACCAAGTGTCTCGGGGCCAATCACACTGGCAGTCAGACTGCTGGAGCTCGGTTGACTTAGTGTCTCGGGGCCAGTCTACTGTCCAAATGGATTAAGTGGATATATTTGGATTCAGTGAGCCTGTATGGCTAGAGTGTTGTCTAACACTATTTTTTGAGGTTGCGATATTCTAGGGTTCTATATGATCCTTCATAAACTGTGATTTTCAATAAAATATATAAAAATGATTTTACTGCATCTGTGTGAATTTGCCTGTATATATACATATTAGATATATACTGTTGACTGTATGCATTATCATTTAGTGTGTATGTATATATATTATAGTAATTCACTCAGTGAGGTCTGACTCCCCTCCGTTGACTATTTTTCAGGAGAGTCAACTTCTTCAGACCTCAGTAGCACGTCGATACGCCGGATTTCTTCCGCCCCAGCTTCTTTATGTAAACTGTCTACTTGAGTCTTATTTATTTTATCTAGACACTGCAGTAGTTGTGAATTAAAGTATTGGATTTTATGTATTTTATTTTAAAGAGATGTATTATATTGAAACTGGATTTATATTAAAAGATTATATATCTATGAGATGAGATTTGATTTAAATCCAGTTGATGTGAATAATATTATGATATTATGATTTTTATTTCCACTGCATATTATATGAGTATGGTTATTATTGCATGATTTATTTTATTTTTAGGCTTGCTACGGGTTCCGGATTCGAAAGAATTCCCGTTCCCTAGCGCCGGTCATGGCCCCTGTTTTGGGTCGTGACAGGAGGTTTGGCTCATTGATTCTATGAGTCTAACATTGATGTAGAGATTCATCCATCTTTAAATAGTAAAGGATATATGGGATGCTATTTCCAAAGCTTTTTATAATGTATCTGATGAAACTTAATTATTTGAGTTAAACCGGAAATCTTTCACTACATGTCAAAATGGTAGACCATTACCTACATACTATAATGAATTGGTTGGGATATTTTAAAAGATTAATGTCCGAACAAGTGCTCAAGGGGAGGATGTTAGTGGAGTAATATCACTCCATAAGCATATTTCTCAACTTCAAACTCATATTTTTCTAGTCAAACTTGACTGAAAATTTAATAATGCTTAGAGTGAAATACTGCAGAAAGATCCACCTATTGATCTTATGTCTAGTTATGCATATTATGTAGAGATCACAACCAACGATAGACAATAGAGAAGCTGAAGGTTGTATTGGACAATGTAGTACTTGTAGTGGCTCGAACTTGACCACAATCCAAGGGAAAAACATTGAGTAAGTCCAATACATACACATGTACTCATTGTGGTTAAGTTGGATACTTTAAGGAACAATGCTATGAAATTGTGAGCTATCCAGAATTGTGGAATTTCAATAGAAAGCCTTGTAAGAAGTTGTGAAAAGCTGCAATTGCCACCTCTAATGTCACAAAACCAAATGGTAATCTTAATGAAACATCAAGTATAATAAATCTTACTTAAAATAATACATAAATTATTAATACAGGTACTGCTGATCATATGACAAACTCCACCCACCATCTAACCTCCATTCGACCATCAACCCAACAAAATATTTTGGTTACTAATGGACGAATAGCAGTTGTCACTCATGAAGGATTAGTATCTAATTCTAACTCTCTTAATTTAGATATTATTCTTGTTGTTCTATCTCTTTCTTATAATCTACTATCTGTTGACCAAATCACTAAAACCTTAAAATTTACTATTAAATTCTGGCCTAACTATTGTTTATTTCAAGATATTATGACACACCGAATTCTTAGCTTTAGTGTTAAACATGAAAATTTGTACTATCTTGATTTGCATGGTGATCCAAGTCTAATCAAGTCAAGTCAATAGTGTTGTTAGAAGTAGCTCGGATAAAGAACAAGTAATTTTGAGGCATCAATGTCTTAGACATTTATTTTTTCATTATCTCAGAAAAATAAGCCCTGAATTATTTTTAAGTATTAAAGACTTTGAGTTCAAGTGTGATATTTTTGAATTGGAAAAGAGCCATAAGATTTCATATGTATTAAGTTATAATAAGAATTCAATTCCATTTATGGCTATTCATTCTGATGTATAGGGGCTTGCTCGAATTCCTACTCTATCTGGTGCTCAATATTTTGTAATATTTATTGATGAATGTACCCGAATAATTTGGGTATCCCTAATTTCAAATAAGGAAGATATGTGTTCTGTGTTTCAAGACCTATACAAAATGGTAGCAGTGCAATATCAATGTCAAATCTGAGTCTTATAATCTAACAATGGTTGGGAGTATCTTAACTTGGCCCTTAAAAATTTTATCATGAGCATGACATTCGTCACCAAATTTCCTACACTGGAACCGCTCAATAGAATGGTACAGTAAAAAGAAAAAATTGACAACTATTAAAAGTAGTCCAAGCATCTCTATTTGACATGAATGTTCCTAGGGAATATTGGAGAGAGGTTATTTGATCTGTTGCCTATTTTATAAATCAAACTCCATCTAGAATTCTCGATTTCAAAACTCCTCCTCAAACGTTCAGGAGGTAATCCTAACTATACCTCTCAATAATATTGAACCTTGAGTATTTGGCTACTCAGTATTTGTTCATCAGATACTTGGTAAATTGGATCCACGAGCTATCAAATGTATCTTTATTGGATATGCCAAGCTAGAAAATGGATATCAATGTTATTATCCATCTGCTAAGAAGATGTATGTAACTAAGGATGTATGTAATTAGGGATGTTCAGTTCCATAAAAATGCACCATACTTCTCTCTATCCAAGTGCTCTCTTCAGGGGGAGAGAGTTCGAGACATCATTGAAGATAGCACTCTAAGTGTCTTACCTGTTCCGAGCATCTCACATGATTAGATAGTATGTCTAAACATTTCAAACATTTTACATGAATAGATAATTGAAGATAGTCTGAGTATCATGATCAAACCTAAAACTAATTAAGATAGTACATCTTCCCAATCCATACCAAAAGCTGAATGAACTCCAAATGTGTACAATGAGGTAAACTCATCTCCTTTAGTAACTCCAAATATTGAGCCTCGTTATTCTTCTAGAATAAACAGAAGAATTCCAAAAAGATAATATGATCCGAAGCTCAATACCAAAGCTAAATATCCTATCAATAACTTCATATCAGTAAACCATTTGTAAAAAATCACATGCATATACTGTAAATCAATTATCTACTATATATATTCTGAGTAATGTGCAAGAGGCTCTAGATGATCCAATTTAGAAGAAAGCTATGCATAATGAAATGAAAGAATTGCAAAGGAACTTAACATGGGAACTTGTTCCACTTCCTAAAGGAAAGAAAATGGTTGGATGCAGGTGGATATTCACGATCAAATTAAATCCAAATGGAAGCATTATCGATATAAAGCTCGATTAGTTGCAAAGAGATATACTTAGAAGTATGAAATTAACTATGAAGATACATTTGTCCTAGTAGCAAAATAAACAACATCAGAGTCCTTATTTCATCATCTACTAACTTAGACTAGCCACTATGATAGTTTGATGTAAAAAATACTTTTTTGCATGGAACCATTAATAAAAAAGTGTATATAGATCCACCACCTGGAATAAGGTACACTGATTGAATATGCAAACTAAAAAAAGCATTGTACAGACTCAAACAATTGCCTCTAGCATGGTTTGGATGATTCTCAACCTTTATGAGGAAGCTAGATTATAAACGAAGTGATGCTGACCATATACTATTCATCAAACAAAAGACAGGTCAAGTCACTACTCTTATTTTGTATGTTGATGATATGGTTCACTAAAAATTATCTGCTTAAAATAATAACTCTATAAAGATAGTTAGCAACTGAGTTTGAACTTAAGGATCTAGGTAACTTAAAGTATTTTTTGGAGATTGAAGTTGCAATATCAGCTCAAAGAATTTCTCTCTACCAACAAAAGTATATAATGGATTTGCTAACAAAAATAGGTATGCTTGATTATAAGCTAGTTAAAACTCCAATGGAAGTCAATCATCGATTATCAATCTGAGAAGGTTAAGTTCTAACTGATAAAGCTCAGTATTAAAGGCTGGTGGGAATATTAATTTACTTACCTCATACTTGGGTGGACATTGCTTATGTTATAAGTGTTATAAGTCAATTTATGCATTCTCCAAGTAAATAGCATATGGATGCGGTATACCAAGTGCTAAGATACCTAAATTTTTCTCCGGGCAAAGGTTTATTTTTTTGAGAGAAATAAGGATTATGAAATTATTGGCTATACAAATTCTAATTGGTCGAAGATCAAACTGATAGAAAGTCAACATCTCTGGGCACTTCATGTTTGTTAGAAAAAATTTAGTCACTTAGCTAAAAACAAAAAGTCGTAGTAAGGTTAAGTGCTGAAGCCGAGCTTAAAGAAATGACACATGGTAAGGTTAAGTGCTGAAGTCGAGCTTAAAGAAATGACACATGGTGTATGTGAATTACTTTGGATAAGGCAAATTATTCATGATCTAGGACTAAATCATCTGAAGCCTATATTGTTACATTGTAATAATAAGATAGCCATAACAATTGTAAACAACCCAGTTTAACATTATCAGACTAAGCATATATAGGTTGACATGTACTTCATCAAAGATCATTTGAATCAAGGAAAAATTAATCTTCCATTTGTTTCTTCTCAGACTCAATTTGTTGATATCCTCACAAAGGCTGTATCCGAAAAAATGTTCCACAACTCACTTGACAAATTAGAAATGATTGACATACATTCATCAACTTGAGGGGGAGTGTTGAAGTGAGCTCTAGTCAAAGATTTGATTGTATATATTAGTAACTAAATCTTTATTCTTTATTTAGGAAATTATTTGTTCCTCCTAATTAGTGTGTAATTAGGTTTTCCATGTATAGAAATGATTAATGTACATACAAAGAATATAACCTCTTTTATGGAATATATGAAAAATAATTCCTTTAAATTCTTTTTTTTTTCCTTTGAATTTTTCTCTACATGTTTAAAAATTTACAGATACTCGAGAGTGTAGGCCTATATACACAAATGAACTTATAAATGAGATTGAATCCATCTAACACAAAACCAATTGACTTATGTTAAAACTCAATTTACACCATTTATAAATTACCACATTCATATGTACACTTTCAATGTGAAATATAGGATATAATTTCAACAATATATTCGAGAAATTTATCATACTTGCATTTAAAATTTTGACGCAGTTTTCATATATTTTATAATTTTTATTTATCTAAATTATATTATATTTATATTTTAATAAAAATAAAATTTTTATAAAGAATAAACAAATATTTATTCATTTTTAATAAATTTTTGAAATTCCTGAATTTATAGATTATTAATAATTTTTTAAAGAAGAATAGCATATAATTTTTTATAATTAAAAAAAAACAAAAGATATATTTGCCTTTGCCAATAAAGGGAAAAAAAGGAATAGAGGCCTTTGTACGGCAGCATGACATTATGATTTATGGGAAGTAGGAATCTCCTCCTACCCGGTTTGTAGCCAAAAAAAAAAAAAAGTCCGAATTTCATTAACATTTCATTTTCATTACACAAGTTTCTCTCATCTGTCTCCCACCAGTTTCTTTGTCCTTCATTGGACGGCCAACCCTCCTCTCACTTGTACCAACAAAAGAAAAGAAAAAAAAAATCTACGCAAGCATATTCTATACCACACTCTTGTTTTCTTTAGATTCTTGTGAAGTTTCCCTTTCCATTCTTTTCTCTAACAAAATGCATATTTATTCTGTATGATACTTTAGACTCTACATGTCCCTTCAAATTCAATCTTTTGAACAATTCCACTTTATGGGTATTTCTGCAAACTTTCTCTTGATTACAGCTACTTTGATTATTAGTTTTGCTTCGGCTTCAGCTTGCTCTGATGGACGATGCGGGGTTTGTATCAAGAAACCTTTTTTTTTCTTGCTGTAGTTCAGTTTTGGTTTCAAGAACATGCATGTGATACGTCTGTTGTTCTGATTGGTGCGATGACTTGATTTTGCTTAGCTTTTAGATAAATGCTCATCAGACCAAGATTGTGAAGGTGGACTGTACTGTTTCTATTGTGTTGAAGGATTTCCATCTTCGAAATGTGTAAGATCGACAGCCACAAACCAATTCAAGATACTGGTACTTGTTTCTCACTCTCTCTCTCTATACATACTTTAAATTTTTAGATGTCTGCGTGGAATTTTCTCTTCATATTTTTTTACCTCGTGCATCAGTTGTAGTTATTATTATTATTTTTTTTTAATAAATTGAAAACTAATATAATTTTAACTAAGATAATACAGTTCTTTTTAAAACGGTAAAAATTAAATTATACACTTGTAATACTTTTAAGAGAGTTATTACTTGACTTAATTTAATACAATATCTAGTTTCGTAGTATGACATAGAAGATTGCATTTGAGAGCAGTTGTGGTTTGAGGAGGGGATGCATTAATATCAATAAAAAGGTATTTTAAGGATGAGAATTGGTGATCAATCATTGAGGAAGATGACACTTCAGCGGTTTCTAGGAAGTTTACAAAAAGATCATATCATAACCAAAAGAAGCATTTTATTGGCCAAAAAAAAAAGAAAAGAAGGATTTCACTCAAAAGCAAGATCGTTTTGGTGCTGTAATAACGCACAACAGTTGGGCCATCCTCTTCTTCCAATTGTGACCTCTTATTTCAAATCGAGTAAAAATTAGTATTATTTTAAATTTCGAAAAAAAAGAATACAAATAATACTAAATTTTATAACTTTAATATTTAAAATCTTTTTAGAAAAAATTAACTTAACAACTACATTACTTTTTTATAATAACAACTAAATTATTTCAACAACTAATTTAATATTACTATATATATTAATTTGAATCTAAACTCAATAGGTACTTAAATGTTCTTTAGTTGATTTCAATGAATGTTAGTCTCCATCTTTAGCATTTTAATATCGGGTGAAATATTTTTTTCTCTAAAATTTGATCTAATTTGCAATTTACCCCTCAGTTTCATTATGTCGAGACTTATGTC
The DNA here is from genome assembly GCA_947683625.1 of Mallotus nudiflorus. Lineage (NCBI taxonomy): Eukaryota > Viridiplantae > Streptophyta > Magnoliopsida > Malpighiales > Euphorbiaceae > Mallotus > Mallotus nudiflorus. The sequence continues at coordinate 91,442 of CANTUR010000857.1, forward strand.
ATTCTAATAGGGTTTCAATTAATCTCTTACATTAAAAGAATTATCAGGTCCATAAACTTTATAAAGATAAAACAGTTTAATCCCTCAATTTAAATACTACAAAATAATTTAGTTGCTCAAATTTTTAATTATTTTAAATTTAAAATTTTAATGTCAATTAAATTTTTAACACCAATGCATCCATCTTTCAATATAATAAATGAAAAGTAAATAATAAATTTTCATTAATTTTATTTTGTATTAAATTTTTTATACTTAGTTTAATTAATTTTTTAGTACGTTTAAAAATTACAATTGTTGAAATCAAATACTAAAAATTTGAATAATTTAATTTTTTTTAAGTGAAATCAAATAAATTAATGAATTCATTAAAATTCTCTATACATTTTTATATGTTTTTTAACATAAGAAATTTGCCAGCATCCTATCAGAAAAATTTAAGTCTTGACAGATTAAAAACTATAGGATTAAAAATTCAATATCCAAACATGAGGAGAAAAACTATGAATTAGGTCTAATCTCGAGGAAAATATAATTTGCATTTTAATATTTTATGTTTCGACATTCTGGTGAGTTTCAAGTAGTTACAAAATGTTGTGGTGCTAAAACTGAATTTTACTATGTTAACAAATAATAACAATCTTTATATATTTGTTTTTATTTCTTATTGCAAATTTTGGATAGAACAATTCTCTACCATTCAACAAATATGCGTTTTTGACAACACATAATGCCTTTGCAATTGCTGGATATCCATCTCGCACTGGAATCCCTCGACTCACTGTTACCAATCAAGAAGACACTGTCACTCAACAGCTAAATGTATGTGTTCTTTTCCTCTATTTTGCATGCGGCAATTTCATTCTTAATTAACTTCTAATTCTTCTTTTGCTTTTTTTGTTGTTCTTAGAATGGAGTTCGGGCATTGATGCTTGACACATATGATTTTCGAGGAGATGTATGGTTATGCCATTCATTTAAAGGACAATGCCACGACTATACTGCATTTGTATGTATATTTTAAGAAATTTTATCTTACATTTTGAATGTTCGCTAACTTTTTTTTTGGTTTTTTTTATTTTTACAACCACAAGATGTCCTCACACACCATATTAGGTGTCGGACCAATTCTCATTCGCTTTTCGTAGCTAACACTGATATTGACCCAAGAAAATTTAATCTTGTGAAAATTTAAATATAGATTCGCCCGCTATAACATAATAAAAATAATATTTAAATATAATTAGGTCCTAAAAGTACTCCAAATGTAAGACAGAATTTTCTGCAAATTTTTCTCTCCTATTTTTGTGATAATTTTTTTTTTTTGTCCTTCTTTTCTTTTATGTATGTTGTTCTTGCATGCTTAAGTTTTCTTGAAGTCTTATTAATTAATTATGTTTATATATTTTTCTTTTATTTTGCCTTCATAGTAGGGGCCTGCTATTGACACCCTGAAGGAAATTGAAACATTCTTATCAGAGAATCCATCAGAAATTGTAACGTTAATCTTAGAAGATTATGTTCAAACCCCTAATGGATTAACAAAAGTGTTCACTGATTCTGGGTTGATGAAATACTGGTTTCCAGTCACAGACATGCCCAAGAATGGTCAAGACTGGCCTCCAGTTAGTGACATGGTGAAACAAAACCATAGGCTGCTCGTGTTCACTTCAATTAAATCCAAGGAAAAAAGTGAAGGAATTGCTTACCAGTGGAACTACATGGTTGAAAATCAGTGTAAGAAGAACAATTAATAAATGTTTTTTTCCAGTTAAATGGTTCAAAATCAGTCCAGTTAATGTTAATTAGACATTTTTTTGCAGATGGGGATGGTGGCATGCATGCAGGAAGTTGTCCTCATAGAGCAGAGTCATCTGCCCTTGATGACAAGAGTAAATCACTAGTGCTGGTTAATTACTTCAGGACTATTCCTGTGAAGGAACTTGCATGCATAGATAACTCTGGAGAGCTTATAGACATGCTTCACACTTGTTATGGTGCAGCTGGACGCAGATGGGCTAACTTTGTTGCTGTTAATTATTACAAGGTTTGGCTTCCAACTTATATGACCTGATAAAATGCTGAAAGAAAGCGAGAAAAAAGAAAATATGAAGTATTTATTGAATGAAAGAAAGTGATTACACATGCTGGGTCTGATTTTTATTGTTGATTTCTATTTATGCAGAGGAGTGAAGGAGGAGGATCATTCCAAGCTGTAGATTCACTCAATGGCAAGCTTTTGTGTGGATGTGATGATATCCATGCATGTGTGGTAAGCTACATTTGGCATTAGTTGGATTATAATTAGTCTTATACTAAAAGAGGTTATACGTGCAATTTTGCAACACCAAAAACCTGTCTATTAATTTATCATAACTTCTTGCAGCATGGATCAAGTTCAAGTGCCTGCAGTGCTCAAGATAAATTGCAATGATAGTAAAAAAAAATGGCTTTCTTATCAAACCCTGAAGGATGATAGTTCAATCCTCCTCCAAGATACTAAAATGGATGAAAGATTTGAAAGAAGTGGAGAAGGGTACAAGTTTTGAAAGATCAAGTCAATGAGTAATGGGATTTTATGAATATTGAGTAGCATAAATAGCAAGAAGAGTTAAAATATGAAGATAATAATATGTTAAAATAATTGGTGAAGGATATTTCCTCCATGATCTCCTTTCAAAAGTTCTAACAATATTCAAAAAAAGATGCAAAAATTAGTGCGAGTCAAGTACTCGAAAAGTGCCAAAGATACGACAAATTGTATCATTCAACTATTTGATACAGATTAGTTAAATTTTATTAGGTTTTAAATATCGGTAATTTATACCAACCAAGAGTATATATGTTGCTAAACGTTATTATTTTAGTAGGGTAGTGTTTCAAATGGCCATGTTGAGTTGGAATCACTTCACTTTCTACGTTGTTGAATGAAAATAAATGGAGGAGCTGGAGACACTTTGAAAATGGGCTGAACTAAAACCAGGCTTCTAAACTTCAAAATCCATGATCCAAAATCCAAACTTCAACTTTGTTCAATATAATGTTCAAAAAGAATAGCAGCAAAAGTCCCATATTTTTCTTCACATCATTGATGTTATGTTACCCATTACATTAACAAATCTACTATGCATCTCGTGACACATTCCACAACACAACTTTTACAAATTAAAATATTCTTACTGAATGTTAATGACAAAAATTCTTAATAGACTGATTTTATCATAAACAAGTAATTAATTAAATCTTTGCATGTGCAAGTCACATTACAAAAAAAAAAAAAAAAACCCCAAAATGCCAACGAAAAAAAAAATAAAAGTCATTGATTTTCCAGCACAAAATCCACAAAAACAATCCAAGTGGTTTGAATATTGCTATGCATAATACTAAATCAAAAAATCACAGAAAAGGAAAAAAAAAACTTTATGTTTCTATTGAAAAATATGGTTTTAATTAGTTTAATAATTATTAGTATGATAGTGCAGCATGTGAGATGCAGGTTGCTAGGCATTAATCAAGATATGAAAATACTTAACTTTCAAGGAAAAAAAAAAGAAAGAAAAAACATCACAGTGCCCTCATATTCATATATATTGTCATGTATTAACTACTTTTTGTTTTGATGCATATTTATATGAGTTGCCTGTTTCTTTGTATAATTAATGGGCTACTTCACAACACAACAGTTCTTGAAATTAAGAAAATAAATAAATAAGAAAGAGATTTTTGAAGCATATTATTATTATTATTGTTATTATTGTTATTATCTCATGTAATTGTAGAAATGGGCAACCAACCAGCTGCTTGATCACCCAACACATTGGACCAGAGGGTAGGGCATGACTTCTGGGCACTCCCATTGTCCATATTTTTCAATTATTGAGATTTCTTTTGCTATGCATTGTCATATCGATGTATAGTAGTAATTCTCTCCATTTTCTTTCTTTAACTTTATGAGGGAAGTTTTACCATGCAATGCTCAAAAATTGAATGGGAGAATTGCTAATTGTGAAATGTGTTTTGATCTATTATATTATTTTATTTTTTATATTTAAAAAAAATTATTTATTTCTGATATTTATAATAATTAATACATATTAATTCTTTTTTATAGAAAAAATGATACATGACTTTACAGAAATAAAAAATGAATAAATATTTTTTAAAATATTAAAGATAAATTATTATAATAAATCAAAATACATAAGGTAAATAATAATTTTTTCAAATTGAGTTCATAATTTTTTTTAGTTTAAATCATTGATATTTAAAATTTAGGGAGAAATTTTTACCACTTACTTACTTAATCTTTGACAAAAGTTTTTTCATTGTTTTTTTTATTTAAATAAAATGTCTATGCCGTTTATGTGTATATTATTTGTTAATTTCCATAATATGATCTTTTACTCGTGTTGAGCTGAATTTTAATCAAATATATATACATATATACATATATATATATATATATATATATATATGAAAATCGCGTAGTTGAAACTTAATTTATGTGAAACTCGATTAATTTATTTTCTTTTGTTAATTTGAAATTGCATCTCGACAGTCGGTCTGTTTTTTTCCAAAAATAATTTCTTATAAAATGCTGGTCATATCAATATAATTTAATTTGGAAAGCAAATTTACAAATAAGATCTCAACCTAAGAGAATAAACAAATAAGATTTTGACTAGACAGTTTTTCCACAACATGGGCAGCTGAATTGATAGCCTAATCTATGACTACGATGCTAAGGTAGATTTGGTTTATTTGAATTTTGACTGCCACTGCATGCTTTTAGAATTCAAAATTACCATCATTCTGATTGTTTTGAGATTATAATAAATTTTAAAAAAATTTGCAATTTCACATGCATTGTATCCAATAAGAAAATATTAAAACATGTATATATTATTAATTATTGTAAAATATTAAAATTATATATCACTCATCTAACCATTCAATATAATATTTTTTATTAATATAAAAATCAAATTATCTAAATATCAAAAAAATAGAGAATGGGTAAAAATTAATTTTTAAAAATTAACAACGCTGTAAAATTTATATTTTGCATATCTCAACAATATTAACAGTAAAATTTATATTCTGTGCATCTCGTGATGTCTTTAAAAAACAATAATAGTTGGAAGACTTCTTTACTAGATGCAATATTCTGAATATAAACAAAAGTGTAATTTATAATTTGATTATAGGAATTGACCACAATTAGTCACACAATCTTCCAAAAGAATAGAAATTTAATTAATCCGCAGTTTTAGAAGTCCTAAGTCCACAGTTTAGATGGATTTAAATTCAGTCAAAACCTATATGCTATATCAATTGTTCAAATCTCATCAACTTTGGGAGCTAATCAATGTCCTTTAGAACCTCGCTTAATTACTCAATGTTGAAGAGCATGTGAGCAGGTAGATTAGGAGGCATCTAACACATGCTACCAATCTTAAAGTAATAAATAAAAATATTAATCATGATATTTAGCATTTTAATTAATGTGGTTTTATATGTATTTATGAGATCTGCATGTATGATTACCTAATCCTAGCTACTTTCACTAAGAACATGCTTGGATGTCACTTAGGTTTGTGGAGTGCATGTTATTGGCCTATATTAGCTACATTAATTAGAAAACTTAATTATAGGTTTAATCATTGTTTATCTATCTCAAGATTGTATATGTTGTGGATATGATTTTTATACTTTATATTAATTACTTTCCTTTTATGTTGACCAACATGACATTAGAGTCTTGTACCATGCCCAATGTAACTATATATATGTGAATAGAATATAGGAAAATAATTCGACACCAACATGTGTGCATTCTTGTAGTTTTGTCAATGAGAATAACTTTAATACAATAATTTTGTTGAATTGCATTAGGGCTTTATTACTATTGGTTACTAAAGTTCAAATTATAAGTTTGAATTCTCACCGGTTTAATTTAATCTGGATATTATCATAACAACAATATAAATTTTTTAACAATTACTTAATATAAATGCATACATCATCACTTAAATCTGAGACGTTAAGTAAATAAAAATAGTTTTTATCAGCTGATTTTAACAGTTTAAATTTATTTGTATTAAATTATAATGCTAGCATAAATAACAATTGCCTACACATGGTGATACTAAAAGAATGTCCAAAATTAAGAGAATGTATATAGGTGTGTTTATTGCTTTCCCATATTTATGGATACATGTCTAGTGACTAGCATTTGCAAATCTTGATAATTTCATTCGAATATAAAGATTTCAGAAACCAAAAAGCTATATAAAAAGCTAGATGGACACAATAGGAGTATATTATTCTACATATGCAACCACAATTAATTATTTATAGATTTTGTAATTTTTAATTAATTTTGATTCCTCTAAAGAAAATTTTCTAGGTCGGCCGCTGCTCTGAATGCCGAAATGCAAATGAGAAGTTGACAAATCAAGATGTATAATTCTTAAGAATCTCCTCAGTAGGACACGGATTTTATGCATACCCAAAAGGCAATGACATGAGGAAGGTGCTATGTAAGTGATGAATATGTTGATTATAACAAGAGAGACTAGAGATCCTAAAAGAGACCCAGAAATAAAAAGCTTTTGAAGAGTACAAATAAATAACAATAATAACCCAGTTTGACTTTTGCCAGAAAATCAATTAACTTTTATAAAGCTTGCATCATTGAGCACTGTGTTGTTGCGGGTTTCAAGCAGAAATGATGCTTTTCTAATATGAATTTGTGGTGTGAATTTTATAAATATTTAGTGTTTTTTTAATCCATTCCAACTTTCTTTTTTTCTTTTTATAATATCTAACTTTCAAGCCGATGTGGTTTATTCTCTCTTTCCGATTTAAGTTTTACCATCAAATAATTTTATTTTTAGTCGTCCCTAATCATCTTTTAAATTGATAATAGTTTTTTATTATTTTTTTTATTTTATTTTTTATCTAATAAATACAAATATTTAATCTATTTATTTTATTTTTTTTATAAAATTATAAATTTTTTTATGAGATTTTAATGGTTCTCCCTTATATAATTTATAGTTCTTTCTATTATAAAATTTTTATCAATATTTTTATAATTAGACTCAATTAAAGACTATATAGTCAATTTATGACTAATAAATGTCATAAAATGGAGCATAAAACTTATTTAATAAATCTTCGAGTTGTAAATTAAAATAATTATATCAACATGACTAAAAAATAACGATGAGATTTTATATTTTCAATAAGAATTTTTTTCAATACTTTTTAATTGTACTTTATATCAAAATATATTATTCATCTTTAATAATTGAAAGATTTATTTTTTCTAAAAAAAAACTTTCAAGCAGCCTGCACTTTGCTATTTTATTTCGAATTTACTTTAATATTTTTTGATATTTTATTATTTTACATATATAATTTGAATTTCTCTCTTTAATGAAGTTTGATGTTCAAGAAAAATATATTAATTAGACAAAAAAATTATTTAAATAAAAAAAGCAACCCCTATAATTGTCCACTTTCTTTTTGAGCCGCCATAATAAAGATACAAGCAATGGAATCAAATCAACATATTGGCAAACTTTAATGATAATACATCTAGTTCTATTATATATAAATTTTTGAAAGTAATATCCAATTTTTCTTACCATAATACGTGCGGCTTTGACCTAAAACCTCCACAAATATTGAAAGAACTCAGATTTGAGACTCTCATTTTCCTCCTCCCAAATTGTACTTGCGCAAAAAAAAATTCTAAGCATGATCTTAAGTAAAATTAATGATAATTAAGTATTTAATTTATATATGTATGTAATTAAATTATTTCATTTAAGTTGAAGAAATTAATAGAAGACATAACAATAAGATGATGAAGAGAAAAGGTGATTGAGTTTTGGGGCTCACTTAACTGTCAGGTACTTGTCAAATTGTCCTCAAATCGTACCAAGGACGATTACGATATGCCCACGAGGGGGTAACGTGCAATAGGGTCATGATTTTGCATTGTTGTTTCTTGCATAAGGGCAGTCCCCATTTAGAGCCCCCACCATCACCTTATAGCTAATATTTCAACACCCCATTGTGGCCAAGATCACACCAGATCACATGGGTGGTGCTATTGGCATTGCCACCCCTTCCAAGCCCCTTCCCTTTAAATAACACAACGATTACCTAATGTGGGCTAACTTGGAAGAGCAGAATGATATATGCATATAAAAAAAACTTTTCTTTTCTGCTCAGGAAGAAGGAAAGAAACAACACCAAAGACAAGCACTTAAGCATCAAAACAAATTTTAATGGGGACCTTAACACATGGGGAGTGGAAGTTGGGTGGCCTTTGAGCTTGTGAACGTGGAACCAAGCCAACTGAAATGTTAATTATAAGAATCTTTTTTCACATATATAAATATTTATATATTAGTTTGTGTATTTTGATCAATTGGGTTGGTTTTAAAGCACTTAATTTCTAATAATTTTATTTCTTTATTGTCTGATCTTAGCTTACATAAATATTTTTTATGATTATGTCAATCTTTTGTTTCTCCTTTGTGTTTCCTCTTTTTATCTTTCTTTTCAATATTCATTAGTTTGGATGATGTTTATCTTGATTTTTATTTGATCATATAATGTGTGCTTTTTCTAGGAATCTGAGGTTCCCAAAAGTTGACACATAATTATCTTTATAAATCTTAATTATTTAATTAATTGTGAATCTACACTCTACATGTACTGCACTTTAAAATAATTAATTAAATAATTTGAATAAACTGAAACTATAAATTAATTGAATATAAAATAATTTATTATAATAGTTTTATTTTATTATTTTTTGTTAAGAGTACAAATATGTTTAATATGTATAGTAATAATAATAACTGAATAGATAAAAGAAAAGAAAAACTAGAAAATAGTTGAAAAAAAAATAGGGATGTTTTAGATAAAAGACCTTTTTTTTTTATACAAAAGAAAGATAATGTTTTAAATATAATAGAATTAGAGTGTTTTACATTAAATAAGATATTTATATTTTAAAATAAGAAGAATTTAGGAAACTCTTTTGTTATTCAATCAAAATTGATGACAGCTTGGTTCTACAATTAAAGATGATACGCAATATCATCAAATGGAAAGAGATAGGCAAGATTTATCACAATTTGTGTACAAAACAAAAAGCAAAAGCAAAATAATTCTTTTTCAAATCTTATTGTGTGAGATTTGAATATGATATGTATCTTAATATAATTTAAAGAGCTTTAAAATATTTTTACCCATTTTTTGCAAAATGGTATTAATTTTTATTAATTGAGAAATTGAACACTTTAAATATTGATAAAATATATAATAAAAAAAAATATTTTTTTTCCTTTTAAATCAAATGAAAAATAAATTTTTAAACCAACGATAGTATATTTTAAATTTTATATCTTATGATATATTTAAAAAGAAGTGACTATTCTCTTACCGACAAAAAAAAAAAAAAAAAAACATTGATTTGAATGGTCATTTTTCATATTTAACACATATTGTCAACATTGGCGGAGCTTGTTTCATTTTCTTTAGCCTTCCCTAAGCTAGTTGGGGTGACAAGTTCAGGCACATGCGAAGGATTAGTTGTTTTCTAGCTCTCCTAACAGTTGGCTGTCGAGTTTGTTATTATATGTCCTATGGCAATGAAAATTTTTCAGAAAGGCAATTGATAGGATTAGAGCATGTAGAATCAAAATCAGCACTGAATATTATGTAAATAATGTCCACAGCTCAATGCTATAGTCCTCTGGACAAGTAATAATCAAAAAATTGATAACCAAGGCAAAGGACCACACAAACAAAAAATTATATGAGGTCTTGTCCTCTCAAGCATATATAAATATATATATATATATATATAGATCATCTAAAAATACAAGAATCATTGTTAAATATGTTTTCCAGCCTCATCTTATATGATTGTAACTGGATAGTTTCGAATTGTCGTAATCATCATGGTGATATTTCATATTAAAATTACCCGATTCAAACCAAACAGTAATGTAAATGTATTAACATACATGGAACACAAATGCACATAATTTGCATATAAATTTATTGCAGAATGCTATTTAACAAAAACAAAATATGCTAAACGCACAAAAAACTATACAAAATTAGAATTGACATAATCGTTACGGTAATATTTCAGTTTAATTTTAAAAAATTATCTAATTTAAACCCGATAGTAATACATACGTATTAACATCCATTAATCACACACATAATTTGCATATAACTTAATGATATAATGCTACAAAGTTTTTTTTAATTTTTTTTAACAAAGACGATACATGCTAAATATAGGAAAAACTATATAAAATTGATATATCTTGATGAAGGTAGAAGCATATATGTCTGAACCCACGCGTGCAAACATAAATCAATTATGAGCAGAGAAGAGAGAGAGAGGTATAGGAAGGAGTAACAAGTACAAACCAAGAGACAGGCAGCTTTTATCAGCTGTTGTGGATCAAATATAGCATAATTGAACAAAGAAGTGAAGTATTGCCCAACTTGTCCTTGATGGGATGCAGAAGAAGTTTCAAGATGACAATGAGTTTACAATAAGTAGCAGTAGCATATCTGTATAAAAGAATGTACCCAACAACCCCCCAAAACAAAAATCTCTGATGATAAAACAGGTTCCAATAAATTAGCTGATGGATACAAATCTCTGTACGAACAAGAAAAGGGGAAAAAAAAAAAAAAGGGTAACTTTAAAAAGTGAGAAACTGTGCATGGAAGATGCAGTCAAGCACACGTGAAGTAGTAGCCCTGATCTGCTGCTGCTGCTGCCAATATATAGTAGTACCATACCTAGTGCTGCTTCCAACTTGCATAAAGCAGTAGCTTGCACCCACACCTGATAGTTCTACATATATTGTTCATGGATGGAGAAACTGAAAAAAAAAAAAAAATTGGGAACTTTATTTTAATTTTGCAATGAATTGATGAGGATGGATTATATACATTGTAAGTACAGAATCTAACAGCCATTATTTAACTGGTGGTAAGTAATCTATTAGCTTTATCAATTATCTATAATTTTTAGCGATTTTTTTCCCTCAGTTAAATGGGATTTAAAAAGAGTTATTAATTGGTTCAGTTATCAATGTCAACCGAGGCATTCAAGTTCATGACCACAACAATTTATTTATTTCTATCTTTTATTCATTTATTTTGCATTAATTGATAATTTATTGGATCTAATCAATGTATGTGGCACAGCGTGCATATCTTCTGCCAAAGATTGATGTTGTTCTGAGCAGAGAAAAAGAAAATTGCCAGCATTCAGAACAACAAGGTAAAAGCTATCTATCATCTATGAATTTCCATTTTTATTATTTAATTCTCTGTGTCTGAATCTGTGATGCAGTCCAACCATGATGTGTACCTCCTTGTCGATTCACTTTGAGTCTTTGACGAAGGAAGATCATCTTTTACTCTTTGGAAACGTAACAAAATTAAATAGATAAATAAATTACTTACAATCAATATAAAATAAACTATATATTTATATATTATAATTCTGTAATCTCTTCAAGGGTTCTTTCTTTTAAATAATGGGTGTATGAATCCTATTAGAAATAGTTTACTGTTTATTTCGGTTTTACTAATGTTTGTTAAAAAAACTAAATAATACAAATTGGATATTAGTTGAAAAGTATATTAGAAAAACACCATATTTCAACCATAATATGTGTAAAATTTAAAGTAGACCTATAATTTTAGAAGAGAGAAAATAAAATGTTAATTTGACATAATCATAAATTATATAAAGAATCAAATATTTATTAATTGATCAATTGAATATTTGAATTTTTTATTTTGATTAATCAAATACTTAAACTTGTAATTTATGCAATATTTTAATACATTTCAATATTTTTTATTTCTAAAAAAAGTTTAAAAGTAATAAAAATAAATGGCATACAATTGTGTTTTTTTTTTTTTTTTTTTGAACATTCATAATGTAAATTTGCACATGAATATGGGATAATTCAATAAAAAATTAAAATTATGATAAGTGGAGGTAAAAAAAAAAAGATAAAATAATAGTTGAAAATAAATAAATGAAAATAAAAAAGAAGGTGAAAGGGACCAAATGGCGACAGTGAAGAAAGGGACAAAAGAAGAAAAAAGAAGAGATTTTTGAGTGAATAAAAACAGATGCACGTGGAAAGGAGAACCCACACGTGCACTCAATCATGGATCCATTCCATTGTTTTAATAATAAAGAAAAAGGGATAAGATGTTTAGCTATAAAACAAACAAACCCAACAAATATGAAATAAATAAAACTGACATTCTTTAATAATTCTATCAATTCTGCCCGACTCATCTGCCCCTCTTCTGCTGCCTCTTCTTTAATTTCATTTATTTATTCGACCCTTTTTTTTTATATATAAATCACTTTATCATGAAGATAATAAGTTTCTTATCAAATATATGGATATTTGGATTAATTTATAAATTATATTTGAATTATAATATACACAATTATATTAAATTAATTATTAAAAAAATTTTATTATATTTTTAGGTTTGTAAAAGTCATTAGTGATAGATTCTTTTTTTAAATTAATAATAATATAAATTGAGTTTTATATTTTAAAATGTTATTATAGAAAAAAATTATCAATTAACTATTTTTTTATTGATAAAAATTGCTAATTGAATTAATGAGTGATGAAAAGTAAAAGAAATGGAAAAATGAAAATGGTAAAGTAGGCGCACTATATATATATTCCTTTTCAATACCTTTCAAGAAGTTTCAAAAATTTCTCCAAGAAATTAAATCATTATATGGTGCCAAAAAATCATGGATTGAGTTCATGAACCAAAATGCTATGTATATATCTCCAATAGGAAAACGTAATTCATAATGCAAATTTGTTTTCAATCAAACAAGACAAAAACAAAAATATAAATAGAACCAACCAATAACAATCCAACAACATAAATCCATTATTTTAACAACGGCATATAAAGTCAACCCCAGTCCTAAATTTTCTTTTTAGAAGAAATAAAAATCACAATTTCTTTATGTTTTGACTAATAATTTAAAGTTCAGTTATACAGCAGTTGAGATTAGTTTGTGTGAGTAGTGGGGTTAAGTATACACTCAATTATTTGACGATTATAATATTATATGAGTTTAAGACCCATTAAAAAATACAATATAAATTTGAAGTCCAAAATAAAGATGAAATCACCATCCGAATAAGAGTCAAGATATATTATACAGCAATTGGATTCCACGGAAGTTTCTAAAAGTCATCATCAGATATCGGATTCAGAAACTGAATATGAACTTTTAAAATCCCCACCCAATCTTGCGGTTAACCTTCATACATATTTTATATTTTATTACCTTTGATTATTAAATTATTTCTTTATTCTAGTGGAACTAATATGTAAACTCAGACTAAATCATAAAATTAGAAACGCCTGATATACATCACACATAAAACAAGTAATAATAATTTTCAATCATATATTCCAAATGAATGGGGGAAAAGGATTAAATATTACAATAACTTGTTCAAAGAAAATGTAAAATAAATAGAAAATAAACCATAAATAAACTAATTATTTATATAAATAAAACCTCTCAATAATTAATTAATAGAGTAACTATTTGATAATTAAAAATCATCAAATAATTCCTGTAATAAACATAAATTAGTCCTATCTCACAAAATAACAATATTATCCACAAAATAATTAACAAATAATATTTATGGAAAATGAAAATAAAATAACAAAATAGTCCACAAAAATCACAATAATATTTGTACAATAATAATAATAAACAACATAGTAATAAAAAATCAAGATATATGACAAAGCAAATATGAGAATCATGCAAAATATAGAAAAACAAGCATTGAAAATAAAACATAATATTATAGGATTCTAATGAAATGGCGATGCCTCTCTCCTAACTAAGAGGTGATATCATATCGCCGCAACACGAAAGGGCAACACCTCTACAAAGAGACGTCACATTTTCAATAAACCTAGAAAACAAACTACATTACTTAACTTCTAAATATAAAGATGTACAACCGATACTCAATGTTTCACATATGACCTTAAACAAACAAGAAACAAGTAAGAGAATAATAAATCAAAAGCTTTTAAGAAAATAAAAGAACTTAAAAGCTTGAAAATAAGGGATTCTCACTTATTTGAACGAGCTAATACTCCTAACTAAACCCTCAAAGATTGGTTTGTAGGTTTAAGTGTTTGGAATGCAAGAAAGTCTTCCTTCTTCTCAATAATGCCCTTCTTCTTCTTCCTTTTTTCTCTTCTTTTTTTTTCTTCCTTTTTTTTTTCTCTTCGTTTTTTCTCCCCTCTCTAGACCAAAAGTTTAAGTCCCAAAAAAATCCCAAAATTCCCTTCCTTTTCCCACACTCTTTCCTTTTAAGCCTCCTTAACTTTTTATCTTTTTCAATTCCCAACCCACTCACTCTCACCCTCTCCCTCTCATTTTCCTCATTCCCAATACCCTCTTTGTTTTTTTTTTCTACCCTTTTCTCTTTCTTTGGCCTCTAAAAATACTTTAAATCAGAGGCAGATGACCCTCAACTGCTGTCATTAATGACATTTAATTCTGTAGAGGGTGGCTGTTAAGAGGCGCTGCCTCACTGATGGTCAAGGCGAAGAGACGACGTCTCTTCATTGAGGCGATCGCCTCTTCATCTAGGCCAGGTTTAGGCCTTTAGGCCAAAAGGCAATGAACTTGGACTTTAAGGCTTAATCTTGGGCTTAGGCTTGCTTTGAGCTTAAAGTCTATTATAGAGAAGTTTTGAGTTTCCCTTACATTCAAAACTTATATTTTCTCATTATTTGGCTTTTGTTACAAACTGATCAAACTGAAGTTGTCTACAGTTTGCAAGAGATTATTTTTACTTAAATAACATCTCAAATTCAAATTATGTTGTAACTTTTGCATTAAATTAATTGTTAAAATTTTTTTATTATTTTTATGATTTTACACAAATCATTGAATTAGTTAAAATTTAATGAGTTTTATATATTGGTGGTTGAAACCGGATAAAATAGTTTCTTATTTCATATTAATCTTTCTTTTGATTTAATGTTGGGAAAATTTTTAGAAAGTTATGTTGGATTTTTCACATAAAAAAAAATTGTTAGATTTTTCAAAATTATACTTAACATCTTCATTTAAGAACTTAAATTCTTAAATTGAGAAATTCTTAAGTTAGTATTAAAATTTTTATTATTAACAAGTATATTTTATTAATTTTCAGCACAAAAAGATCAGATGAGGTATTAGACCAACGACAAAACAAAGGAAGAAAATTTGGATACTAAAAATTTGAAAAAATTTCAACTTAAATTCTACTAATTCAGTTCTTTAAGAAATTTCAATCAACCTTCTAATATAAATATTAATAAAAATTATAATTTTCACCGAATTCTTAAAAATAATTAAAAAAATTTCATATACAATAAAAGAAGATAATGATACCAAGATATGGAACATTGGAATGATGATAGGTGAATGAATATGAATGAGAATTAATGTTTAGGAATATGTCACACGTGTGGGTGTAACGCATAGAGAAGAAACCAATAATTGGGAAGAAATAATTAACAATGTTGGGAGGGGGATGGAGAAAGGTAGCAACAAAGGCAGAAGAAAACAAAAAAGAGGTGCTCGTGCAACTGCAGTTTTCAAACTTTACTGTTCGTTCTATTACAAATGAAGCACCATACCAATTAATGTCTTCATCAATATGCTTTGCTTTGCTTTGCATGTGTGCTTCTACTTTTATATATATATGTATATATGGATCGATTGATTCCAATTTCATTTTCAATTTCATTTTTATTTTTATTTTCGATCGATTGATTCCAAGTTCTTATAAATTGTATCTACTTTATAAGAACTGATTAAATTTTGAATTTGAATTTCTTTATTTATAAATATTTATAAAATTATATCTTGTTGTTTTAATTTGTTGGGTGTTTAGTAAATGAAAATTAATTAATTGACAAATAAATTTATATTGTATGATAAAAAATTATTCAAATTTTCTCTTAAATAATTTAAATTATATTTTTTTGACTATTTCTATCTAGCAATTTATAATGCATTATTATTTTTGTAGATGGAGACGTATTAGTTTCTACTTTTTTTTTTTACTATTATATTTTATGATAAGATTGATAAAAAAAATCGCTAAATGCAAATGATGTCTATAATTCTGTGATAAATATGATCAATTTGAGTTGACTTATTTCTAATTTTATGTGTAAAATCATCTTATTAGTAAAAAAAAAAAAAGTATATGAAAGTATATATATATATATATTTGGAATAAGTGTATTGTATGGGAGATTTTCATTTGATACTGTGGGTAGATATAAGGGTGCACGCTAACAAATTTGCTATTATAATTCATTCTCACATCCATATCTTCATGTGCTTTCATATCATTTCATTTTGTTTCCATCTAACAACCACCCAATATATGTCGGCAATATTTCATTTCTTTATATACATGATTCATAATTTCTCATCAATATTATCAATTTTTATTAAAAAAAAAAGAAAATAAATCATTAATATTTAAAGGCAATATGCGTACCAATTGTCTTTTTTAAAAAATAGTGAAATTATATAATTTAAATAGTAACATAATATATAATAAAAACAGTTTTCTCTTTTCAAATCGATAATAATTTGAATCTTGGACTCAAAAATGAATTGGTCTCCTTTAATAATTCACACATGTAATGATGGGAGAAATCTCACATTTACAAAAACTATACATCACAAGAACAGTCATGTTTATGGCACATTGTATAGAATGGCTTCATAAGATAGTAACTTCTAATTATTGATTTTGGTGCTTTTAGATGGATCATAATCATTCGAAAATGACAATTTCGGATTTTTAGACTTTTTTTAAAGAAATATGTCACTAATTAAATATAATTAACAAGTTGATTTAGTGAATCTCATAATTAATCAAAATTTACCTAAATATTTTTTTCAGTTACAAAGAAGGTGAAGAGAATTTTAATCTATAAATATAAAATATACAACTATTATTGGACTCAATTTATATGAATTCGAATATTAAAAAATATTTCTTTGCATAAAACATTAGTTCAATACATGATGTTGGAAAAAAAAAATTCTCGTTTATAATCAATAATTTATAAGAAAAGAAATATTACATCTATGTTGTTATGTAAATCTTAATTCATTGTTTTTAACAAGAAATTGGATGTAAAAATCCAACCCTTAACTAATAAATGTTATAAAAAAAAATTATACTAGCGAACTATTTAACTTTCCATTTTAATTTTTTTTTTGATAAATTGAGAAATCATATGATTTTATTATTGATGAACTACACTATGATAACTGGTAGAGCAAAAGCTATAAGTTTTATTACTGATAACAAGGAAATATAGACAAGTACATGAGCAAGAGACTTGGTAACGTGGTAGAATACAACTATACAACAAAACTACATAATAGCTAGAACTTAGGACTTATCCATATCACCCAGCTTCAAGTTGAGTGGGATGTAAGAACATTCAACTTGGAACGAAGAAGATGGAAATGACCCTTGTGCAGCAGTTTAGTCAATAAGTCAGTTAGCTGATCAGCAGACAATATATAATGGACAATCAAAACTTTCTTTGAAACTTGATCTTTGACAAAATGAAAGTCAATCTCCAATTGTTTAGATTGAGAGTGAAAAATATGCATGGTAGTGAGGTAGGTGGCGTTTAAATTATCACACTAAAGCACAGGAGGTGGCAAATGGCAATAACCAAGTTCATGTAAGAGAGATTACAGCCAGTGGATTTCTTGTACAATTGTAGCAAAAGAGCGATACTCAGACTTGGTAGAGGACCGAGCAATGCATCATTATTTTTTAGAGCTCCAAGAGATGAGGTTCACACTAATGTAGATGGCATAACCTGTAGTGGACTTGTGATCATCCAATGAGCTAGCCTAATTAATATCGTTGTATGCATAAATGGCGAAGGAATTAGACTTGCATATAAGAAGACCATGATGAAAAGTGGACTAAAAATAGCCCAGAATGTGTTTAACAGTGGTCTAATGAACATCAGTATGAGCATGAAAAAACTGAGATGCCTTGTTAACGACATATGAGATATCTGGTCGAGTGAATGAGAGATAGTGAAGCCCACTAATGATGTTGTGATATTCCTTGGCATCGAAAAAAGGAGTGCCTACATAAAGATGGAGCTTTTGAGTGACACACGAGGGTATTGAAATGGCTTTGGCAGAAATCATATTGGCCTTTGTTAAAAGATCAGTAATATATTTACGTTAGGTGAGAAAGAGGCCTAATTCTATAGACTAAGCCTCTACACCAAGGAAATAGTGCAATTTTCTAAGATCTTTGAGAGCAAACTTGGAGGTTAAATGAGTGATAATTTTTTGCATAAAGCTTGAAGAGGAGTTGGTGAGCACTAAATCATTAACGTAAATTAATCAAAAAGCAATGATAGAGCCCGATGAGCAACAGTAAAGAGAGGAATCCAGTTTATAACCCACAAAACCAAGTTCTTATAAAGCAAAAGTGAGACATTTGTACCACTAAATTGGAGCTTGCTTTAAGCCATAAAATTGAGTAACACAACTTGCAAACATGGTTAGGATATTAATGGTGAACAAAATCGGGAGGTTATTGCATATATACCTCATTTTCAAGATGTCCGTGTAGAAAAGCGTTGGAAATATCCAACTATTTGATATGCCAATTTTTTTCTAACAGCTAATGAAAGAATGAACAGAATGGTGCATGGCTTAATAACAGGACTATAGGTTTGATAAAAGTCAATTCTTGAGTGTTAATAAAAGCCTTTGGCCATATAACGGGCTTTATAGCAATCAAGAGTACCATATGGATTGTATTTGATACGATACACCCATTTATAACTAATAAAATTATGTGCAGGATATGATGGAACAACGTTCCAAGTATGATTTTGAAGAAGAGCTGAGTATTTAACTTGTATGGTATGGCACCAGTGAGGATTTTTAGTGGATTGGGCATATATGGTGGATTTGATTTGCATGAAGGAAACAAAAAGAAATATTCTTAGCTTGAGAGAGCAAGTTTTAGATCGTGTAACCATGGGGTATTGATTTATAAGAAAGGGTAGAGGAGGAGGTTCGGTATGTGAAGAACAACATAAGAGGTCAACTTATAAAGAAAGTCCTAGAGGGGGTGTAGGGATAGATAGGATGGTCGATATTAAAGATAATGATTAGGAAGAGTTGGATGGATCGAGAATACTTGTGGAGAGAGGCGGTAGAGTTTGAGGTGGATTGAGAGTTATTTGTGGATGTATTTGAGTTGGGGTAAGATGTGGATTGCTTGTGGGTGGAGAATGTGTTTGAGTTTGGGTAGGAACTGTGGGTTGGGTACATAAAAGAAAGGAATTGATAGCATTTGGGAGGATAGGAGAAAACAGTAAAGAGTTGGGTGACACACTAACGTTGGATTTTGCATTCGAAACAGCAAGCTCACCATCTTTGAATGGAAACACCTGTTCATAAAAAATAACATGGCGTGAGACAATAATTTTTTTGGTAAAATATTCAAACAATAATAGCCTTTATGAATTTTGCTATATTCTAAGAAGACACACTTTATTGAATGAGGTGCAAATTTATTTGGTGCATATGAGCGAAGATAAGGATAATATAGGCTACCAAAATGCGAAGCTCATCATATTGAGGAGAAGTGTTAAATAACACTTGAAAAGATTATTATTTTTGAGAATGGATATGGATAGTCTGTTAATGACATAAAGAGTAGTTTCAAATGCATATGGCCAATAAGATTAGGAATAGGGGAGTGATGAAGAAGGGATAATCTTGTTCAACAATATATCTGTACTTACGTTCAGCATATCCATTTTTTTTATGGAGTATAAGGAAAAAAGTTACGTTGGGTAATTCCATTTTTTGTGAGATAGGAGGTAAGACTTTGAAATCCCCCCCCCCCCCCCCCCAATCTAATTGAAACATTTTTATAGAATTACCAAAGAATTTCTCAACAACATGTTTAAACTTAATAAAAGTGGAGAGAACCTTAGATTTATACTTCAAAAAATAAATCCAATTATATTTATTAAAATGATCGTAAAAAATAGCATAATAATGTTTGCCATCCATATAGGGAACAAGAGATGGCCCCTAAACATTTGAACAAATTAACTTAAGAGGCTAAGATGCTTAGAATGATGAACGAACAAAGGGAAGTTTATGACTTTTACTAATTGAGAATGCATGACATAAAGAAAAATTATTATCACTAGACTTAATATGAGACGGTGACAAGGCTTGTCGAACGGTTGAAATAGAAGCATGGGCAAGTTTTGCGTCCCATATAGACAACGACCATAAAAAAGCACTGAAGGTCTTTGAAGATGTTCGAATATTGGTTATATTCAAAGTGTAAATACCACCATTATTCAGGCCTGTATGCAGCAAGGTCCTCCTGGGGATATCCTTTATATGAAAATAAGACGGGAAAAATTCAACAAAGACATTATTAACGTTAGTGAAAGAAGAGACAAATAAAAGATTAGTACAAGCAGCAGGAATATGAAAAATATTATGAAGATGAAATTTTCTATTTTTTATAGTTACAGAAGATGATCCAATATAAGAAATATAGAGGGTATTACCATTACCAATTGTAATATCATCAAGGCCATGACATTTTTTACGATGACTTAAATTGTCAAGGTCAGGTGTGAGGTGATGAGATGTGCTTAAATCCATGATCCATTATTGAGTGTTTGTATGATTGTTGATGGCTAGGTTGAACAAAGGTCTGGAAGCAAAGGTCAGTAGTGGGCAAGTAAGTTTAGGAGAGGAGCAGTTTCTTGTAATATGCCTAATAGCATAATAATTGTAACAAGTGAGATGTTCATATTTATGAGACTAAGAGATAGAAAAATTTAAAGTTTGACGTGTTAATAGCTAAGAAAATTAAGTAGAGATAAAGTTGGTAGAGAACCCTCGACCCCAACCTCAAGATAGGTGTCTACCACGACCCCAGAATAATGGTCAAGTAGTAAGGAAGGTAGATGGTGGGGTTGGCAGTAACGGTTCCTTATGTTTGTTCTCGGCCACTAAACTGGTTTCCTCACTAAGCAATAAACTATAGAGATCATCAAATGTAACAGGTTCAACACGATTCTCTAAAGATCGAACAAAAGGGCAATATTGAGATCCAATCTCATTGGTTATAACATGAACCAAATCATCATCGTTAACTAGATTTTGAAGAGCGGCAAGACGGTCAGCCATGCTCTTGGCGCATTGAGTATAAGCAACGATATTCTCATTATCTTCACGATGTAACTTGAAAAAGGTGCTAGAAGCATATATTTTTGTTAAATGATCCTAAGCTACTTTAGCACTTAAAGCACTAACAACTTGTAGAAGAAAAATCTCGGTGATAAAACCGATTATCGAGCTTAGCACTAATTGATCTTGGCGAAACCAAGTATCATATAGAGGATTAGGTTGGTTTGTATTGGTGAGAAGAGGAGGAGGTTGTAAGTGACCATCTACATGCTTAATGAGGTCATAACTATAAAGAAGGGGAAGCAATTGTGCCTGCTAGAGCAAATAATTGAAAACATTTAATTTAACTAATAAGTGGGTAGCAATATTGGGTCATTGAGAGATTTGAAAAATAGGAGAATAAGAAGAACTAGAGCAGCAGTTTAGCTAGTAGTGTTATCCGAAGCCACTGAAAGGAGGGAAAAAAAATGAAAACAAGTTGTTTAACCATGTTTGGGCTTTGATACCATGTGATAACTTGTAAAGCAAAAGCTATAAATTGTATTACTAATAATAAGGAAATATATACAATTACATGAGCGAGAGACTTAGTAACGTGGTAGAATACAACATAACTACATAATAGATAGAACTTAGGACTTATCCTTATCATGTACAATAGGGGACAACCCTTCCTTTTATATTTGATGGTGGTAAGAATTAAACTCTACACTTTAAAATATTTTTTAAAAAAAATTATAACTTGGCTACTCAATTGCTAACTTCACCTTAATTTATTGAATTACTAGATAAAAAAAAATACCATAAAAGAAAAATATAAATGAATTGAAAAGAAAGCATGTCTATGATTTTCTTGAAAAGAAAAGAAAACAATGTTTGCAAAGCTGCCAGACCTAGCCCTAGAACTGGAATCTTTCAAGTCACAAGATGAATTGAACACACAATGAGAATTTGAGTTTCCTAGACTTCAACCAAATTTTGTCTTTTTTTATTGAAAAAACATAACCTAAAGCTCATGCAATTTCACCTACCAAAACACCCTTTTGTAATGCATATGCAAATTAAGCAAAAAAAAAAAAAAAACGTGTCGAAACTCTTAGATCAAAATCAAATTGGCACTTTCTTGTGAACTATTGCATAGATTTTAGAACCCATAAAACAAAAAAAACGTATCCTTTTTGACATTGTTCTTCCTCCTTTTTGTCACCGCTATGCAATCTACCTATGGAGCTACCTATGATTTAAAGCTAGTGTAGTGTCCATCTTTCCTTTATTCATCTAATTGAATATTCGTTCAAAAAAAAAAAAATTCTAATTAAATATATACGTCTTGTTCTTGTTCTTCTTGTTGCCAAGAAAAAGATGGTTGAACCAATTTGCCACTTTTTGAATTTTAAAAATAGGGATTTGCATGTTTTATGTCATATCCTTTTCTAAGGATCCTCCTATAGATCCACACTTTTCTTCAAGTCACTATCCATTTCATCTTTAGTGCCCATATCAAGACAAGCTTTCACCTTCATATATAGTATAGTAGGCCAAAAAAAAAAAAGAAAAATGAAAATACAGGGTAAATTATATTTTTTTCCTCGTCATCATAATATTTAAAAAAATATTTATTTATTTTTGATATTTATTTTCCCTATAAAAAGATTAATAAATATTAAAAAAGACAAATATAATATTTTTTTGCAAATATTAGAAATGAAATAATATAATAAAACAAAATATAAGAGAAAAAATGTAATTTATCCATATATGTATAATTTTTCAAAAATTACAATATTACAAAAATTTTTAAAATTTGCTTCAATTTTATAATTAAATGAAAATATTTTAATTTGATCAATAATCTATAATTCTAGAAAAAAAATGCATTTAGCCAAAATTTAGAAAAAAAAAATCACTTATGTTCGTTCTTTTATCAATTTTGGCCAAAGTATATATTATGTTAAAATTATACATAAATTAGACTAATATTAAAAATTTTTACTAAAAATTATAATTTTTAATAAATTATTATTATTATTATTATTATTATTGCAAGACATACTCCGTCCTCATTACAATCGTATAATATAATTTTTAGTAAATTATTATTATTATTGTAAGACATACTCTGTCCTCATTACAATCATATAATATGTTTGATTAGATTCATGATCATGTACGCACCTACTGTACGGAGGCTGCCCTCGCCTCACTCCAGAAGGGATATATATCCACAATTTGCATGTCGATCGACGATGTTAATAGTGCCCCACAGAATTGCAGCATCCTTTCTTTGTGAAAGATATATGGTGGCTACACTGTCTACTTGTACCTTACTGTTTTTTTTTTTTTTTCATTTGATCCGATCTTTTTTGTGTGAATCCTATAAATTGAAGTTTCGTTAGTTCAATGTGTATAAATTTTAGCCATTCGAACGAACTAGTTGGTAGATGGTCGAGATTCCGGTTGGAAATATAGAATTCGAATTCTAATGGCTGTCTTTTTTTAAAAAATAATTAATTATAAATGAACTAAATCGAATAATTCTATTTTTATTTTAATTTATTTTGAAAAAAATTCAAAAAAAGAAAAATCATTGTTATCATATTATTGGGATAGTACTATTAGTATAATGGTATGTTGGTGGTTTGGCACAAATATCATATTCATTCAGGACAGTTAGGTTAATCCTATGATCTAGTTGATATTGGTGTGGACTTAATTGAAGAAGCATAATTCATACATTCTCTTAATTATTTGAAAATGTTTACTCTTATAGCCATGCAACCCATTTTCATATATAAATAAGGCTCACTTTTGAGTAAAAAATTATAGGCTTCATACATGAGTAGTTCTCAACATTTTTTTTTTCTCAGTTTACTCCTTAATTTATAATACGACCATTTAAATACTTTAACTTGTTAAAAATATAATAAAAATTATCAATGCTTTTGGCAATATTAGTGGTGCCTAAATCGTATTTTTATAAGTTCAAATAAAATTATTTCGCTAACAAGTGTTTATATGTCATGTTTTTTTATAAGTTAGTATGTTAAAATGATTAATTGATAAATTAAGAGGACAAATTTACAAAGTATACCAACTTTAAGAAGCTGCAGATGCATCAAGCCAAAAAGATATGTATACAAGACAATAAAACATAATTTGTTAATTTAAAAACTATATTTTATACAATTTATTTAACTAATGTTAGTTTCATAAAAAATGTACTATTAATCTATTCATATTAAATATATTATTAAAATTCAATTTGTTTTATCAATAAAGGAGTTTAATGGTATTTCTTTTCAAAAGAATATAAAAGTTTATGTGTGAATTATGATGTTGTCGAAATTATAAAATTATATCTATTAATTTTCAACTACTTTTATTGTGTAATTTAATTGACCTCTTTATTAACAAATATAAAATCAATAGCACTGAATAAGTCTCACCACCACCTCAGGTGGCCTGCATGGCTGCCTGAATCTCTATCTATAGCTCTTATTGATTCATTGATTACTTAGTTACAGTAGTTGTAGTAAATTTCATACACAGTAACCCACCCCCAGGATCCAGCACAGGACCATTCTTGATTCTTCTACCTGCAACCCGTGACTACCTCCAGCAGCAGCAATTGAAGAAGAAGGGGCCATTTTTTTTACCTTCTTAATTTTCACACACACCAATGTGCCTTTTCTTTGATTCTATGCTCTCCATGATTCATAGCTTCCATTATTGAAAGCATTTTTTTTTTGCTCTTCTTTTATTCTCTTTTTCTTTATTTGTGTTGTTATCGTCAAATGATAATTTCGCCGCCTTTTCTCATTTATTTTATTTTATTTATTTATTGATTTGTTTTGTTTTGTGGTTGTCCAATTAATAAAAAGCAATGATTTTTAGCAAATAGAATATTATTTAATCTTAATTTTATCCAATTCAAGTAGTTTGATAGCAACATCTCGCAGCATTTCTAATGATGTCATTCTTCTATGCCTATTCCTGAATTTTAATTTTAATAACAATAATAACTCATTTGCCAATTTATATGATTAAATCAACACCAAAATATTGAAATGGACAAACAAAAGATAAAAATATAGTAAAATTATTTTCAATAATAAATTAGAAACCATATGGACTCCTATTAAATTTTAATTTGTAAATAAAAAAAACTCCATGTGAAATAACCTCTAGTTCATTATTAAAAATTATGTTGTCATATCATCATTCGCTAATTTGCCTAAATTAGCATTTCGGTGTTGATTCCAACGAGAATTAATGAATGGAGAATTATTGTTACTAAAATTAAAAGTAAAAAATTTTTATGTGTCCAATTAATTTTTTGAGACAATAGTAAAAAATTGGAAACAAATTAAGGACTATAAGTATAAATAGCCCCCTATGGTGTCAGATTTTATCCACAGTCCCTGAATCAAAGTCAATAATATAAATTTATCATCATAAATTAATACATAACAATTTATGCAAATATTTTTTTAAACAATTAGTGTCTAAAACTCATTAAACTGTAATTAATTCAATTTTATCTATGTAACATCATAAAAACTAATAAGTAATGTAACATGATTGGATATACTATAAAATTATTTAAGTTAGAACAATATCCTACTACTTAATTCCAATTGTTATTGCTTCAAAAGTTTTGTCTTTAAATATATTAAAAAAAAAAACACTTCTAAAGTTGTGTGAAAAAATTATAATTATAATTGATGAGATGTAAAGAAAGGCCAAATATATAACTTTACCCTTTAACTTTACTCTATTATTTTAGATCAACTATCGACTTTTATTTTATTCAATTTCACTTTTTAACTTCTATTTTTCATCTATTTAGCCTACATAACTTTTTTTTAATCAATTTCACCTCTTAATTTTTATTTTTCATCTATTCAAGCTTAGCGTATGAAAAATAGAAGTTAAGAGGTGAAATTAAACAAAATTAAAATCAAAATGTGACATATAATAATTGAATAAAGTTTATGAGTGAAATTATATCTTCCGATGTAAAGATATAACAAATTTGTTTAAATCTAATAGCGTAGTTCCATATGCACAAATAATTTTTTTTATTTATTTTAGTATTCAGTAGCCACATAGTTTCAAATTATCCACAATTTTTTTAGCTTCTTATTCAAAGGAATTCACACTACTTAATCTAATAAATATTGATCCTCCACAAAGAAGTTTAAATTATCCAAGTTATAATATGACCTATTTAATATTGTCAGTCACATTAACTTATTTAAAATATAAAATTCAAAATGCTTCTCTCGAAATCAAAAGACTAATCCAATTATGGCTGTTTTTCTGGATTTTTAATATAACTACTTATCTTTCTTTCATAAAAATTTTACTTTCAAGTGTTTTAGAAAAGAATATTTTTTTTATCCCTAAAATTTGTCTTAAAAGAAAGAGAAGGGGAGAAGAAAAATTATAATTTTGTTATATTCGATAATGTAGAAATAATAAATAAAAGAAATAAAGGAGAAACATTCTAAAAATAAAATTTTAAATTTTAATTGCTTTTAAGAATTGAAATTTTTTACACTCAAATTTAGGATATAATTATTTTTACCTTTGAGAAGTAGAATGAAGAGAATAATTCCCCTCAAATTTCCTTTTTCCTCATATGAAATTACATATAATATGATTTTCATTTTGAGAATATTTGTAAAAGTAATTTATAAGTTCATGATTTTTTTAAAGCAATTTACAGCCCGCAAATTTCGCAAATATAAAGTAAAATTTTGGCAGTGGTCGGTACGTAGATATCTCAAGCTGCAGGAAAGTATCAATAAAAAAGAAAAGTTAAATATGGCTAAATAAAGTTTGCAGAAAACTCCAAATCTCCACCATATTAAGTCTAATTGATGTGATTAGCAGACAACTAAAAGATATTTTTAACTCATTCTTCTCCAAAATTCCACCTAATAATGTAGGTATCAAGTGGGTTGATTAGCTCCCATCTATATTTCTTTTTATTCAAAGTAGCCAGGTTTAGGTTCATCCCCTTATTACATTCTTTTTTTTTTTTTTTTCGATTTTCAAAGTTTGATTGCCAATTTGTTAATGGTAATGTATTTTTCTCATCAGTCATTTGATTTTGATATGAATAGTTACAACTTTGATTATTATTACATGGAAATTAGACCAAAACACAATGTGCATAAGGTGCTTATGACTATAATAAATTTCACTGCTGAGTATATAGTTTTTTTTTTAATCGAAACTACTGGTATTTATAATTTATTAAATTTTAATTAATTTAGAATTACAGTAAAAAATTTTCATATAATTAATCTAATATTTTTGCATGCACAATAATTAGAACCTGAAATAATATTTAACCGAAAATAGTTTATATCAATTGGTCCGACAGTTATTGGTGCAGTGTATAGAATTTCTCAAAAGAAAGGCAAAAAATTCTAAACTGCAGGTGAATAATCCATATCTAATTGAAATGTGTACTTAAAATATTAGTTATGGGTCTCGTTAGTAAAATTAGCAATGAGGCTATTCCTAGTGGCCGAATGTGGAGATGTCAAATAAAAGAGTTTGGTCTGGATTTTCAGAATGGGCATTTCTTAATTGTTTTTGCTAGAATATTATTAGAAAATTGTCTTAATTATTAGCAGTATTGGAAATATAGATTACCTTAATTGTACATTAACTAGCTTAATTAGGGAAAGTGAAATGTTAGAATAATTAGGGGAATATATTGATTCTGATTAGTATTATTAAAGGTATTACTTGCTTCTTTAAACTAATTTAGCATATGTTATTGTGCATAAATATCTTTTTTTTTTTTTTCCGATTTGGTTACTACTTTCATAACATTTTGAGGGAAAAGAGTAGGGAGGGAGGAGTGAAGATTTGACTCTGCGCCCTCAATCTTCATATGTTACCCACTTGGATTTCTTATATTCTATACGCACAACAGCAATGACATAATCTATTTTGTAATAGTATTATTTGTAAATTAATATAATTAGTTTATTTTAAATGTATAGGGGTGTTTGATTTAATTAATTGAGATAGTTGATAAATATTTTTTTTCAATCAACTACAATTTATGTGTTTGGTAAAATTTCAAAATCAGCAGTTAATAGGTTTTTTTTTTTTTTTTCCAAAACAACTACAGATTTGATAAATCCTATTTTAGAGTTTTTTCTATCAACTAATAGTTGCTTTGTATTCATTTTTTATTAAGAATATTTTATCCTGATTAAAAATAACTAATAACAAATAATTTCATTTTAAATTAAACGTATGTAATTGATTTTTATAATTCATAATTAAATAAAATATTATTTTAATTAAATTAATAATTAAATAATATAATATTTATACCAATAATTATCTTTTTAAAAAATTACACAACAATATTTATATTTTAAAATATTTTCTATTAATTATTTTAATAATACTAGTAAACAATCACATATTTTACACGTGAACAAAAAATTTTTTTAGATTCATAATATATAGTAAATAATAATAATAATAATAATAATAATATTATTATTATTATTAAATAAAAGTTCTAATGATAATAATAATAATAATAATTGTTATTTATCTATAACAATTTGATATTAACTTAATACAATTATCATTCATTACAATTTTGATATTCCATCAATATTTTTTATAATTAATTTTTCTCCACTCTATAACTTTTTCATATAAAAAATATTATGGTCATAATTAATTATAAGATAATAAAAAAAATTATTAGTTATTTTTTAATAAAATTTAAAAATAATAAAAGTTATATTTTCTTTATATAACAATTTAAATACTACAATCTATTAAACTTATAATTTATTACAAGTTTAGTATAATTTTTTATTTGAGTTATGACACTTTATTTTTTTAATATTTTTAATATTAATACTTTTATTTAAGCAAAAATTAATTTAATGTAATTTTTTTAAGTTCAAGTAATAATTAAATGGTAAATATTAATTAATTTAATTTTAACTCTTTTTTGTTAAATTTTTTTAAACATACTTTTGATTGGAATTATATGTTAATTAATTTCATTTTCTAAGAGATAAAATAAAAGTTAACCTAATTAGAATAGGAAATATACTTTCAATTATATTAGAATTACACTTTAATTAATTTAATTTTTATTAGAGATAAAAAGAAAATAAGTTAACCTGATTAGAGTAGAAAATATACTTTTAATTAAATTAGAATTTTTGTTAGAGATAAGATAGAAATTAATCTAATTAGAATAAGAAATATACTTTCAATTAAATTAGAATTATATTTTAATTAATTTAATTTTTATTAGAGATAAAATAAAAGTTAACCTATTTAAAATAGGAAATAGACTTTAAATCAAATTAAAATTATATTTTAATTAATTTAATTTTACTTTTATTAGTAAGTGTCTAAATTATCCAATTTTTATATAATAGTGAATAAAGACTTTTTTGTAATTTTTCCTATCCCTTCGTACATTTATATATATTATAAATAAAAATCAAAAAATAATTTATTATTTATTAATATATATTATTGTTAAATAGTTTACATAACTAAAAATATATGAAAGTATATTTACAAATAAATTACATCCTTAATGGTCATTTAACATACTAACAGTAATAACTATCAAATTTTTTTTTAAACAATTCATATTTATCAGTTAACCACTATTAACTATCAGTTATTAGCTATTATATACAGCTAAACAAAACAAGTCCATAGTCAAATTGGTGATAATGTATATTATAAATATTTAATTTTCATGCTTTTTTTTTTCTAGAGAATAATAATGTATTGTTTCCCTTTTGTTAATTTTTAATATAAAGTAATTTTACTTGTATAATTAAAAATAAAAATTATGAAATTAGAATTTCTTTTGTAATAAAAAATTATATTTTTCACATCTATACCATGTGTATTTAAACATAAGTTTTAATATTCTTCAAAAAAAAAAAATCATAGAAAACAAGAGAAAACACTCACAATAGGTAGGGTTTTATTTTTTTTATACAACAGTATTTGATAGTTATAAAAATTTTGATTATTTTAAAGTTTAAATTAACTTTTATATATATATATATTCTAACAACTAAGCTTCATTAGATAAAGCTAACAAGCTTGCAAATATAGAGCATCCAGTAGCTAAAGATAGTTACTAATTTTGCTCAAACTAACATGATTTCTAGATATAAAAGTAAACAAATTGTGACTAACTTATCAAGTAAAAGAACAAAAAAGCCTTCTAAAATGTACTGGACGGATCAATGGAATTGGAGGTGGAAACCCAACAACTCCAAGCTTGAAGATGGCAACTTCCGCCTGCATCCTTCTAGCACAGCAGTCCTTGATTTAGACATCTGCTTCACAAATGAGCTGAAGCTGGAAATAGATCAAGTTTGAACCAGAAAAGATTAGTAGCTTTTGAACTTCTCCTTAGATTTAGATCCAACAAACTAAAATATGACAAAACTATCACTAAGCTATAATCAAAATATCACATATAAAGGTGATTTACCTATAAAATTTTAGTTATAAACTTATATTAAATTTATTTATATAAAAAATTAAAATAAAATTGATATTTAAATGATATTTATGGCAAAAATGACAAAAAAACTATTCAAACTCAAAAAGAAACTATGAGAAAGAAGGTGAATAGTATTAAAAGTTGAAAGAAACGAGTAATTGAGAAAAAATAAAATTATATATATATATATATATATAAAAGACTCCAAAATTCATTTAAAAAATTTAACTCTCAACCATGTGTATAAAAAGATATTGGTTGATTTTTATTTTTTTTGACATGGACTAAATGGGTAGGTTGAGAGTTTTACATAATAAAATGGATGAGATAATGTTGGTAGAAGAAGTCAAACTGAATAGCACTGTAGGGATGGTATTTTCAAGGAATTACAGTCCCGCAGCTTGCAACTGTTGCACTACACAACTCAAGAAGAAGGGAAGTCCAATTCTTAGAACTTGCAGTTGAAGTAGCTAAGAGACCTTAAACAAAAACAAAAAACAAAAAACATATTTAATTTATTTGTTCTATATCTCTTTCTTCACTTATTATTCACATGGTAACTAGGAAGCTGTCCTGTAGTGGGTATTTGTAATTCCATTTGCAGATCTTGTTGACAGACATGTGAAGGGTACTGCCCTTTTCTTTTAGGGTCCAATGGGGTGGTTTGCATGTGCCTCTCCCCCCAAAAACAAAAACTCTTTAGTTATTAGGTCTTTTCTCCTCCAGTTTTTATACCAATAATATCCAAATCATTTCTTCTTGGTATCACCAATTCCCATCCTAAAGTTAAAAACAATTTACCCACTCCACACATTTTTCTTTTTACCTTTTTTTTTAATAAGAAGGATATATATATTTCCTAAATTTTAATACACAGTACAGTAAAAGCATTCATCATCTTTAATTTTTTCACTTACTTAACAAAGGTAAAAATTGTTCAAACAGGGTTGCTGTCTTGCCAATTGGTTTACTTTTGTTAGAGTAATTTAAAAATATATTCTACATTTAATTTGTATACTTAAAAATTATTTTTATAAATATTTATAATACATATTAAAAAATTAATAATGTTTTTAAAAGAATTGTTTTTTTTAATTAAAAAAGGATTTCATATTGCTTAAACTTTTTTTGGTTAATAGTTTCTTTTTTTTTTTTTATCAATTAACAATGTGCACCATTATGTCAAATGAAAGCATGTAATGAAATGTTTACAATGATGGTGGAATTTGATTAAAATATTAAAAACAGTGAGTGCAAATTATCCCATTTAATTCAACAAATATCAACTTTAAATGTATAAATTTATTTGGTTGAATTTTACTACAAAATTCATTTTATTTCTACATAAATTCTAAATGATTTTTTATTAATAAAGTATGTTTGGTTTAAATGAATGGTTTGTAAAATTTATTTTATATTTTATTATATCGTGTTTGGTATAAATCTATAATTCAAGTTAATTTTTAAATTTAGTCAAAAAATACCCTTTTAAATAAAAAGATATTTTTGAAAATAAAAATAATGAAGGTATTTTAATAATTTAAAAATATAGACTTAAAATTTGTAGAATTGATTTGAAATTTCTAACAATTTTATTAGAATTTAATATAATTATAATCAATTACATAACATAAAAAATTTAGAATTGTAAATGAATTGTTCAATATATTTATTTAAATCAAACACATGATTTGAAATTATAAATAAATTTCATAAAATTTTATGAAATTTATTTATATTAAACACGCTCTTAATATATAAAATATAGAGAAATTTTTACTCATTTTCAGAGTATTATATTTTATGGTCAAATTTCTAATATATTTTAAATATTTTAAAATCTTAACCAATAAAAATGAAACATATATTCATTTAAGGTAAATCTAATAATTAAATGTAATACACTTACAGTTAAAAAAAAGAATATAATACACTTCAAATAAAATAGTTTCTTTTAAAACTTTAAGTTTATTATTTTACATAATTTTCTACTTTTTATAAAGTAAATTTTATTTTATATATAATTATTTTAATGAAAGACATACTTATTCTATAGTTTAGTAAAATTAAAGTATTTAAAAAATAAAATAATAATAGAATATATCTGTCAAAAGAAACAAAATAAGATAATGAGTTGTAAATGCCCTAGCCTGTCTTTGGTATCTGCTTAAGATTTTTCTTTTTTACATGATTTTTTTTTTTTGACAAAATTCTTTTTTACATGGACACATAAAAATATTCCTGCACAAGTGTCAAGTTTCAATCAAATCCTCTATTGAGTCAAAGTAGTTGTTGGGTGAGTTAATTTTTTTTTTTATATATTTATATATAAAATATTATAAGGTTAATATAGTTTAAAATCATTTAATTTTCTGTGTAATGCTTTAATTACCCTGAAGAATTAGGGGTAGGGTCCTTTCTATAGTAGGCTGCATGGTTTGGCCTATATGGCCATTCCCTCTCTCTATCTCTCTCTTTCCTTCTCTATATACAATGATATATGATGCCTCTTTACTTGAGGGACTTTATATATATGGATACATGTATCCACACTTCTTAGTAGAAGCTTCAACTTCAGCAAACAAAAGTTGAAGAAAAGCAAAGCCCATACCATTTACACTAGTTTCCTTTTTTTGTGTTTTTCAAGTAGAGGGTGGGCTTTGAAGAAGCTTTTTTCTTTTTAATTTTTTTTTTCCAGAAACAATGGCTGTTTTTGTGGTAATTGTTTTTGTAGTAGTGTTTGTGCTCTGTATCTCCTCTGCTTTGTTGAGATGGAATGAGGTTAAGTACATGAAGAAAGGGTTGCCTCCTGGCACTATGGGTTGGCCAGTTTTTGGAGAAACTACTGAGTTTCTTAAACAAGGTCCCAACTTCATGAAAAACCAAAGAGCAAGGTGATTGCTTTCTCTGTTGCTTCTCTTTTGTTTTTTTGTGTGTTCTGTGTCTAAATGTTAATGGATGAAAAGGGCTATTCTGTTTTTGCTGATATATTACTTTCCATGTGTTGATTTCATTTTCTTGTGTATGTGTGTTTGTTAATAGATAGGCTAGCCAGCTAAAAAAGAAAAGTGAAAAAACCCACTAGAGAACTAACAATTGTTTTTGAAGAAGTGATGTTTCTTTTTCATTTTTTTCCTCATCAATCAGCAATGGATAGCAAGCAACATTCCATCTCCTCTTTTTCACCTTTTGGGTGGGTTGGATTGGTCCATCATAAACCATAAAAAGATAGCTACAATACCAAAAAGCCAATCTTTTCACTAAACTATGCCTGTTAGTTAGAACAGTTATAAGGAGGCTTTCTTGTAAAAATTATATATTTATTCAATTTTCTTTTATCTTTCTTGTACTTTCAACTTTCTCTAATTTTACTTTTTTGCTTTTACTTTTTTGCTGGTGGGTAAATTATAGGTATGGTAATTTTTTCAAGTCCCACATTCTTGGGTGTCCTACCATTGTTTCAATGGATCCAGAGGTGAATAGGTACATTCTTTTGAATGAGGCAAAAGGGCTTGTTCCTGGTTACCCTCA
Organism: Mallotus nudiflorus; assembly: GCA_947683625.1. Classification (NCBI taxonomy): domain Eukaryota; kingdom Viridiplantae; phylum Streptophyta; class Magnoliopsida; order Malpighiales; family Euphorbiaceae; genus Mallotus; species Mallotus nudiflorus. Next base: position 125,905 of record CANTUR010000857.1, read on the forward strand.
ATCCATGCTGGATATATTAGGCAAATGTAATATTGCAGCAGTTCATGGCTCCACCCATAAGTACATGAGAGGTGCACTGTTGAGCCTCATTAGCCCCACCATGATCAGAGAACAACTTTTGCCAACAATTGATGTGTTCATGAGATCCCACCTCAGCAATTGGCATGATCAAATTATTGACATTCAACAGAAAACCAAAGAGGTCTGCTGCATTATTAGTGTACTCATCATATATTATTTGACTTAATGCATCAATTTTCATTTAACATAAATCTTTTTTTAATGTCAATTGTCAATATATGCAGATGGCACTGCTCTCATCACTTAAGCAAATTGCTGGCACTGATTCTAGCTCAATATCTCAAGCATTCATGCCTGAATTTTTCAAGCTGGTTTTAGGCACTTTATCACTGCCAATTGATCTTCCTGGCACAAATTATCGTAATGGGTTTCAGGTGATGATTCCTGTCATTTCCACATCAAATTCAGCAAGTTCTTGCTGTGATGCTAGTAGCTAGTGCTCACGCTTTGGTATTGTGCACAGGCTAGGAAGAATATTGTCTGCTTATTAAGACAGCTGATAGAACTGAGAAGAGCATCAAAAGAAACCCATCAAGACATGCTTGGTTGCTTGATGAAAACTGAAGAAAATAAATACAAATTGAATGATGATGAGATAATTGATCAGATTATCACAATTCTGTACTCTGGTTATGAAACAGTTTCCACTACTTCAATGATGGCAGTCAAGTATTTACATGATCACCCTCAAATCCTTCAAGAACTAAGAGTAAGTTTAAACCAAAAAAAAAAAAAAGAAGGAAAATCATATAAAGAATCTTGATCTTCTATATTTACTATAAGCTAATTTGATGACTGAAACTTGCAGAAGGAGCATTTAGCAATTAGGGAAAAGAAAAGGCCTGAGGACCCAATTAATCTAAATGACCTCAAAACGATGCGTTTTACTAGAGCAGTAAGAAAATCTGTAATTCTTGATCATAATCATATGTTTCTTGATTTTTGTTGGTGAAGAAAAGTTGATCATGATCTCAACTGTTCTGTTGTTAATGCAGGTGATCTTTGAGACATCAAGATTAGCTACAATAGTTAATGGGGTTTTAAGGAAAACTACCAAAGAAATGGAAATAAATGGTGAGAATTTAAAAAAGTTCATGAAATGCATGTTTGAGTTCCATGGATTTTGAATACCGGTCGTTAACCCAAAAAAATAATATGTTTTTGTTAAAAAAGTTTTATTGTCTTTATGGTCTCAAGAAGCTGCTTTTGCAGCTAGCAGCAGCTATTTTTATAACTTTGTCCTGAATATATGCATATATTATTAACTAAATCATGAAAATACATGATGATCATTTTCTTTCATTTTGTGGACCTTACTCTCTATTATGATTTACATGCCATACCTACCAATCCAGCTAGGCCACTCCATTGTTGCCCCAACTCTTGTTTAAATTATGTCTGATAACAAAGGAACTTGTTTTTTCTTCTTCTTCCAATTTTTTTTTGTGCATGTTTTTTAAATTTCACTAGCAATAATAAAAAATATATTTCCAAGTGCATGAGATCAGGAGTTCAAGTTTTCAGAAAAAGCCAAAGGAGTTTTTCCAGCTACTGGAATGTTCATGTCTTAATTTGTTGTAAATGTAGGAAGATAGAGATTGATTTATTTTGACAGAAAACTTTTATTTTCCTTGACATAAATATTAATTTTTCTGAGTTGGTGGACCATGGTGTGGTCATCATTCATCAATTATAGTTTCTTATTGTTTCTCTTTGATACTCTCAGGATTTGTGATTCCTGAAGGATGGAGAATCTATGTTTATACCAGGGAGATAAATTATGATCCATACTTGTACCCGGATCCATTATCTTTCAACCCATGGAGATGGATGGTTAGTGTTCAATTGAATCCTGAATTTTCATTAAATATTATTGTTCATGATAAATTGCCATGTTAATAGGCTTATTATATTTGGTAAAAAGCAGGATAAAAGCTTGGAGTCTCAAAGTTATCTCTTCATTTTTGGAGGAGGTACCAGGCAATGTCCTGGAAAGGAACTTGGAATAGCTGAAATTTCAACATTTCTTCACTATTTCGTAACTAGATACAGGTAATTAAATGTTATAAAACGTATTAAAACTTAATCCTCTCTTAAAAGGGTAATTAAATTACATGGGATAATAATAAGAATTGGTGTTGTGATTGCAGATGGGAAGAAGTTGGAGGAGAGACACTAATGAAATTTCCAAGAGTGGAAGCACCAAATGGACTGCACCTAAGAGTGTCATCTTACCAATAACTCTTAGCCTATGAATGTACATAAGAGATATTATATAGCATCATATCTGAAACCCAAAAAAAAAAAAAAAGGATGAGGATGTACAATGATCTTCTAATTGGTTAGAAAGTGAGTAATGACATTGAAAGTTTCCATTTTTTTGCCTTTCAAGTTATTGGGCTTTTTTTTTATGTTCTTTTTGTTCTTTTAATTGTTAAATGCTAAAAGACATGACAAAAGATTAGCAAAAGCATGGAAATTTAGCATCACGGGTTACAGAATATACTGCCCTGGCAGGCTTCTCCAATAAAAAACTTTACTACTAACAAAACAAGTAAATAAGATGTGAAAGGGATGTCTCTAATCTCCATGCTTGGACCCAGGATTTAAGAATCTTGAAAAATTTTGTACAATGAAGTGATCCCTTAATAAGCAGCAACACTTAGCTAAAGCTCTTTTTTGGGGAAAATGAGGAACAAATAATCCGATAACCATACCAGAGTGCAAAGAATCTGAAACAGATCAGGCCCATAAAAAAGCAAGAGCCATGGTTACTGTTTAGTTAAAGTAAAACAGAAGCAAAGACCCACAAACGGACGTAGAGATTATGCCATTTAGATTTCATGGGCTGGCTCGACTAGCCACTTTTGGTGCATAATATAATGTAGGATGACGATATAGCGACATGTACAGGCTGTCGTGAATCCTTTAACAAGATGATTTTGAGAATTTCATCCTCCCATAATGACACTGTAGCTGTCACTAATGATACCTTTATCTTTCAACGTAAAAAAAAATAAAATCGCATTGCGTTTTTTATTATTTTTTGACAACTCTGGTGGAGAGTTGCCAATGTAGCCAAGTGGTAAAGTGGTAGTGAAATTTCTTTTAGTTACATCGGCACTACTAGACGTTTTAAACATTGACTCACGAGGTGTCTATGGATATGAACCAACCATCTTGTGCAGCAAAATCAAACTCAAATTCTTTAGTCACCTCTCCTTTGTTTCATTCGTCAAATCATTTATTTGGTTTTCACAAGCATTTCAACAGGCTGCCGCTCCTCCTTTTTTCTTTTCTGTCTTTCAATGAATTTATGGGTCAATCCATACAATTTTTTTTAAATACAATATAATATTTTCGGTATATGATAATTATGTGAATTCAAATTATTTTAAAGTCATGTCACATAGATATTACAAAGAAATCTAACACTTATTTCTTTAAGTATAAAGCTAGAATTTAATATTTTATTTAAAAAAGTTCAACTTATTGTGATTTGAACCATTAAGCTTTTGGTAAATGAACAAAACAGTTATATTTTTACAGGCATTTAGTTAACAACTTTAGATACATAAAAATCATTGTTTATCAACTAAGTTTGTAATTTTTTTTTTTGGAAAGCCATTTATGTTGAGGTTAAATTCAGATTCTTTAATTTATACCTACAAAAGAAAAAAAATCATCATAATCTGGAATAAATACTATAAAATTAAAGTGACATGAAACATTTTTTACTGTAACTATATTAGCTAAACAAGAATTTGTTGGCCAAATTAAGTGAAATCAAACATTCCTTATTGTATTATTTTAGAATTAATAAACTCTTAAATTATAGGTGTTTAGAAGAGTTTTATCTCATTATGAGTTCACTCGATTTAAACTTTAAATTAATTAAAGTTCATGTAGTTATGATATCAGTGGCATTAGGTGCAAAAAAAAAAAAATTCTCAAATTTAATCTTATAATTAAAATATAGCCTTAGCAACAATCCTTGAGTGGCATGGAAAATGGTTGGATGAAATTATAACAATCCTTTCAAAGAATGTAATTATGGTTATGGAAAATGGTTGCTTACTAAACGAAAATCTAAAGCACAAAGCGCAATCAAATGCGCAAATGAATACAAGATGAGTTCAATTCCAACTCAGTAAACTGCTAGAGATCGACACAGTAACATTTTCTACACTCATAAACACCCTTTTTCATTAGCCAAATCATGGATGTGTGGCACAAGAAACTAACACTTATTTTTTTTAAAAAAAAAATTATAATTTTATAAGAAATTTATGTATGTTGTAGTAAAAAAAAAAATTAAAGTTATATATTTTTAAGACATTTGAGAAAAATTATTGATGTTTCTTATATTTTTATATTTTTAAGAGAAATATGTTACTTACAATTTCACTATCATTAAAAATTAAATTATTTTTAAAAAAAATTAAAATAATCTATTATATTTTTCATTTTTTCACATTATATACTAAAAATAATTCTAACATTAGGATACCAGTTATATTAATGAGGTCTCAAAAAAATTATATCAATTTTTTTATTTTATTTGCAAATGTCTTTAAATTAAATTTATTTCGTTATTAAATTTTCATATATAGTTAATGATAATTTCGAATCGAATCTCTTGTGAAACCTGCATCGACGAGTAGAACAGTAAAGGGGTAGAGTTTTTTTCATAAATACTTTGAAATTTAAGTCAGTATTCGTATAAAGAAAAATATAATAAAGTGAATAAATAAAATAAAATAAATGATAAAGGATAATTGCGTGTATGATGAGGTGATTGAATGATGTCTTGATGTAAAGTGTGATGTTATGTGGAGATGATGAATGAATGAATGATATGAGATGTATTTATTAGAAAAGGTATTGCTCAAACCTCTTAAAAATATATTTCCTTAGTCTTATAGAATTGCCTTATTTAGAAGAGAATAGACTTCCTTTTCAAGATTTCTTCTTATTTAAGCATTCTTCCTCTTTTACAACCCTTATTAGAATATGATATTAATATGGAGTAATAAGAGTCCCCCTTGAAATTATGTTCAGATATTTATATACGATATATCATGATCTAATAAATTCAAGGTGATGAATAATTCAGAAAATTGATTCCTCTACCAGGAGAGAGAAAGAGAGATTGCTTGCGTAATTGCGTATGATGTAAAACGGTGAGCTAAGGTGGCCAACCTCAGTCACGGAGAAAGAAATGATGCTCGGTATTGAGTCTTGAGATTACAGTACCTATGAGGATGGGAAGATGCTAGTTGGACTTTATAGATGCTCAATTGTAAAATGTCCCAAGGGTTTAACCCATTAGTATTATAGAAATGACCTAATAGAATCATTCGTCACTGGGGTTTTGATGCTTGGTGCATCAGAAGTGCGGTCCAAGTTTCGTAGAATCTCGGTGCATTAGAAGTATGAGCCGAGTGCCATAGATTCTAGGTGCATTAGAGGCATAACCCGAGTTTCGAACCTTAGTACTATCAAACTAACCTGAGGGTGCTAACTTCAATCACTGGACTTAAATTCTTGGTACATTAAAAGTGCGCCTCGAGTTCCATAGATTCTCAGTGCATTAAAAGCGCGCCCCAAGTGCCGAACCTCAGTATTATCGAAGCAACTTGAGGGTATCAACTTCAGTCATTGGACTTAGATTCTCAATGCATTAGAAGCACAACCCGAGTGCCAATAAAAAGGATAGTTGGCAGTGAAATGAGCGGGATTATCAATCGCCATGTCTTTTGATATTCTTTTGAATTTTGAATTGTATAACTGTCATGTCTGTTCATTTGTCAGAAGATGAGACATTTTAGCTGCCATAATGATAATTATTCGATTATTGGGCTTTCCTTTTACACGAAATACCCTTGATGCTGTATGAGAGAGGTGTAAGTTACCATCAAAGCAATAGTGGTCATTCTAGAACCTTTCGCTCCTCCTTAAATAGGCTAATCATTCTGCTAGCCTTACTTTTGCTTTTTTGCTGCCTTCTTCTTGCTGGCTTTTCTTTTAAGTGTTTTCTGTAAACTTGCTTTCTTCCTTTTTCTATATTCTTTATTTTTTCTATTCTATAGGATCCATGGCTCCACGAGAGCAAGTTAGTTCAAATATGTTTGTATCTAGGATAGATGATAACATGCTCAAATGGTATAGAAGACATTTTAGCATTCCCCAAAATTTCACTTTGCATACTGTAGATAAAAACGTCAAGGCTTATACTTCTCTTTTAAACTAATATAAACTAGTTGTATACTTTGATAAGTTAGAAAGGGGGTTAAAAATTTCCCTTAGATCCCTTCATTAAGAGTTTCTTAAATAGGTATAACATAGCTCTCGGCCAACTTCACCCTAACAGTTATCGGATCTTGATTGGGTATATAGAGTTAATGCATAAAAAGGGTAAAGAACTGGATATTGACATGCTCATATATATATACAGTCTAAAAAAGAAGGGGATTTGATATTATCTCTATCAGTTGTATCGAATCATAGCCTTTTTCTTAAGCTTCCAAATATTCGCAAGAAATAGAGGCATAGATTCTTCGTAGTTGAGCATTTATAAGATTTTATTAATATCCAACGGATGTGGGTTGATGATTGCCAAAAAGTAAAGCATCCCATAAGGTTATCCAAAGAAGACATTGAATTGGTGGTAAGATTGCATATTCAGAGTATAGTTGAGGCAATATCCATTGAGAATTTATCTTGGAGATATCTTCAAAGACTTTTCCCTGAGAGTATAGAAGCTAGTGGTAAGTTCTAAGGTTCTGAAGGTATATTCTAACTTTTATTTTTTTTATTTATAAATGGCTAACTATTTCACTTTTGTGGGTGAAATCTTTTTAGTTGAGGAGCTAGAGGAGCAAGTGGCACATTTGAATGAATAACTTGCCTAAGATACAGAGATTTCAGAGGCTCGTGCTGATCCATTCTCAGGTGACAAAGGCAAAACTGTGCTCGGTAATACTCAGAAGGAAGCTTCTAAACTTTTAAAGAAGTGCTTCCTAAGTATGGAGCTGGGTGATGAGGAATAACTTGGGGAGGAGGTGTTTATCAAGCGTCCTAAGATTGTTGGATGCCCAGATCTGAAAAGATGGATCTTATCGAAGGTAAAGCCCACCAGTGTCTCTAATCCACAAGTCAGGAATCACTATGCTGAGTCTATATGGTTGCCAAATAATATCCAGAGGTGGCAAGAGGAGGGAAGGAGTGAGTTGTTCAACTCACTGATTACCTATGCCTTAGAGGTAATATATCTAATCTTGGCTACAATAATCATTTCCATGGATGTACCTATTTTTTGATTTTCTATACTAGTTTGTCAAATGGCTCAAGGGCTACTATTGGTTAAGGATAATCATTTCATCCTTCAGAGTGAGTATAACATCAAGAAGGATGAGGTTAGGACAATTGCAATTGATTATGAGAAGAAGTTGGATGCAGCAAAAATGTGTCTTGGAGCTTGTTGAGATTGATAGCGCAAAGTTCAAATTAGAAATTGAGGTGAGTTTGAAAAAGGTCCAAGAGCTCTAGCATTCACAAGCTCAGCTCACATCAAAGATCAAAATGCAGGATGCTGAGCTCAAAACTCTAAAAAGGAGTTGGTTAATGAAAGGAAATCTCAAGGTGACAACTTGAGAACTTATCAGAAGATGGTGAAGGGGATTTCTCAAAGCCTATAAATCCAAGTATTAGAGGGTACTATCAGTTTAACATCTGGATTTAGATTTTTCTGATCTAGATAAGATCACTCACAATGATCTAGCATGGCTGGCTGCTTCTAAGTCTACTCCTAAGGATCCTTAAGTCATTAAAGAAAGATATACTTTTGGAGCTACTTCTTTTAGCGCTAAATCTACTTCAATCCTTGAATCTCAGTCTCTAGAAGATGTTGAAACTCATCCTAATGATGGGATTATGGCTCCTAAATCTGAGGTTGATTTCTAAAACACTTGATAAAGATTTATGCTCGTAATGTAATATTTTCAACAATGAATGCAATATATTTCTCTTTTTTGTATTTCTCAAGTTTGATATACTTCAAATACATTTTATTATTAATATTTTCTAAAATTGTTTAAGTTCCAGTATTGAGGCAACTCATTTTCTCATTCATCTTTGATCTTATATGCCCCTTTAGTTATCTTCTTAATGACTTGGTAAGGACCTTCCCAATTAGGTCTAAACTTACCTGTGCCAGAGTTGCTTTTTCTAATGTCAGCTCTTTTGAGTATCCAGTCTCTGACCTTAAACTGTTTTGGTTGGACATGTCTGTTATGATACTCTATGATCCTCTGTTCTGGGCTTCCACCATAATGGATGCTTGTTCTCTCCTCTCTTCAAGTAGGTCTAGGCATCTTTGAGCATTGATATTATTGACTTTTTGATTTAGATTCTCAGTTACCCGATAGCTTACTAACCTAATTTTTACTGGGATTACTGCATCCATCCTATAAGTCATTATGAAAGGTGTTTCTCTTATAGAGGTTTTGGGTGTTGTTTTATATGCCCAGATGATATTGTTGAGTTCTTCAACTTAGTTTCCCTTCTTTTCGTCTAATATTTTCTTTAAACCTTGCATGATGATCTTATTGGCAACTTCTGTTTGGCCATTCATTTATGGATGAGCTACTAAAGTAAATTAAAACTTTATATTAAGATTCAAAAAGAACTTTCTAAATTTTTTATTGTCAAATTGCTTCCCATTATTTGTTATTAAGGTGTGTAGTATGCTGAATCTACAGATGATTTCTTTCTAGAAAAAGTGTTAAATCTGGGCCTCAATGATGGTTGGGACAACTTCAACTTCTATCCACTTGGTGAAGTGATCTACAGCCACGATCAAGAACTTCTTTTAGGAGGTTGAACTAGCAAATGGGCCTAATGTATCCATTCCCCATACTATAAAAAGCCAAGGATTCCCAATCGGATGCTGAGTATTAAAAAGCTTATGGCTAAGGCAAGCAAATTATTGACACTTGTGATATTCCTGAACTAATTTTTGAGCATCTCAGGACATGGTGTGTCAATAGTAACCCTGGAGCAATGCTTTTTTTATTAGTGAATGATGGAATTCATGAGCTCCATAAATCTGTTTATGAATTTCCTTAAGCACATCATTTTCTTCCTCTAGTGATACATACTTAAACCATGTATATGAGAGACACATTTTGTAAAGTTCCCTATTATGCATAGAGTAATGCATAACTTTTATCTTTAACTTTCAAGCCTTCAACTTATCCTGCAGGAGTACCCTATATTCGAGATACTGAATGATTGATTTCATTCATTTTGCTACTTCTTAGATATCCACGATCTTTGCCTCCTTGGTGTTTGAGTTCATTAATTCCTCAGTAAGCTTAAGCTCTTTAAATGTCTGATTATTTTTTGCTGCTAAATTGGCTAGTAAATCTGCCTTTGAGTTTTCACTTATGGGATTTTGGATGATTTCCCATTATCCCCCATCCTGCTAAATCTTCTTTAGGAGTTGTTTGACTTTTTTAATATATTTGGCGATGCTCTGCTCCTTGATCTGGTATGTTCCTCTAATTTGGTTTACTATGAATTTTGAATTAAAGTGTATCTTGAGATGCTCAAGTCTGACCTCTGTGGCTAACTTTAACCCCATGATGAGTGCTTCTTACTCAGTTGCATTATTAATGGCTTTGTACTTTATTTAAATAGCATATCTAATAGTGACCTTGTTTGGCCCTTTGAGGATGACTCTAGCACCAGATCCTTAGGCGGATGAGGCTTCATCAATGTATAATTTCCTCTCTAGGCATTCAAAAGGAGTAAAGTCTTTTAACTATCATCTCTTGTACGAAGTCTGCCAAGGTTTGGGCTTTGATTTACTATCGAGGTTCATAACTAATGTTAAATTCTCTAAGAAATATTGACCATTAAACCAATCTTCCTGATGTCTTTGTAAGATTTTCCTTAGCAAAAACCTAGATTTTACAATAATCGAGTAAGCCTATAAGTAATGCTTGAGTTTTTAGGATGTGTGTACGACAACCATAGCTGACTTATCCAATTTGGGATATCAAACTTCTGATCCAATGAGTATTTTACTGATGTAGCATACTAAATTTTACTGGCTTCCTTCCTTCCTAATCAGTACTGATGTAATTAACTCCTAACTGATAAAGAGATACAAGTATAAAACTTCTATAGGGATTAGCCTACTGAGTATAGGTAGTAAGGATAGAAACTTCTTGATGTCTTCGAAAGTAGCCTGAAATCCTTCATTCCATAAAAACTTCTTGGAGTTTTGTAAGGCTCAGAATAGTGGTAAACACCGTTTGGCTGAACAGGGGATGAAATGCCCCAAAGCTGTTATTTTAACATTTAGTTTCCAGAGCTAGTTTAATGATGTCAGAGCTTTCATTTTAATTATGGTCTCCATCTTTTTTGAATTAGCTTCAATTCCTTTATGGGATATCATGAATTCTAAGAATTTGTTCATTTTTACCCCAAAGACACACTTCTTTGTATTAAGTTTAATATAGAATTAATCTAATATTCAAAGGATTTGGTCAAGATCTTCGAAGTGCTACTCTGCATGCTAGCTCTTGATAATGATGTAATCCATATATACTTATATATTTTTTCCAATTTGATCTTGGAACACATGGTTCATCAACTTTTGGTATGTTGCTTTAACATTCTTTAGTCCAAAGGGCAAAACTTTATAGCAATAAAGGCCTTTGTGAGTGATAAATGATATTTTTTCTTAATCCTTCTTCTTCATTGGGATTTGATGGTACCGTTGAGTAGCATTTACAAGGCTATACAAGCTATGATAAGAAGTCAAGTCTATTAGCTGATCTATTGTTGGTAATGGATAACTATCTTTGGGGCATGCCTTATTGAGATTAGTATAGTCTACACATATTATGTACTTCCCATTTGACTTTTTCACAAGCAATACGTTAACTACCCATTTTGGGTGTGTTACTTCTCCAATGAAACTAGCTTCTAGCAATTTTTTTTATTTCCTCAGCGATCACTTTCTGTCTCTCATATGTAAAGTTCCTCTTTTTCTGAACAACAGGTTTAACTCTTAGCTTGATGTTTAGACTATGCGAGGCAATTTTGAGGATCTACCCTAATGATCTCAGATGCTTTACAGGCAAAGCTGCCTGAATATTTGATAAGGACCTTGTTTATTCCATGCTTGACTTTGTCATTAAGCTTTTTGCCAATTCTAACAATCTTCCCTTTAGCAATTTATAAGGTCTAGACCTGATCAATAGGCTTAAGATTGGCTTTTTTTTTCTCAACTTTTAAGGAATTTAGAGGGAATTCTTCCACCTAAGGCTTAATAGCCAGTTTATAGCATTGGTTGGCCATATATTGATCTCCATAGATTATTATGACCCAACCTTCAAGAGGAACCTTCATGGTTAGATGCCTGATATTGGTGGCTATATTAATTTTATAGAGGATTGGTCAGCCTATGATGTTATTGTATGCGAGAGGAAGATCTACCATATTAAAGAGAGCTTTAACAACTTTTACATCCCTAGTATCTCAGTCGTTGAATTCTAACTTTAGCTTTACTAGTTCTATTGGTTGTGTGGTTCCCTCATAAAAGCTTATAATGGGATTTCAGATAGCTTTTAAATCAATGACGAAACCTCCCATTTCCTTATATGCATTTTAAGAGAGTGCATTGATAGCACTTCAATAATTAATTAACAATCTTTTTACTAAGTAATTGTTGATGAAAGCACTCACCACCAAGGCATTATTATAAGGATATTGAATGTGTTTCCCATTTTTTGAACTAAATGTGATTGTCTGCTTCTTTTTATAGGTGGGGCCTTCCTCCTTTCGAGTTCTTTTAGGCTTTTTTTTAGTCGTTTCTCCTTTGACAATCATGTTGATAACTCCAACTACTTCATTTTGAGTTTTCTTTTACTCTGGCTTGTCTCTACCTTGATTATTTGGCTCTTGATCTCTTTTAGTTGTGTCAATGAAGTTGATGAGTTTTTCATTTTGTATTAATTATTCTATAGCATTCTTCAATTCTCGGCATGCCTTAATCGTATGCTTATAGTCCTGGTGGTATTAATAGTAGAACCTCCTATCTTCCATGGTCCTCTTAGTTTGACTTAGCCTCCTATCAGGTGTTATGCCTAACCCACTATGTCTAATCCACATGAGGATTTTGGATCTAGAGGTGTTTACTGGTGTGTACTTTTTTGCCTTTTTTTTTAAATCCTTCCACTGGGTTTCTCAAGGTCATTAATTGAAATTTGGGCTTTCTTGGTTTTGACCTTTCATCTCTTCTGACATGTGCTTTCTCATCATCCCTGCACATCCTCCTATCTTTGTCCATTTTTATCATCTTTATCCCCCTGACCATTACTTCAACAAAGGTGCTAGGTTCTTGGTCATGGTCTTATCTTTGAGTTTCCTTAGCCGGGTCCCATTCTTTAAGGCCTCTATAGCTACTTCATTAATTAAGTTTTTGATTTGCATAACTACCTTATTGAATCTATCCAAATAGCTTCTTAATGATTCTATAGGCTCTTATCTACACATCTAAAGGTCATTGATATTTTTGGTAGGAGGAACATTACTGATGAACTGAGTATGAAATTTCTTAGCTAATTCCTCAAAGGATAAGATCAAATTCTTAAGAAGCCGGTAGAACCACTTCTGAACATTCTTGGTGAGTGTACTAGGAAAGACTTCGCAAATGATTCCATCATTTACATTCTAAAGTAGCATCCTAGTCCTAAACAAGGATATGTGGTTGATTGGTTCTCCAATTCCATCAAATTGATCTAATTGAGGCATTCTAAACTTGGTTGGGATCTCTATCCTAATTATTCTACTTATAAAGGGTGTCTTTCCTTTCAGATTGTATTCATATTATTTCCTTAGTCTAGTATGAGGTTTCTGCATAACTTTTTCAACTTTTTAAGCTATTTTGGAGTCATCTAGGGCCAGGATTATTGTGCTAAATTCTCTTTTCGAAACTTTATGACTTTCTCTATTTGCACTAGATACATTCAGAGTTGTTGCTAGTGTTGCTACATTATTTTTTGGATGAGCTACTCTGGGATTATTGCCTTGAATCAAGAAATTCAGCTGTCGTTGCATCAATAGCATTTGGTTTTGGATGTTTTGAATCATTACTTCTTTACTTAGTGGAGGTAGGTTGAGTGTTTGGGTTATTGTGTTTATGGTAGGGGTTTCTGGCAAGCTTGGAAAATGTAAAGAGGGTATATGTCTGTTGTTATATTGCAGAGGAGCATAATAAGAGAGGTTGTTGCTTAATGTTGGCCATCTTTGGGTATTACTAGTTGTAGTGTATGCTCTAAGTGGAGCTTATGATGAGGGTCCGACATGTTGAAAGGGTGCTGATGGAATTATTGGCTGAATGGGTGCTGACATGTTAATTGGAGGAACAAGGGCTTATGGGTTGATTTGCATATTTGGGGTCAAGATTGGTGGTGGACTAGAAGTTATGATGTCAATGTCTTATTCTGTAGATACTTAATGACTTTTAACTCAAGAATTTCCCACAGATGATGTCACTTGATAACTTGTTTCTGGGACTTCTGAGTCTGAGCCCTGCAAGGAATCAACAAAGGGTAAAGTGAGAGGTGTGGAGGATCTCCACAATCTCTCCGATGCTTAAGTCAAAGAATGTAGAGAGAGAGTTTAGAGAGATAAAGAGAGCAAAGAGTATGAGTGAATAAAATGAATGAAAATGAGGGATATGAGGTGCTATTTATGGGGATAGTAATACTCAAATCTGAAAGGAATAGGATTCCTCTTTGATGAAGATTCTATGCCTATTTGGAAAATATTTCTTCTTATCTAAGAGTCTCCTTAATCTTATCGTATTTGGACATTCTTCATCTGTAAATAACTCCTGTATAAGAAAATAAACCCTTACTCAAATAGGAATATATATATGGGATATCAATTAATATAAATTATTAAAAAGTTGACTTCTACGGTTGATATATATGCATTTATAAAAACAAATCACTTAAATTTAAATTAATAAAAGTTTTATTTGAATATATTATAATACCATGTCATCATTATAATTACATAAATTAATTTGATAAAATTTAATTTAATTTATATAAATACATATATATTGAAAAATGATTCTAAGAAGTTTTGAGCAGTAATCACTTTTTATACCAAGAAGAATTTGTAACGAGAGCAACAACTTCATTTTCTTGTAGATCTTGATATAAAAAAAAGTTTGTTGTTAAAAATTGTGGGGATGGTGATTAAGATATTGAAAAAAAATATATACAAATTTGGTCTATGATATAAAAAGGAAAATATAAACATATTAAGATATTAGATGGCTGAAGGAGTAACTTTTTTTTCTCATTAGCTTTGCAGATTAAAGCAATCAACTTTTGTTTTATGGACAAATTTAATTTTTAAAAATTTAATTAAATTGAAATATTTATTAAAATTAAATCATAATTAATAATTTTTACAATAATAATCACGTAACTTTATTTTTTAGAATCTATTAAATTATAATTAATCTGATTCAATTTAAATATGATTATAAAATCAATAAATATCTACAAACAATTAATTTAATGTTATTATATATATTACGGTTCACGTTAAAGACGTGGTTTAAAAACTTTTATCAAATAATTATAACGGTTAGTGGTATATAATGTGGCAACTTTCATTTTAAACTGTTACAAACATGTTTTGTAAAAAATTGGTAAAAAAATCCAACATGATTGCCTTCCAAAAAAAATAGAAGAATTGTAGATTATCTTATAGACTCAAAAAGGATATGAATTAAAATCCTCCTCAAAATAAGTAAAAAAATAAAAGTTGGAGAAAAATACCATGAAAAGCTAAAAACTCTCCACACTAGAGGCTTGAAACGAATCTCATGCCATGCACAACATCACCCTTTACCAAACTCTTAAAAGGAAACAACCTACAACCTCTCGACTCTGTTTCATTTGAAGAAGTCGCATACCATAATATCACTACACTTCTTCAAAACTCAGACACGTCTCCTACTCCTCCTCCACTTCTGCCACTTTCGTCGGCATTGCACGTGCCACCCATCATCCCTCCATATTTATACCCTTCTCGTTCCTCTCCCATCTTCTTCATCAATTCTTGGAATTGAATTCTTTGATTGGCATAATTCACAATGGTCGAACCAGCAGGTGACACTTCGCGGGCAACAAAGGTCGTGCCTTTGCTAAAAGATGAGCTTGACATTGTTATACCAACTATAAGGAATCTTGATTTCCTGGAGATGTGGAGGCCTTTCTTTGAGCCTTATCATCTTATAATTGTTCAAGATGGTGACCCTTCAAAGACTATCGCTGTTCCTGATGGTTTTGATTATGAACTCTATAATAGGAATGATATTAATAGGATTCTTGGTCCTAAGGCTTCTTGTATCTCTTTCAAAGACTCTGCTTGTCGTTGCTTTGGTTATATGGTTTCTAAGAAGAAGTATATCTTCACCATTGACGATGATTGCTTTGTAAGTCCTCTGGATCTCTTGTTTATTATTATTATTTTTTTGGTTGCAATTTCGTATCTTGGTTCTTGCTTTTTATGCTAAAGTTTGGATCTTTACTCTTTGTTTTTGAAATTTTGCTGATTTGATATGTTGGGTGAGTTTGGATTTGTTAGTTCCATGTGAGTGTTCCAATATAGTTTGTTTTAATATTTCAAGTTCACTGCAAATTGTACTGCTGTTTCCTCAATTTTGATCTGCATTGGTCTTTTGTTATGGTAAATTGCTATGTTTTCTTAAAAAATAACAGGCCAAACAGACTTTTGATTTTTCAATTATGTAAGATCAGAATCTGCATCATCAAAAGTTCTAAATTTCAATTCATATTGACATTGGTTCTTTGGCTTTTGCTCAATCCAAGAGCCCCAATGATCTAGATGTGTGTTGTTTTTGTGGTATTGTAATGTCTAGATTTGAAAGTTCAGTGTGATCTGAGGTTGACAGGCACAGTATTATCACTATAGTTGATTAGTATTATTGATGGTAAGATATGATATTGCTTCTTATTATACTCAATTTGAAATTTTTTTATTGCAATTCAAATAAGTGAGTTGTGGAAACTTTGTATATGACAAACAATGGCAGTATTAATTTGTTATTGATCAATAATTGGTAGCAATGTGATCTACAGCTGTTAATTCAAATCTCTGCCATGATTATTGAATTTGTCTTAGTAATGATACATCCTAATCAGTAACAGAATGAAGCTTCTATCTATTTCTTTTTCTAGGCGTGGGTCCGAGGTTGGAATAAACTGCTTTATTTGGATGCAAGCCATCTGGTTATGGATTTGTATTTCGATCGAATTTATGGATGAAGTGTATGGTTGATTGCCTCATCAGTACATGTGCACAAATTAGATCTTTGCATTGAGTTAGGATAGTTATTAGAATCCTTTATGAAATTTGTTTATTTTATCACATGTTTGAATTATTGGAAATACTTTTTAATCATACGTTCTATTAAATTAGGTAGCAAATATGCATTCAAGCCAATTTGCTAATATAAATAATGCAATTTGCTATAGAAATATAATACTTTCTGGTGTCTAATCAATTATTTTTGCATAATTATTTAGCCATGATTGACTTGTCAGGATTTCTACATTTCCACTAATTATGTTTAACTGTTAAACAATATTTTGATAGGTTGCTAAGGATCCTTCTGGCAAGCCAATCAATGCACTTGAACAGCACATCAAGAACCTTCTCTGCCCATCAACTCCTTTTTTCTTCAATACCCTTTATGACCCTTACAGGGAAGGTGCAGATTTCGTTCGTGGATACCCTTTCAGCTACCGCGAGGGTGTTGCTACTGCTGTTTCTCATGGCCTCTGGCTCAACATCCCCGATTATGATGCACCTACTCAGCTTGTAAAGCCTAGGGAGAGGAACACTAGGTGCATGAGTCAGTCATGTCTTTCTTTTTAATTATGGACTGGAATAAAATAGTAATGAGTATGAGTCAGTGCATGAGTCAGTCATGTCTTTCTTTTTAATAATGAATAAAATAGGGAAACGTTTATGTTTTATCAGGTATGTTGATGCTGTTTTGACAATTCCAAAAGGCACCCTATTCCCAATGTGTGGCATGAATTTGGCATTCGACCGTGACTTGATTGGCCCTGCAATGTACTTTGGTCTCATGGGTGATGGTCAGCCAATTGGTCGCTACGACGATATGTGGGCTGGCTGGTGTGTCAAGGTATGTTCCATGTCTGTTAACTAGCTTTGACTCCGTTAAAATAATAAAAATCCCATATCGGCTGCATACTTACTTTGAGGTTTTGGGTTGGATAGAGGTCCAACTGGCGTATTCTTGGCTGCTTCTTCATGACATGATGATATTGGAATTGTTAATGGATGATTTTGTTCGTGTTCAGGTTATCTGTGATCATCTGGATCTAGGAGTGAAAACTGGTCTGCCCTACATCTATCACAGCAAGGCAAGCAACCCATTCGTGAACCTAAGGAAGGAGTACAAGGGCATCTTTTGGCAGGAGGATATCATTCCATTCTTCAAAGATGTCAGTCTTCCAAAAGACTGCAACACCGTGCAAAAGTGCTACATTGAACTGGCCAAGCAGGTGAAGGAGAAGCTCAGCAAGCTTGATCCTTACTTTGATAAGCTTGCTGATGCTATGGTCATTTGGATTGAGGCGTGGGATGAGCTTAACCCATCTGCTGCTGCTACTAAAATCCCCAATGGCAAAGCATAGTTTAAACTATTAGCTAGTGCTTTTCTTTTCATCGTTCTTGTTTGGTCATTAATATAATAGCATTCATAAAAAGAAAAAAAAGAGTGGAACTTTATACTTAAGACATTTTCTTATATATCTTTTTATTTTCTGATGAGTCTGGTCAAATGCAGGGAATCAATTTCAGGGCATGTAATTTTATTTTTGTTCATTAACTCCCTTGTTATCAGCTATTTTATTTCAGTAATAAAACACAGTTTTTGTTTTTTTCATTAAACATAATCTTGGTTATTTGATGATTTGAAATGTAGCTTATGAACAGTGCAAATAAATACAATTTACTTAAGATTTGTAGCGAGTGCTACCAATACACTGCCACAATTGTATCACCAGCAAATCCAAGCCAGCAGCAATGCTCTTGTAGTTCTACATCTGGCCCAAACATGATGCAAAACAAGCCATCCCTTCAATTAATAATAACAATCACAATAAGCAGCTAACTATTAGTTTTGGTTTATCAAAACTTGGCCAAAGACGGCACTGCAATGAGATGCACCCATCATAGTCCTAACCCTTTTCCTCAGATCAGATTTTTGGAATGTGCTTTTGCATTTGCTTTATAAATATATAAAAAATCAATCTTTATTTTGATTTTTTTTTTTTCTTTCTTTTGTTCTTCATATCATTTCATCTTATCAAAACTTTGTATGTGTTGCTCTTTTTTTGCTTGTATTTTGTCAAAAAATTAAAAAAAAAGCCTAAAAGAGCGCCGTTGCCGGGGATCGAACCCGGGTCACCCGCGTGACAGGCGGGAATACTTACCACTATACTACAACGACTTGTTGCTTTTGTAGAAAATCAAATTTTATTTATTTTTAATAATAAGTTCTAAAAATCCATATTTTTCAACTCGTAAAATATCAAAAATGGATAAACACTTGATTTTAAATGATTTTGTACATACAAAATGCTAAAAATTATCTTTAAAATAATAAAAACAAAAATTTAAAATTAATCTAAAAATTTAGGAAACATTTATTTTCAATTATATTTTCCTTTAAATTAAGCATTATTTAAGTCGATGTAGGCGGCGGGGTTTAGCGCGCGCCCCAGTGTTTGGTGACCATGACACTGTGTGGGTTCGAGGCCCATTAGGAAATACGATATAAGTCATGGGCTTATTCGGAGATGGAGTCGCCACCCGAATAAAAGCCGAGACACACTTTACAGCAACTGGATCCTACGGAGGTTCTTAGAAGCCGTCATCAGAGATTGGGTTCGGAAATTGGATATGAGCATTTGAATGCTCACCCAACCTTGCGGTTGGCCTCCCTTTGTGTTTTCATTTTATTACCATTTAATTATTTCCCTATTTACCACACGTAATAAAATTGTCTTCGAATAATTGCCAAATTTTATAATTAAGTCCGAGTTTGCACATTAGTCCAATTTCACGCCTTTAAATCCCAACATTTAAAAAAACACAGTAAATAAAATAAATAATAATTTACAACCATACATTCAAAATTAAATAGGGGGAAGAGATTAAGGATTACAATGCTTTTTAATCAAATAAACGAAATAATATACATAAAATAAATCAAATGTATACCAAAATAAACTACTAAAATAACATAAAGACAACAATATACAAAGGATAAATAGCAAAAGTGATTGCTTGACGATAGAAATTATCAAGTAATTCCTGCAAATATCACACGATTAACCTTTCTTCTTACAAAAATGAAGTCACATATAATGATATTTATAAAGAGATCCTACAAAGAGGTAGTTGCATTATGAGTTAAAGAAAATGTTGAACAATCAAGATAGTCATCATCATGCAATCATATAGACATGTTTAAGGTCAAAAGGGGACATGTTAAGGCAAGCATCACAGTAAATAAACAACGAAACAAAGAAAGAAACAGGTTAACCCTGCCAATGAGACGGTTGCTTCATTGGTGAGGAGATCGCCTCATTGATGAGGAGATCGCCTCATCAACAGGGCTCTTATAGGCCCGAGGCAAAACAGGTAACACACACACACAAAAGATAGTCTCCTTGAGAGCCTGTCAATGGGGCGATCGCCTCATTGATGAGGCGATCGTCTCATTGAGATGAGGCGATGCCTCTGTGAAGAGACATCGCCTAACCATCAGGCCAACTCTGACTCCCAAGGCGTGCAGACTTCTACTTTAAGTAATCAAAACATGCATATACACACCCTACACTCATCATACTGCGACTACATGCAAAAATATTCAAAGATCCATCAATGAAATGAGATATCAAACATGACACACTAGAGATAAACCTAAAATGTACTAATAGCTCAGTTACACATAAGCAAGAATACACAAAATGATGAACATATTAAGTTTGAGTGCAGGTTTTATACCAAATGAGAGGCCCTCAGAGCTGGTTTGGTTGAGAAACTTGCTAGGATGTAGTATCTCTTCTTGATACAAGTTTCTTCCCTCTTCTCTTGGGAAAGTGGACCTCCTCTTCTTCAACCTTCCTCCCCTTCTTCACAACGTTTTTTTTTTCTTCTCTTTTTTTCCTCTCTTTTTTTCAGAGCTCATTCCCCTCCTCCCCTTTCTCTTTTTTTCTCCTTTTTTTCTTTTTATCCCTTAGCTTTTTCATGCCCCTAAGCCTCCTAGCCCATCATGAGCTCTCCTAACCTTTTTTCCTTTCCCAAAAGTCTTTTTCTCACGCAAGAAGAAAGTCTGGAGAGTGGAGCCCGCGCCACTTGATTGCAGTTGCATTAAATGCAGCTGCACGTGGGCTGCTAGAGGGGCGACGCCTCATCGGTGAGGCGATCGCCTCATTACACTGAGGTAGCCCCCCCCCTTTTTGCCCGAGCCCGCGCTGGGTCGAGCGGGCTTGGGCCAAACCTGGGTAGTTGGACTCAGTTTGGGTTTTGTAGGTTTCTAGATTTTCAAGTCCACTTTCCACTTAGAGATTCAGGCTTCATCCTCATATCCAAGCTCACATTCTCATCATTGAACTTGATAACGGATTGATCAAACTGAGCAATCTTAATTCGTCCCCTTAACACGAGCCGACCGAATTGAATGTCTACAGTCAATATAAGTTTTTTTTTATATTCATATCAAATATTAATTTATAAAACATGTTAATTTTATATATTACATGGATTAAATAAGTTTAAAAATAAATTGAAAGTAATAAAAATTAAAAGGTGTCAAACGTTTATACGAAGTTTAGCAATGAAGCTATACCTTTTGCCGCTTTCGTTTTATATAGAAATCGTATGATTGGAATGCCACACAGATTAACTAACATCATCAACCAAGTCTTGATTAAAAATAATGATATATATATATATATATATAATTCTTGCATTTCCTTCATAGTTTGCATTGCACATTGTTGCTATTTGCTCCGAAAAATAATATAAAAAATGTTATAGCCCATTGAACAAATAAAAAATCATACATCAAACTCAAAATTGGCGCAAGATTGCTTCTACATATGCCACAAAGTTCGAAAACTTCAGCTGCATTCTGCAAATTTGTCTCACTGCAGAGCGCTTTTGGTGGTACATTATGCCTCCTACCAACAGAAAATTTGTTATGACCATGGGAGTAACAAGATCCAAGAAGCCCCCATTTAGTGGATTACCTGCTTTAATGGAGCACTGAAAGAACTTAATTCTCAGGAAATTGGAGTAGAAGCCTCCGTACCCTCTGTCTTGTGACGTTTCGCTTGGGGTTCTTCATTGCTTTCATGGTTGAGATGTCCATTGATGGCTTCTGGACCCAAAAGAGAGACGTGTTTGCTGGTGATTTGACGACCAGCTCTAAGTTTTGGCCCCCAATGTCTTTCAGGATTTGGAAGGAAGCGAGCTACCTTTTTTGCCTGTGCCTTGCTAAGAGATGCAACTGCACGAGCAAAATTTGCCTGCCAGAAAAGAACAGGAAAAGGATTCAGGGAAATGTCATTCCCACACGCCACAAGCAAGTTCATGTGTATATGCCATTGATATTAAGTAAGTGGTTGGTCTTTTGTAGATCTTGATATGCACCATTGCAAAATAAAACACTAACAAACAATTTAAAATATACCAAGTCTAAGATCTAACATACTTGAAGAACTGGTTCTTTGGCTAGAATCATGCTTCCAGGTTGATCAGGTGCTTGTGCTTTAATGGGATGATTTTTGACCTACAGTGAAGAAAAAAAAAATTCATGATCAATCATTTCATAGTGCTTCAACAGATAAAAAAAAACAGGTACGTCTTTCAAGTACATCAATGCCAGTTTTTACAACATCAAGCAGGAGAATATGTTTAAACGGTCCCCTAAAAAGTTCATATGGAAAAGAAAGAGGAAGTCAGAGAGAAGAAAGATGAGAGTGCAAAAGGCTAAAACGAATGATCTATATACTACATAGCATAACAAAACTTATACATTAGGCAGAGAGAACATGAGCCCTTACCCAGCATCTCATTATATCCCAAATGACATCCATTGGAGCATCTGATTTTAGCCCCAGGGGATTCACATGTGTTCCTGAGATGCGATATCCAGCATTGATTACGGCAGAGCGGAAGATTACTGCAGATGGGGAAGTGCATTTTAGTGTTGCACATAGGTTGTGCAAACTCAAGAAGAGAGGAACATCAGGCAATTCCTGTAAGTAGTTCACCATAGGAATAAGAAATCCATTTTGGAAATTAAGAATCAATAAAGAATAGATCCCTTGTTTATGCTTTCCACCATTAAAGTAAACACAAACGAATATTCCAGTTAAGTTTTGCCTTTAAAACATAAAGCAAATAGTGCCTAATTTGACAAACATAAACCTCAGATATTGTTGTCAGTATAGCAGAGATGTGATCATAAGCAGGATACCGGTCCTTCATAGATCTTACAGATTCTAGTATGGAAGTGACCCATTCTTGATCATGTATAGGAGCAGACCATATAGGTCCACCCATGTTAAATTTCTTTCCACAGTCGCTGCACTCTTGAGGAACAGCAGGACCAAACCCAGGCAGATATCTTATATTGCTGTTCTGAAAATTAAAAACCAAATGTCACATCAGAATCTTAATCTATTAAAAGTGGAGCATAATAAGGATTCAGGGTGCCAAGGACAGAACTTGTTCACTCCAACAACTCCATATTGTCTGTCCTGATTCTATTTGTACAAAATTCAAGGAGTAATTTGGACAAATAACATAGATTTTTAATGCTATAACTGCCCTTCTTCAAGTGAAATAAAAGGGAAAAAAAAGATAATAAAGGCTCCTAAGAAGTAAAAAAAGATGGAGAAGAAAGTGACCACGGACTTGTCATCTACTTAATGCAAACTACGTATCTTTCAAGACAAGCGCACCAATAGCAAACATGTAGCACTAGTGGCATATCAAAAAATGGGATGCACACCTTGGAGATGGTCCTTCCAATGGGCTGAAGATGAAAGGAATCACAACCAATGCATTGATAAACATATGAGAGCTTAAGAGGAGTGTTTTTCATTGCACTTGCAGAACTGCAAACAACAATTTGAAACCTCGTCAATTATGTTTGCATATATGAAAATACATTTTCCATTTGGAATAAGGGTCAATTTGCCCTTGAACTTTCCACCTAGGGTCAAATAAGCTTCTTTGGACCCCTCTTAGGGTCAATTTAGCCACTTCCTAGTAAAGGTCAAATTGCCCCTAAATAATATAATCAGCTCCTTATTTTTTGACATATAGACAAAAGGCCCCTAACAAATTACAAACACCTCCATAATGTTTTAAATATTTAACAAAATAAGTCCTTATTTTGGTAAAAGAATTTTTTATTAAAAATTTTAATTTTAGAATAATATTTAATTCATTTATAACTTGTAAAATTTAAAAATCTAATAATATATTATATAAATATAAATTTAGCTATTCACCAATAACTTATAGTAGTATTGAGATACAAAAATTTTATTCATATATAAATCAATTTTATTTTTTAAAATTATATTTGACATTCAAATTTATTTATAATTTATAAAATAAAAAAGTACAATTTAATATGTACATTGAAATAATATATTAATAACTTAATATTAAAGTAAAAAATATAACGATAAACTAAAATTAAAATTTAATAATAATAATAAATTTTAGTTTTAAATTTTATTAATTTTATAATTTACAATTTTATTGTTATTTTGAGAATTATTATATTTTTTATTACTTTAATATTACAATATATTATTAAAATTAAAAGTTAATTACTTTATTATATTCCATTAATTCTAATATTGAAGCTAGTAATATATTATATTTAAATATAAAGTAATAAAGATATAATAGCAGACTAAAACTAAAACTAAAATCATAAATTAGTTCAATCCAAAACTAAAATTCTAAAATTTTCTCATCATCATCATCATCATTATTATAGAATTTTAGTTTGGTATTTTTATCACTACTATCTTAAAATTATAAAAGCTAATAACATAATATATCAATGTACATGTTAAATTGTGCATTTAAATTTCTAAACTATAAGCAAAGTTGAGTGTTAGGTGTTTTAAAAATAAAATTAATTTATAAATAAATAAAATTATTTCATTTCAAAACTACTAAAAATTATTGGTGAATAACTAAATTTATATTAATATAATACAATATAATATATAATTTGATTTTACAAATACTAAATGAATTAAATATAATTCTAAAATTAAAATTACCTAATTCAAAAATCTTATACTAAAATAAGGACTTATTTGTTATAACCACTTAAAACATATGGGAGGTATTTGTACTTTGCTAGGGGACTTTTGTCTATATGTCAAAGAATAAGGAGCTGATTGTACTATTTAGGGGTAATTTGACCTTTATTGGAAAGTCCAATGGTAAAATTGATCCTAATAGGTCCAAAATGGCTTATTTGACCTGGATGAAAAGTTTGACAGGCAAATTGACCCTCATTCCTTTCCATTGTGTAGCATATTTCAAATCAAAACCAACCAACCACGTACGTGTATATGCGGACAAAAACTCGAACATAGAAGTCCATTCGAACAGATAACACAGGAACAATGTAGCGCTTGTAGCGATTTGCATGGCTCTGCGATCAGAAAAATACATATTTACAATTACTCGGACAGTACAAAAGTTAAGGAATACATGAATTTTGGTTTATAACAAGGGAAAAACCCAAAACCACATGCAAGGACCAAATGATTCTTCAAACCCCTTCTGAGGATCCAAGACATATCACAGAATGCACCAAAACAAACTATGAAAATGGCAAATTACTCGATCTAAGTAGCAGAAACAAAAGCAGGCAGGATATATCCAAGTTGTAAGTTGCCTTAAAGATGCAAATTATTAAAACCAAGGGCAAACAGAAAGAGATAAATAAAACTGACAGAAACATCAAGCAAAATGAATGAACATTATCAACAAATTTGGTACTTTGTAGAAAGATATTTTGGTCACTTTAGAGAGGATGCAATGGAATTATAAGATGAACCGAATTATTGTAAACATGTAATGTATCCTCCAAATGCTGGTGGCTTTGGTTTGGTCACCATTAAACTTCAAAGAGCCAAAACCTAATTAAATTGAATTACTGAAGAAAGCACTGTCGAAACAGTACCTATGCATGTGCCCTCACAAAAAGCAATACTATCATGCTTCTTCAGATAGACAGAGAACTAAATAACTCAAAAAGTTTCACTACATTAAGTTTCATTCCACATAGAAACATGCTACCAACATTTTATTACTCATTGTATAACACCAATTTTCAAGGATGCAGAAGTACCTCAATGCAGGCAAGCAGGACCCTCAAAGCCATTTCATGGCAGTATTTTCCTCTCAGTGGATATGAGCCATACCTGATTCCACATGTAGTAGTTACAAGATAAAGCCATAAATCTCTAACAACTGTTCATAAGGAGAAAAGGGCTGCATAGTCTTACTTGGAATAGCAAACCTCGCCATTACCTCCACAAAGCACAGCCATATCAGTTGCTGTACACATCAACATACCACCATCAATAACAGATTGAACTGCAGAGTCCAAGAATATTGAAGGTGATCCATAAGGATCAAGATCAACCTGAACAATATTATCCAATAAAAAAATGAGAAAGTATTTCCAAAAAACAAGCTGATATGAAGAGAAAACTTCATCCATTTCACATGCACATTTTCAGGAAACTGATGATATAGAGATAAATATGCATACCACATCAAATTCTTTTGAGTGGGTGAGCATATATACACGAGCATCAGTAAGATGTGATTCCACCTTTGAAATTGCCACTGAACCATTGAACTTGATATTTCTTTGGCAAGCTTCAACTGACGCTGCAGAAGGAGAATAATAACATAACTCTTCAGATGTACAATTTAATTGGAGTAAAGGACCTCTAAATAATAGTAGAGGAACATGGAAACAGAACATAAATGCTTGACGAAATTATAACTCAGATAACAGGAAGCAGTATCTACATCTGCTTCTTGGGCCCAGTTTAAGCATAAATGTCTCCCAAATTAAGGAAAAGGCAAAAGACTTCCAAAAGCTAGCATCCAAAATTTTTACCTGGATCATTGTCCAACGCCACAACTTGGCCAATTCCATCAACCTCACGAGCATATCTTAGAGCTCTTAACCCAGAAGCCGATAGTGCCTAAATGTCCACAAGTGCTTGACAGGTGATTGAATAAGAAGATAAAATACAAAACAACAAAAACTAAACAGGCTGTTAAGCATGTTAGAGAAAAAGAGATTCAGTATAAAACCTCAAGAACTCTTGGGGGCTCCAGCTCTCCTCGAATTTTGCGCGCTGTATTCATTGGTTCTTCAGAAATGCTACAAGGTTCATCCTGGGATATCTCATCTGGCACTTCGCTTTCTCTGTTTACTTTTCCATTGTCCGCAGGAAGCATTTTAGATTCTTCTTCTGCAGCTGATCCAGGAGCATCTTTCTCAGATACCTTAGCTTCATGTTCTCCATTTGATTTTTCTTCATTCATGGCATGCCCATCTGCTGCTTTGTCAGCAGCAGACCCAGAAGCATCTTTCTCCAACACCTTCTGAGAAGATTTTGTTCTTCTGGACAACCTTGCTTCATGCTCCTCTTTACGTTTAGCAACAAATGTCCTCAGGACAGCAATGGATAGATCTCTGTTATGGACCTGAGCATTTTATACTTCAATTATTAAAATCCTCCTATAAGACAATGAGCCAAAATCCTAGCAGTAGCAGGCAAATGGCCTTGTACAGAAGCTAAAATGTACTCATACTCTAAAAAAAAAAAAAAAAGAAAAAAGAAACAAAAAGCATCCTTGAAGAATAAGCCCATGCTTACT
The DNA here is from genome assembly GCA_947683625.1 of Mallotus nudiflorus. Lineage (NCBI taxonomy): Eukaryota > Viridiplantae > Streptophyta > Magnoliopsida > Malpighiales > Euphorbiaceae > Mallotus > Mallotus nudiflorus. Next base: position 153,103 of record CANTUR010000857.1, read on the forward strand.
ACATGGAAGAGAGGGAAAACTAAGCTATAGAACTTCTTTCACTAATTGATTGCAGGAATTCATGCAAGTGAAACAAGAAGAAAAGTTAAGATATCAACTGGTTACGTTTTAACTAGATGGGTTATCCTTTAAAGGACAGGTGTTACATATAAGAGACATGCTGATAATCCTTACACTCCATGAGTTATGAACAAGGAACATATGATTTCTGTTATTGAAACAAGAATAACAGATTGAGCCATGGATCACTTTTTATTGAACCAAGAATAATAGATTGAGCCATGGATCACTTTTTTGAAAGACAACATGTTATCTTACTCACATTCGATCACTCAAGAACTACTTACTCCAATCAGCAAAACATAACAAAACTTAGTTACTGATAACGAAGAGATGAGAAACAATGTTAATTGTTAAAAAAACATCTTCTTTTGGAACCTCAAGAGGCATTTGAAACTATGGAGCTTGGAAATGATAACCCTATCAATGCCAATGTCCAATACAATTATGCTCCTTATACAATTAACATTCACTTTAGCAGTCACATTATCACAAAAATGTAACATAATTACTTTCAAAGCCCAAATGCTCAATCATCAAATTAACCAAATAAAACAGAGTGCTATACTATTCTCTTCCTAAACAAATTCCATAGATATTCAAGACTTTAACTTTTCCTCCAACATAAACTCTATTCACCATGAGCTAGAAATCAACACTTAATCATAACTCCATTAAAAAAAGAGAAAAAAAAAAGAAAGAAACACCCACCTCAATAACACACCAACTTAACCATAACTATTAATCAAAAAGAAAAAAGAAAAGATTTTAGCACCTGGGCTTTGTTGAAAAAGACCTTATTTTTATTGTGCATAAGAATCTCAGCTTCTCCTTCCTTGATAATGGTATAGTCATCAAGATCCATTTTTTCAGTGCAGTTTTCTGTATACACCAATTCAAAAAGATTGTAGTTCTTTTGGGTATATTTTTATTGCAATGATAGCCTCTGAATTTTTGTGAGTACAAAGATCTTATATATATGTATATATATATGTATATATGAAGGATTTGAGTTCGTGGCTACGTGCGTCCACAGGTTCTTCAAAATGGAAAAAAAAAAAAAATTAGCAACTGCCCTTAAACCCTAAATTTTATTTTATTTTTAACCTTCGGTTTATGTTAGCATTTTGCAGTTGGTTTTTTGCTAAAGTGAGCTGGAGGATTGGCTTTTAATTGGATGAGTCCTCGAAATAGGATAAATGTGGCAAATAATCCTTCAACTTGTATCTTTTGATCAAATAGGCTGAATTTCAATTTTTTTTCTACAAATAACCTCAAAACGTTCATTTTTCAGCTCAATTAATTCCAATTTTTGAAGTGAAACAACGCGTGTTATGTATATGCTTTTAAAGAGCGTGAGATGCATAATTTAATAATAAACAATAAATATTTTTATCTATTTATTTTATTTCTTATCTTTCCTCTTTCTCTTTAAAGAAATTTTTTATTTTTTATTAATTTTAAATAAATTATTCTTCTTCTAAACATGCAAAATTCTTTTTCTTTTTTCTTTTTATTTTATTTTCCTTTCATGTTTTTGTTCCTTTCTTGTGTACGCCCTATTTCTTTTCTTTTTTTCTCTTTCTTTTCATTTTTGCCTTTAATTCACATTGATTCTCCATCACAACCACAATTATTTTCATAAGTCACCACCGCAAAACCACCGTTGATTATCTATGTTGATTTATTCAGCAATTTTTGAGTTTATCCAAGCCAAGCTCTTTGAGCTCGAAACCTTCAGCATATGAGCAAATGAAGTCTTCTCAAGATGCAACACCAGTAAGAGTTTTTTTGTGGAATTGAAATTTCATTGGATGAATAATTTTGGTAAAAAATTGTTGCATGTATAGTTTTGATTTTAATTTTATTTAATTTGTTTTTAGATGAGGTTGAGTATGTTTTGGGTTTTTATGGATAAGATTTTTTTGTTAGAATTCTATTTTCTTTGATTTTTGTCACTCTTTTTTTTATTCATTCCTCCGTAGTTAATTTTTAAATCTTTTACCTTGTCGAAACTAAAAATTTAAAAATCATAAAAACTACATAAAACTTCTAACAAAAAATGACAATAAAAGGATTGTAGTTAGGTTTTGACTCTTAAGGATTTGATGATTTTGAGATTTTACATTTTCTTTTCTTTATAATATTGAAAATAAGGAATTTATGAGAAATTTTTCTTAATTAATCATTTTATTTACTGTTAGTGATGAATGACGGTGAAATTGATGAACATGACAATGTTCAAGATGTATTGTTGGGTTGATTGTTGAGTTGAGTAATAAGAAGAAGAGCAAAAAGATGAAAAAAAAATTAAAAAGTAAAAACAATAGAAATGTAGTATATTTAAAAGCCAAACACTTTCTTTAATATTCATTTAGAATTTTAATTTTCTTAATTAATTAGAAATAGGAGATTGGTGTACATGCATGTGTTTTGGCTCCAAATGGGAGTTATTTGGCTTTTAAATAACAGTTTTAAGTTTATTTGTTAAAAAAGTTTAAATTCCGTCCAGTTCATCCAAAGATACAAGTTGAAGGGGTCATTTTACCTTTTGTCCTCTACAAATATATTTCAGGGTATGGTGTTGGATTTCGAAGCTTAGACGGTTTGACCCTTCTCTCTCTGCATGGGCTTTATTTATTTATTTTTAATTTTTGAGTTATTTATATAAATATATAAAAACTAAAAAAAACTTTTAAAAATATTGTTGACTACAAAAATTTTAAAACTAACTTTTAAAATTTTTTTATTTTGAAATATAAATCTCTCTCTTTACCATCTTTATTTTTAGGATTTTTTTTTTCAACATTTTTTTCTTTTTTGTTGTATACTTTTTTTTTTCTCAACATTTTATTTGTTATTTTTTTAACATTTTTTTTACTTTATATTGTCTTTATTTTTTTTTCGCAATGTTTTTTTACTTAATAATTTTTTCTAAATTTTTTTTCTATTGTTATTCTTTTTTTTTTTCTCAATGTTCTTTTGTTAAATATTTTTTTTTCAATTTTTATGGTACTATATTTTTTTTTTCTCAACATTTTTTCTAATGTCTTGTAACAGTCCAAATCAACCCACATCAGATATTGTCTGTTTTACCTAGACTCAGTCCACAGCGCACAGTTTTAAAATGCATCCAATGGGAGAAAGTGTCCACACCCTTGTGAGGAGTGCTTCGTTCTCCTTCCCAACTGATGTGGGATATCACAATCCACCCCCCTTAAGGCCCAACGTCCACGCTGGCACATCGATCCGGACTCCGACTTTGATACCATTGTAACAACCCAGACCAACCTGTATAAGATATTGTTCGTTTTGTCTAGACCCAGCCCACAACGCACAGTTTTAAAACGCATCTAATAGAAGAAGGTGTCCACACCCTTATAAGGAGTGTTTTGTCCTCTTTCCTAACCGATGTGGGATATCACAATACTATTTTTAAATTATTTTAATATTTAACAGGATATACAGTATTAATAAAGTTTAAAAATAAATTTAATGATTTATTATTTGATGATTATTACTATCATTATTTTATGTCAAATTAGGGTTTCTTGTGAATATTTATTTTGAGACTTAGTATTTCGAATAATTTATTTATGTTATTAATATTTATTACTTGAACAACATTATTTTAACAGTATTTAACTTAGTATATTTTATTTTATATTATTATTATTTTTTAAGTGCATTATTTGCATGGATATATATATATATATATATATATATATATATATATATATATATTGTATTTTTCTATATATATATATACAGAAATTAGGGTTTAGTATTATTTTAATGTATGTTATTATTATGTGTGTGTATATATATATATATTGAAATATATGTGTGTGGTTTATTTATACATTATTTTTTTATTAAATAAAGTTTACTAACTATATAATATAATAATATATACATAATATACATTATACATAAAAAATCAAATACACAACCCATTTTCCCCTTCTCCCTCCTGTAACCACCATCACCACCCTCTCATTGTTGCTGCCATGTCGTTCCCTCATAGTCAGAGCGCCTCACCATCGTCCAGCAGCCCCGCCATCCTTTCCTTTCTTCCCCGGCACCGGCAGCAGCTCCAACAGTCATGAGAAGCTGAAAGTGGCTTCTCCTCCGTTTCAGGCAATTTCGGCCACCATTTCCCTTAATTCTGGTCTTTTTTTCTTCCTTTTTTGCCGATGAGTGTGAATCCAAGCTCCTTTTAGCTTGAAAACGTGATTTGGTGAGGTGTTTTTCTGGTTTTTGAATTCGTCCATTTTAGGGTTTTAATTTTTTTTGGGAATTTTTTGTTGATTCATGGAAATTGTCTTTACAAAAGTTGTTCCCCCTAGCTCAAGCTACATTCCTAAATTTTTGTGTGATTTTTGGGAATTATTTTGATTTTTGTAAATTTTTTAATATTTTATTATTATTTTATTAATTTCGCAAATTAATTATATAAATTATGAAATTGTGATTTTTGGTGTTATTGGTGGTTATTATTAATTTTAGAATTAATTTTATAATTTTTGTGAATTTTTTGTAATTTTTATAATTATTTTTAGTTTATGTCAATTTTGAAAATATAGGTTAAATATATATTTTGTTAGAAATAATTGGTTAATTATATTTTTTTGTTGATATTATGGAGATATATGTTGAGAAAATAATTTTTTTGTATTTATATAACTTTTATTGAATTTTTGAGTATTATTAGTATTTTATGTGTATTTTTAAATATTAGGGGTAATTTGGTAATTTGGTGGTAATTTTAGTTAAATATTAAGTTTAATTGGTTTTAATATTTTTTGAGGTATAAAAATGATTTTTACAAATTATTTACTAATTTTAACTAATTAATACTAATTTTTGAAAATTATTTTCAAATAATATATAATATACTATTTTTGTAAATAAATGGATTTTTAGTAAATTTTAATATATGTTTAGACTAATTAAGTAATTTGGATTTATAAAATGAATTTTTATAAATATTTGTGGAATTATTGAGAAAATGGATTTAATAAAATTATATTATTAATTAGGGTTTTTAAGTAGTTATTAGGAAAATAATTATTTTTGGTGTTTTAATGTAAAATATGTTATATTTTGATATTTGGAGGGCATTTATGGTATTTATTGATTTTTTTTATATATTTTATTGTATTATTGAATTGTAGACTTCGGTTGGAGAATTTTAGTAGTTCGGGATTCCAACCGAGGATTGTGAGAATTTTTATATTTGAAGTGTATTTTTCTTGCAGAACCAGCTCTACTTTTTAGTAGAGAGATGTTCATTTTACAGAGAAGGTTCTGCCGAATTTTTGGTAGAATTCTCATAAAACGTGACATCGGGTTTAATTCTGATTCTGTGTCTGTTTGTGTTTAGTAATTCTAGATCGAGTCTCTAGAAGTCTAAGTTAGATTTATTTTAATGTCGTGGTCGCTTTTATTATTTAGTTGCATCGAGACCGAGGCCTAGTGGATCAGGCCCGTCGAACCAGTCTTGAGGAGCGCATCCCTGTGAGTTATTATTATATATATACATTGCTTTAGGTTGCATATTTTAGAATTATATGTTTTAAATGTAAAGTTTTGCATAGTTATTTTATTAAATGCTTAAGTATATTTTAGGTATATTTTTAGTATATTATTGGTATATTTTAAAATAAATGCATGTTTTCCTTTTGATTTATATTTCAAATTAGGTTTAAGTATATTATTAGTTGATTTTAAGCAGATTTCATGATTTAATCGAATTTATTTTACGTATATATACTTGAAATATAATTAGTTTATTTTAAATATATTTCTGGTATATATATGGTTTAGTTGATCATTTTAAACATCATTTTATATTATTTATTCTCGAATGTATGTTTTATTTTTGAATGAAGGATATCGATAGAACATGCTTCCTAGTGGGCAATACTAGCACTGAGTACGTACCGGTGCGATAGATTATAGGTTGAATTACTAACTTAATTGTGGAAATTATGACTTGATTGATGTGAGATGTGATTGATGGTGTAATTGCTGGAACTCGATTGACCAAGTGTCTCGAGGCCAATCACACTGACAGTCAGATGCTGGAGCTCGATCGACTTAGTGTCTCGGGGCCAATCTACTGTCTAGTTGGATTAAGTGAATTTACTTGGAATTAAGTGAACTAGTATGGCTAGAGTGCTTTCTATTGATATTTGAGGTTGCGATAACTTAGGGTTCTATTTGATGCTTCATAAACTGATGTTTTTCAGTATTATATATAAAGAGATTTTTCAACATCTATGTGTACATGCCTGTATATATATATTTATTAAATACATATGAGTGTTTGCATTTGCCATTTAGTAATGCTTGTATATATATTATAATAATTCACTCAGTGAGGTCTGACTCCCCTCAGTTGATGTTTTTACAGGAAAGTCCTCTTCTTCAAACCTCAGCAAATGGTCTATCCGTCGGATTTCTTCTGCCCCAACTTTATTATGTAAATTACCTACTTAATTATTTATTATTGTATTCTAGAAAACTACAATAGTTGTATCTTTATTAGTCGGAAATTGTATTCTGTATTATATATTGATTTTAAATTCAGAGAGGCATATCTTTGAATGTTGTATTAAAATATTTTATTTTATGATATGCACAGATTATTTTATCATAATTATTGAGTTTTAAATTTTGATGTATTTTTAATTGTTTTAATTTATTTATTGTATGTTTTTATTATTTTTAGGTTTGCTATGGGTTCCGGATTCTAAAGAATTTTCGTTTCCTAGCACCAGTCATCACCTCCAGTTTTGGGTCGTGACATGTCTTCATTTTTTTCTCAACTTTTTTTGCTCAATATTTTTTTATTTTTAAGGTACTGTTTTTTTATTCTCAATGTTTTCTTTTTTTGCTCAATATTTTTTTTATCTTAAGACTTTTTTTTTGAATGAATAATTATGAACTAAATATCTTTCAATTGTTGTTAAACCAAGTAATAAATAACTTCGTAACAATAATAAATAAACAAAATTTTCTCATTTTATATTCTTAAAGAATAAAAATTTTATTTTTTTACTTTAATTTGTTTATTAAAATGTTTAACAACTTTTAAAAAAAAAATGATTTGATACTTATTGATCATTAATATATAGCAAGTTTCTAATCCTTATGATGTGTTTGTAATATTAACAAAAAAAATCGATAAAATAAAAAATCAACAAACTGAAATAACAAAATAATAAAAATCAACAAAATTTTACTGTTGTTTATTGTTATTGTTTTTCAATTATTTTTTCATTATTAATAATAAAATTAAGGCCATAAATAAATTTGTACCTTTTTATTAGTATTAATAATAAAAAATAATAATTTTTTGATATATTTCATAATTTTTTATTACTTTTTGTTGTTATTTTTTACATTTTTAACAAAAATTATAGTTGTTGATGTTTGTTATTTTTTCATTATTGCTAATAAAATTAAAGACATAAATAGAATTTTTACTTTTATCAGTATCAAAAATAAAAATAATATTTTATTTGATATATTTCATATTTTTTATTGAAAAATATAATTATTGAATACTATGGGTAATTTTTACTTTAATTAGTTTAATTTTTAAATTCTAAATAATTATGAAAAAATGATTATTGAAAACAAAGGTAATTTTTAGTTTAATTAGCTTAATTTTTATATTTTAAATAATTGTAAGTTTTAAAATTAGAAAAAAAGTGTTAGTTAGAATATACGATTAAATTATTTAAAATATAAAAATTAAATAAATACATATATTCAACTTAAAATAAAGATACCTTTAAAATAATAAATAGGTAAAAAAAATTACAGAAAAAATTAAAAAAATAAAAAAGGAAAACGCTGAAATTGAAAACTAAAAACGTGGAGCTAAAAGTGGAACAAAATTGAAAGGATGAAAAACAAAATTGAAAGAAAAAATGGAGCATGACCACGAATGATAAGGTGGGAGTTGACTTGACCCATATTTATAATTAACTCTAAATTTTTTTCAGTAAGTTAATTGAGGTTTTTTTTTTTCTTTTTTTTTTTTTTTACTTTAGAAATGGGGATAATTACAAATATTAAACGTCTGAGATTGAGGTAGGCCAATTATAATTTTAAATTTGTTATTTAAATTTTTTATGCTTCCTCAGTAAATAAATGATAAATATAAATATTTATAATTAAATGGGATACTTGTTATTTATTTATATTTAAAATATTTATTGCCCATGATTGAATGCATTATAAATGAAAATTTTTCTCAAAGAAACATAGATATATGTACTTTTTAAGTAAAATATTTTGTCACAATCCGAATTCGAGAGCATGTGATCAACATTAAGGAATGGGTAGACATAAAGCCCCTAAAATCTGTAGTAAGCTTTAAAAAAAAGAAAAAAAAAATAAAACTTACAAATTTCAAATTTTATTTCATAACAGAACACATTATCAAACTAATTTTTTTAAAAATAAACATAATTATGCACATAATAAAATATTCTCTATCATCACATATCGTAAATCAATCATAAATCATTATACATGTAATATCCCGTGTTTTTACAATATTTTTACACTGTACCGAGATATACAGTGTTAATAATTTGTGTATATATATTATGATATTTTCATGAGTTGATATGTATTTAAAACCTATCTTTAATATTGTGTATTATTTACAGTGTTTTACGTAAAATTTTCTCGGGACTTGCATTTTCGGGGAAATTTTCACGTAAATAATTTATTATTAATTATTTTAAATATATTTTCGGACTTGCATGAATTCATACGTATTTTTAAAATACTAAATAAAGACTATGTGTGTGAATATTTATTTAATTAGGGTTTAATATATATTACCCTAATATTTTATTATTTGTTTATTTATTTATTGTTATTTAATTATTTTATTTATTATTAAATTATTAAAATTATATATTTATTATTATTATTATTATTATTATTTTATTATTTTATTTTTATTTTCTTTCTTTTTTCTTTTTCTTTTCTTTTTCTTTCCTTTCTTTTTTCTTTTTCTTCTTCTTCTTCTTCTTCCCGTGCGCCCGACTCCCTTCCCTCCCGCTGCAACTCCGGTCACCTACCGTCGGTGTGCCTCCCGTCTTGCCACCGTCGTTCCCAGCCGTCCCCCGCCGCTAGCAGCTCCCTTCCCCGGCGCCGGCAGCCCTGTTTTCCATTTTTGGCCGAAATCTTCCCTTTGCCGTTTCTCCCATTTCCGGCCACCATTTTCGACACCGCCGGTCTCTTTCTTCTCCTTGAGCTCCGATGAGTGTGATTATAGCCTTGGTTTGAGCTAAAATGGTTTAGATTTGCTTAGGTTTTGATTTTTCGAATTCGGCCACATTAGGGTTTTTGATTTTTTTGAGATTCGAATTGGTTGATTCATGGAAACTCCCTTCACAAATGTTGTTCCTAGTAGCTTAATCTACATGTATGAATTTTTGTAGAATTTTTTGAGATTTTTTGGATTTTTTGGTATTTTTGAATATTTAATATTATTTTCTAATTTTCGGAAATTAATTATTTAAATTATGAAATTGGAGTTTATGGTTAAATTAGGTGTTGAAATGAATTTATTTGGAATTTTTATGAATTTCTAAGTATTTATTTTGAATTATTGAAGTTTATGGAATTTTGGAAAATTAGGTTAAATGTGTTTTTATTTGAAATTAATTGGTTAATTGAGTTTAATTATTGATATTATTAATAAACATGTTGAGAAAATTAATTTTGGATAATTGTATAATTTTTGGTGAATTTTTGAAGTAATTTAAGTATATTTATATATATAGGGGTATTTTGGTAATTTTACCCTAAATTGTCTAAAAATGTAATTTAATTGGTTTTAATAGTTATTTAAGGTATAAAAATGATTTCTAAAAATTATTTGGTATTTTTAACTAATTAAAACTATTTTTCGTGAATTATTTTCAATTATATATATAATATACGGTTTTACTAATAAAACGAGTTTTTATCGGTTTTTAATGTGTTTAAAGGTTAATTATGTAATTTCTACTTATAAAATGAATTTCTATGTTGTAAGGATATTTTTGGTATATCTGAAATTATTCTGTGTTTGTGGACCCCGGTCGGTAGACTGTAGTTTGGAGTCCGACCGAGGGGTTGTGGATTTGCGTTGAGCTTATATTTTGAAGTGTGTTTCTTTGCAGGGTCGGCTCTACTCTTTTGAGTAGAGAGATGTCCATTTTACAGGGGAGGTTCTGCCGGATTTTCAGTAGAATTCTCATAAAACGTGATATCCAGTCGAACCCTAATTCTGTTTCTGTATTTAATACTCTAGATCGAATTCTAGGATTTCTGTTAGGATTATTCTGATGTTGGTTATTTATTGCTTGTTTAGTTACGCCGAGACCGAGGGCTAGTGGTCCAGGCCCGTCGGACCCGTCTCGTGGAGCGCACTAGGTGAGTTACTATACTATATATATATGCTTAGGATGCATGATTTAGAAATACATGTTTTATATTGATTAAATATGCATAAATAATTTGATTATTTCCTAAGTTTATATTAAGTATATTTTTGGTTTATTTTTGGTATATAATAAATTATATACATGTTTTGTTAATAAAATATATTTAAAATGTTTTTAAATATATTTTTAGTTTAATTTATGATTTGACTGGATTTATTTGACGTATATATACTCGAAATATACCTGGTTTACTTTTGGTATATTTCTGGTATATATATGGGTTATATTGTTATTTCATTTACATTCATGCATCATTTATTTTTGTGAATGAATGTTTTATATTTATTAATGAAGGATATCAATAGAACGTGCTACCTAGTGGGCAGCACTAGGACCGAGTACGTACCGGTACGCCTATAGCTTTAGGCTATGTTACTAACTATTTGTGGATATTGGTTTGATATGATTATTTGATATGTGAGATATGGATTGGAGGTGTGATTGCTGGAGCTCGGTTGACCAAGTGTCTCGGGGCCAATCACACTGGCAGTCAGACTACTGGAGCTCGGTTGACTTAGTGTCTCGGGGCCAGTCTACTGTCTAAATGGATTAAGTGGATATATTTGGAATAAGTGAGCCTGTATGGATAGAGTGTTGTCTAACACTATTTCTGAGGTTGCGATATTCTAGGGTTCTATGTGATCCTTCATAAAAGATGATTTTCAATAAAAATATATAAAAGGAATTTTTCTGCATCTGTGTGAAATTTGCATGTATATATTTACATATTACATATATACTGTTGACTGTATGCATTGTCACTTAGTGTGTATGTATATATATTATAGTAATTCACTCAGTGAGGTCTGACTCCCCTCCGTTGATAATTTTTCAGGAGAGTCAACTTCTTCAGACCTCAGTAGCAAGTCGATACGCCGGATTTCTTCCGCCCCGGCTTTTTTATGTAAATTATCTACTTGAGTCTTATTTTTATAATCTAGACACTGCAGTAGTTGTGAATTAAAGTATTGAATTTCATGTATTTTATTTAAAGAAATGTATTATATTGAAACTGGATTTGTACTGAAAGATTTTATATATATGCGATGAGATGAGACTTGATTTAAATCCAGTGGTGAAAATGTTATCATTATATTTATGATTTTTATTTTCGCTGCATATAATATGGTTATTGTTATTATTGCATGATTTATTTTATTTTTAGGCTTGCTACGGGTTTCGGATTCGAAAGAATTCCCGTTCCCTAGCGCCAGTCATGGCCCCTGTTTTGGGTCATGACAAAGTTGGTATCAGAGCGGAGTTCTGTGTCAGGGCTTAGTTATATGAGTTGTGGCCCTAGTTTTAAAGTTGTGTTTTCTGTTGAACTACTGCAGTGTATTAGGTTCGAGTATGTCTTGATGAGTATTCCTTGCTGTAGTTTTCAGCGTTATTCCTCCATTGTCTGTTTTGTCTGAATCTTTTCGTTTGTCTTTTCAGTATGAGAAGGCGAGCGCATGTCGCTCCACCGATCGTTGAGGCCGAGGATGATGAGTCTTTTCAGGATAAGGTTTTACCTCTTGAGCAGCCAGTTAGACGCAGAGGTCATGGCAGGGGTAGACCTCGAGGAGCGACAGGTCGCTGTAGGCAGAGAGAGTTACAGGATGAGGAGCCTGTTGAGCCTGAGTTTGATGTTCCTGTTCCTCCAGTGGTTCAGCCTGTTCAGCCTGCCTATCAGTAGGGTATGTCTGACCCTGAGGCAGCTTTGTTCTATGCCCGAGTTGGCAGGATTGCTTTTGATGGTACTTCTGATCCATTAGACTTTCTGCATGCGATTGAGACTAGGACTTGGACTGCTCATACCGAGTACCTACGGATTATGATCATTGAGTTGTCTGTCGAGGGACCAGCTCTAGATTGGTTCATTCAGATGATCCAGCCTTATATGATGACGATGACCTGGGCTCAGTTTCGAGAGCGATTTATGAGGAGATTTTATCCAGAGCCTCTTCGTTTGAGCTGTCGTCTTCGTTTGACCAGTATTTCTCATGGAGATTGATCTGTAGAGGAGTATACCTGAGAGTTTCTTCATTTGGGTAGATATGCAGAGGATCTGATGCGAGATCAGTATTTTACGATTACTACGTATGTTACTGGTTTGGGTTCAGCTTTTGCTGGTATGCCTACAGCAGGCCTTACTCTTGAGTCTGTGATTGAGTTAGCCAAGGAGATTGAGCTGAGGCTAGTTAGGCAGGGATCGATGCCTGATTATTACCAGCTAGGAGTCCAGTCGAGTGGATTGCAGGCTACTCCATATTCGAGTTTTCATGTTGGATCGAGTAGTAAGCAGCGAGGTCCGACTCAGCAGAGTCAGAGATAGCAGTAGTGAGTGCATCGGAGTTGTAGACATGGCCGTGGAGGTCAATGTAGATCGTTCAGATTTAGGTCAGGTGCTTCGAGCAGCAGCAGTGGTCGTAGTTCTGGATCAGCAGCCAATGTTTGTCAGACTTGTGGTAGAGTCCATTAGGGACCGTGTTATCTGACACCACTGACATGCTTCAGATGCGGGCAGACAGGACATTTTGCCAGATCGTGTCCTTACTCCGGATATCAGCAGCAGCAGATTCTACGATTCCCACAGCAGTCGATTGCTAGTGCAGCACCCATGCCATTTCAGTTGCCACCAGCCCAGCATCAGAGTTCCACTCAGTTTGTTCCACAGTAGAGTCGTGGTAGAGGTACGAGAGGCGGTGCCAGAGGTGTTGGCCAGGCTTCTACCAGTCAGCAGGGAGGTCGAGGTCAGGCTAGAGTTTTTCATCTCACTCAGCAGGATGCTCAGGCATCTAATGCAGTCATGGCAGGTATTATTTCTGTTTGTTACCTGGATGCATGGGTTTTGTTTGATCTGGGTGCCACACATTCGTTTGTTTCTCCTATTTTTGCTTCTAAATCTTATTGGCAAGCTTCGAGGATGGCTTTTCCTTTGTCTGTTGCCACTCCTCTGAGTGATTCCTTGGACGCCGATATTGTTCTTTCTGGTTGTCCAGTTCTCATGGGAGATAGAGAATTACCTGCTGATTTGATTCTGTTGGATGTGATGGAGTTTGATGTTATTTTGGGAATGGATTGGTTATCTCAGCACTATATTGTGGTAGATTGCAGGAATAAAGAGGTGACTTTCAGAATTCCTGGTGAAGAAGATTTTAAGTTTGTTGGTGATAGGAGTTCAGCACCTCAGAATCTTATTTCTGCTATTACAGCTAGGAAGTTATTGAGGAAAGGTTGTCAGGGGTATTTGGCATTGATCAGGGATACTTCAGTGGAGAAGTTGTTACTCACAGATGTTCTGGTTGCTTGTGAGTTTCCTGATGTTTTTTCCGAGGAGTTGCCAGGTTTACCACCTCATAGAGAGATTGAGTTCTGTATAGATATGGTACCAGGTACTACTCCTATATCTATGCCACCCTATCGTATGGCTCCTGCAGAGTTGAAAGAATTGAAGGAGCAGTTGCAAGAGTTATTGGATAAAGGTTTTATTAGACCTAGTGTTTCTCCTTGGGGTGCACCAGTCTTGTTTGTGAAGAAGAAGGATGGTACCCTAAGACTGTGCATTGACTACAGAGAATTGAATAAGGTGACAGTGAAGAACGAGTATCCTCTCCCGAGGATAGATGATTTGTTTGATCAGTTACAGGGTGCACAGTTCTTTTCTAAGGTTGACTTGAGGTCGGGTTATCATCAGTTGCGGATCAGTGAATCCGATATTCCTAAGATAGCATTCTGCACTCGATATGGCCATTATGAGTTTCTGGTGATGTCTTTTGGTTTGACTAATGCACCAGCAGCTTTTATGGACCTGATGAATAGGGTATTCAGACCGTATGTGGATTAGTTTGTGGTAGTCTTCATTGATGATATACTGGTATATTCTAGGAGTATGAAAGAGCATGTATATCACTTGAGGATTATACTACAGACACTGAGAGATCATCAGCTTTATGCTAAATTCTCGAAGTGTGATTTCTGGATGGAGAGTGTTTCTTTTCTTGGACACGTAGTGTCTAAAGAAGGTATTCAGGTTGATCCACAGAAGGTTGAGGCAGTATCTGAGTGGCCTAGACCTACTTCTGTCACTGAAATTCAAAGTTTTCTGGGTTTAGCTGGGTATTATAGGCGGTTTGTGCAAGATTTTTCCAGGATTGCAGCCCCTATGACTCGCTTGACTCAGAAGAATGTTAGATTCAAGTGGTCAGAAGCTTGTGAGAATAGTTTCCAGTTATTGAAGGAGAAGTTGACCACAGCGCCAGTATTAGCTTTGCCTAATAGTGTGGATAAGTTCACAGTTTACTGTGATGCCTCTAGAATTGGTCTTGGTTGTGTGTTGATGCATAATGGAAGGGTGATAGCCTATGCTTCGAGGTAGTTGAAGAAGCATGAGCAGAACTATCCCACACATGATCTTGAGATGGCTGCAGTGATCTTTGCTTTGAAAATTTGGAGACATTATTTGTACGGGGTGACTTGTGAGATATTTACTGATCACAAGAGCCTTAAGTACATTTTCCAGTAGCGAGATTTGAATTTGAGGTAGAGAAGATGGTTGGAACTTTTGAAGGATTATGATTGTGAGATCTTATATCATCTGGGTAAAGCTAATGTTGTAGCAGATGCCTTGAGTAGGAAGTCCTCAGGTAGTCTTGCTCACATCGGTGTTGAGAGGAGACCATTGATCCAAGAGTTACATCTGTTGGTGGATCAAGGTCTGATGATGAAGGTTAGTAGATCAGGTGGACTGCTAGCTCAATTTAAAATACGATCTGTACTGAGGGATAGGATTAAAGTAGCTCAGAGCCGAGATCCTATTTTAGAAGAGCTTGCAGAGAATGTCAGAGCAGGGAAGTTCACTGATTTCACACTTGATGATGATGGTGTGTTGTGGATCAGTGGTAGATTGTGTGTTCCTGATGTGGATGATTTGAGAGAAGAGATCCTAGAGGAAGCACATTCTACAGCTTACAGCGTTCATCCAGGTGTTACTAAGATGTACCATAGTATCAGAGATCTATACTGGTGGGATGGATTGAAGAAGGATGTCGCTGATTATGTTGCTAAGTGCTTAACGTGTCAGCAAGTGAAAGCTGAACATCAAAAGCCTTCTGGGAAGCTTCAGCCTCTTCCTATTCCCGAGTGGAAGTGGGAAAGGATAGCTATGGATTTTGTGGTAGGTTTACCTCGTTCGAAGGATGGATACGATTCCATCTGGGTGATTGTAGACAGGTTGACGAAGTCTGCACATTTCTTGCCTGTGAAAGCCACTTATTCAGTTGCTAGGTTGGCGAAGTTGTACGTGAAGCATATCGTATGCCTTCATGGAGTACCTGTATCCATTATGTCAGATAGAGGTTCGGTGTTTACCTCTCATTTTTGGCAGAAGTTACAAGAAGCGATGGGCACTAGGTTGGATTTCAGTACTGCTTTTCATCCTCAGACAGATGGTCAGTCTGAGAGGACGATCCAGACATTGGAAGATATGTTGAGGATGTGTGTCTTGGATTTGGGAGGTAGCTGGGATGATCATTTGCCACTCGTTGAGTTTGCTTATAATAACAGCTACCATAGCAGTATTGGTATGGCACCATATGAGGCATTGTATGGAAGGAAGTGTAGATCCCCATTGAGTTGGGATGAGATTGGTGAGAGAGCTTTGACGGGGCCAGAGATGGTTCAGGATGCTGCAGAGAAAGTCACCGTGATTAAGCGCAGACTAGAGACCGCAGTTAGTAGACAAAAGAGTTATGCGGATCCTAGGCGCAGAGATGTGGAGTTTCAGGATGGAGATTTTATTTTTCTGAAGGTATCTCCGATGAAGGGTGTGATGAGATTTGGCAGGAAGGGTAAGTTAGCACCGAGATACATTGGACCGTTTGAGATTCTAGAGAGAGTTGACACTGTTGCATATCGGTTGGATTTGCCTCCGAGTATGTCACAAGTGCATCCAGTATTTCATATCTCGATGTTGAGGAAGTATATCTCAGACCCTTCACACGTGTTGCTACCTGACAGTGTGGAAGTAAGTGAAGATTTGACGTTTGTGGAAGAACCTGTGGCGATCGTTGATTATCAAGTTCGACAGTTGCGATCGAAGCAGATTTCGATGGTCAAGGTTCTATGGCGTAGCGACAGAGTCGAGGAGCATACGTGGGAGACTGAAGCTGAGATGCGAGCTTCTTACCCGTATCTCTTTCCTTCCTGATTCTGTAATCTTTTCTTTTTGGAATTCGGGGACGAATTCTTGTAAGGGGGGAAGACTGTAATATCCCGTGTTTTTATAATATTTTTACACTGTACCGGGATATACAGTGTTAATAATTTGTGTATATATATTATGATATTTTCATGAGTTGATATGTATTTAAAACCTATCTTTAATATTGTGTATTATTTACAGTGTTTTACGTAAAATTTTCCCGGGATTTGCATTTTCGGGGAAATTTTCACGTAAATAATTTATTATTAATTATTTTAAATATATTTTCGGACTTGCATGAATTCATACGTATTTTTAAATTACTAAATAAAGACTGTGTGTGAATATTTATTTAATTAGGGTTTAATATATATTACTCTAATATTTTATTATTTGTTTATTTATTTATTGTTATTTAATTATTTTATTTATTATTAAATTATTAAAATTATATTTTATTATTATTATTATTATTTTATTTTTTTATTTTTATTTTTCTTTCTTTTTTATTTTTCTTTTATTTTTCTTTCCTTTCTTTTTTCTTTTTTTTCTTCTTCTTCTTCCCGTGCGCCCGACTCCCTTCCCTCCCGCTGCAACTCCGGTCACCTACCGTCGATGTGCCTCCCGGCTTTCCACCGTCGTTCCCAGCCGTCCCCCGCAGCCAGCAGCTCCCTTCCCCGGCGCCGGCAGCCCTGTTTTCCATTTTTGGCTGAAATCTTCCCTTTGCCGTTTCTCCCATTTTCGGCCACCGTTTTTGACACCGCCGGTCTCTTTCTTCTCCTTGAGCTCCGATGAGTGTGATTCTAGCTTTGGTTTGAGCTAAAATGGTTTAGATTTGCTTAGGTTTCGATTTTTTGAATTCGGCCACATTAGGGTTTTCGATTTTTTTGAGCTTCGAATTGGTTGATTCATGGAAACTCCCTTCACAAATGTTGTTCCTAGTAGCTTAATCTACATGTATGAATTTTTTTAGAACTTTTGGAGATTTTTTGGATTTTTGGGTATTTTTGAATATTTAATATTATTTTCTAATTTTCGGAAATTAATTATTTAAATTATGAAATTGGAGTTTATGGTTAAATTAGGTGTTGAAATGAATTATAGGAATTTATTTGGAATTTTTATGAATTTCTAAGTATTTATTTTGAATTATTGAAGTTTATGGAATTTTGGAAAATTAGGTTAAATGTGTTTTTATTTGAAATTAATTGGTTAATTGAGTTTAATTATTGATATTATTGATAAATATGTTGAGAAAATTAATTTTGGATAATTGTATAATTTTTGGTGAATTTTTGAAGTAATTTAAGTATATTTATATATATAGGGGTATTTTGGTAATTTTACCCTAAATTGTCTAAAAATGTAATTTAATTGGTTTTAATAGTTATTTAAGGTATAAAAATGATTTCTACAAATTATTTGGTATTTTTAACTAATTAAAACTATTTTTCGTGAATTATTTTCAATTATATATATAATATACGGTTTTACTAATAAAACGAGTTTTTATCGGTTTTTAATATGTTTAAAGGTTAATTATGTAATTTCTACTTATAAAATGAATTTCTACGTTGTAAGGATATTTTTGGTATATCTGGAATTATTCTGTGTTTGTGGACCCCGGTCGGTAGACTGTAGTTTGGAGTCCGACCGAGGGGTTGTGGATTTGCGTTGAGCTTATATTTTGAAGTGTGTTTCTTTGCAGGGTCGGCTCTACTCTTTTGAGTAGAGAGATGTCCATTTTACAGGGGAGGTTCTGCCGGATTTTCGGTGGAATTCTCATAAAACGTGATATCCAGTCGAACCCTAATTCTATTTCTGTATTTAATACTCTAGATTGAATTCTAAGATTTCTGTTAGGATTATTCTGATGTCGGTTATTTATTGCTTATTTAGTTGCGCCGAGACCGAGGGCTAGTGGACCAGGCCCATCGGACCCGTCTCGTGGAGCGCACTAGGTGAGTTACTATACTATATATATATGCTTAGGATGCATGATTTAGAAATACATGTTTTATGTTGATTAAATATGCATAAATAATTTGATTATTTCCTAAGTTTATATTAAGTATATTTTTGGTTTATTTTTGGTATATAATAAATTATATACATGTTTTGTTAATAAAATATATTTAAAATGTTTTTAAATATATTTTTAGTTTAATTTATGATTTGACTGGATTTATTTGACGTATATATACTCGAAATATACCTGGTTTACTTTTGGTATATTTCTGGTATATATATGGGTTATATTGTTATTTCATTTACATTCATGCATCATTTATTTTTGTGAATGAATGTTTTATATTTATTAATGAAGGATATCAATAGAACGTGCTACCTAGTGGGCAGCACTAGGACCGAGTACGTACCGGTACGCCTATAGCTTTAGGCTATGTTACTAACTATTTGTGGATATTGGTTTGATATGATTATTTGATATGTGAGATATGGATTGGAGGTGTGATTGCTGGAGCTCGGTTGACCAAGTGTCTCGGGGCCAGTCTACTGTCTAAATGGATTAAGTGGATATATTTGGAATAAGTGAGCCTGTATGGCTAGAGTGTTGTCTAACACTATTTCTGAGGTTGCGATATTCTAGGGTTCTATGTGATCCTTCATAAAAGATGATTTTCAATAAAAATATATAAAAGGAATTTTTCTGCATCTGTGTGAAATTTGCATGTATATATTTACATATTATATATATACTGTTGACTGTATGCATTGTCACTTAGTGTGTATGTATATATATTATAGTAATTCACTCAGTGAGGTCTGACTCCCCTCCGTTGACAATTTTTCAGGAGAGTCAACTTCTTCAGACCTCAGTAGCAGGTCGATACGCCGGATTTCTTTCGCCCCGGCTTCTTTGTGTAAATTATCTACTTGAGTCTTATTTTTATAATCTAGACACTGCAATAGTTGTGAATTAAAGTATTGGATTTCATGTATTTTATTTAAAGAAATGTATTATATTGAAACTGGATTTGTACTGAAAGATTTTATATATATGCGATGAGATGAGACTTGATTTAAATACAGTGGTGAAAATGTTATCATTATATTTATGATTTTTATTTTCGCTGCATATAATATGGTTATTGTTATTATTGCATGATTTATTTTATTTTTAGGCTTGCTACGGGTTCCGGATTCGAAAGAATTCCCGTTCCCTAGCGCCGGTCATGGCCCCTGTTTTGGGTCGTGACAATACATAAGCGTGATTCATTAAAATAAAATATAAGCATACTTAAGTCATACAAATTCATAGTACAATTACTACTATAGTTTTCTAGAGTTACTACTACAGTACAACTCACAATGACCTACATAGTATAGCCGGTGATGAAGAATCCAGCGTAGAGGCGGTCTGAGATCGATCTCCCAAGCTCCTGAAAAAAAATAAATTAAGGAGAATCAAACCTCACTGAGTAAGTTCATAAAAAGAGTTGTACGGTTTAAAAACCATATAGTTATAGTGAAAATAATTTATAACGTATATATATATATATAGCTTTGAAAAAAAATCTCGGTAGAACCCTGAACCTAAATTTCTAAATGGCCAACTGGGCCCACTTATTCTAACTAGACTGTCGGTCCTCGAGAGCAAAGACATCAACTGAGTCACCAAGCCGCAGTCATCCACTTAATCCAAATACATGGCATTAGCGGACATCTATCTACCATAGGTAGAGCCATTCCTGCATAGAAAATGGACCTCTAATAGTCATAGACATTTACACTCGAGTCAGGCTCCCAGAACTACATTTAGCCCCGACCGATATCACAATTCAACCATCACAAAATTAAATCATTTATTTTCCAAAAATACTTATTACATATAAATATCCATAGCTTATAAAATCATCTCTCATTAAAGCTTAAAAACAAAATTTCACAATCATATAATTAAAAACCATATACTTATATCACATAATTAAAAACCGTATAATATAATGTAAAATTATTTATTACCAACAAAATCCTAAAATTACTTTATTTAAATAAAAATATAGGGTATTACATATTTTTTCACAATAATTTTTAAGAAAAATAACAAAAAAAGAGAGAAGAAAAAGGGGCATTATAGCTAAAAAAGCAAAGTCATTTACAATTAAATTCAAAAAGAGATTAATGAGAAAGTAGTTAAGTGATAATTTTTTTCAAAGGCATTATAAAGTGCAGAATTCGAATTCTACCGTCGTCAATTTAAAAAAAAGAAGAATCTACTTTTTATTATACAGTTTATCGATATTTAAGTCATTTTCAACCCAAAACACCAAATTAGTGCAAGTTTTGCACTATTTTGGTGTTATTATAGTAATTTGATCTCCAAACCAATTTTCATAGAAAAAGGAATATTCTTTGTATAATTTTTTACATCTCTTATTTTCTTACTTCCTTACTTTTTATTATCTTTACAAATGATACCCATACTTTTTATTTTGTACATATTCATCCATTTTAAATATTATTAATATTTATTTATAAATAAAATATAATTATATTAACAAAAATGTAATTAAATTATGAATTATCTTAATTAAATATTATATAATTGAAACTAAAATTTAGAAAAAATAATAGTAAAATAAATTTTAGATTTAATAATAAATAATATAAAATATCACAATTTATTTAATTAAAATATATAAAACTTTACAATTAAATAACATAAAATATTATTATTCATTCAATGTTGTGAATTCCTATATTGCATTACAAAGTGAAATATGAGCATCATTCTCCTTTATTATTATTTTTATGTTGAGCAAGAGATTAGACACATATAACAAAAATATAGTAGTGAAAGAATTCAAAAAAGAAAATAGAATTTTGATCTAGGACTTGAGTACTATCAAAAATCCAACAATGCATTCATTTGTTGAAGCATAACAAGCATATATTATACGAAAGAGATATGTACATCATCAACTACCACCACAACCATCACCTTCTGCCTCTTATGATTTTAATGATTATTTTGATAATATTGATGGATCTGGAATTGGTCTAATAGATTATTAAAAATGTAATATTTTGAATATATATGTAGTTTTTGTTAGTAATTGTATGATATTTTAAGATTTATGTCACATTTTTAATATTTATATAATGTTTGACAATGTATTTAATATTTATGTAATGTTATTATATATGCATGTAAATATATTATGTACATATAGTTAATGATATATGTAATTAATAATAAATAATTATATTAATTTTGAAAAAATAAATAATAATACATTCAAATAATTATATATTCTTTCATTAAAAAAATAAACAAAATAATTATCCCATGAAAAAGGAAACTAAAATAATGTAAAGTTGAAATTGGTCTCAAATATTATAAATGTAAAAGTATTCGACTTATTTTGTAATTAACTAAAAAAAGTGAACAAAGTTTGGCATTGGTGAACAATGCACAACAAATTTATTATGGCATTGCTCAACAACATCAATTTGATGTTGGATTTGGCGCCAAATTGGAGCCATCCCATGCCAAATGTATGTTCACATTTGCTGATTTACGTATGCATTGACATTTCCTTTTAAAAAAACTCAAAACTCAAAACTCAAAAGATGATTTTCAAATCCACCTTTGCAATTTTAAAATACAAAAAAGAAATAAACTTCCCATTTTCCTATATATTCTCTTCATTTTTCTAATGTTCATATTCTCCTTTCCAATTGAAGAATTTTAGGTGGTACATCTTTACTAAGTGACATAGCGAAAGCTTATACAATAAGAAATAAATATTGATTCAACAAAAATGTCAGAAATTCAACCTTCTATAACCTATTAATTTACAAATACCCCGAAATAGACATTAAATTCGTTGATTCTAATGAATAGCAAAATTTGAAGAAATATAATTTTATATAAAAATTATCTAAAGCTATCTTCAAAATAGAACATAACAGATAAATAGTGTTCACAATGAAACTCTAAAAAGAAAAGAGCAAAAAGGCCAACAAAATTAGAAAAATACAGAAATGTAGAGCACAAAACCTCAAAGCCTTAGAGATAGCTTCAAAAAATTAATTTTAGGCTTGAAAATAGTCTGCAATAAGTACACATAATACTGCATACAGATCTCTGAATAAGTTTTGATTTGACAAGATGTGGGTCGCGTAACTCATCCGGAGTCAAAAGTTATGGCCTTTTGAAGTAGTACTGCACATCTTCACTCTTTTACTATCCAACCTTTCCATAACCTGTAAGGCGAGTTGGTTCACATCATTCCCCCCAGGGTAGAGAGAAATTGCCCTTGAATTATCAACTGGATCATCATTGGAAGAGTCACTATGGAAAGGAATTAAGTGCTTCATATTAAAAATGTCAGATGTGTAAATATGACTAGGCATCTTAAGGTTATATGCAATGGGATTTATCTTCTCAATAATCTCCAAAGGGCCAATGTTTTTAGTAGATAGTTTGTTATAGTCCCTAGCTATAAAATAGTCTTTAGTAAAATATGCCCACATGAAATCACCAACTTCAAACTCTAGGTACCACTGCTTGTGATCTATAATCTGTTTATAATTAGAGTTTGAAATAGATAGATTCTCATAAACTACCTTATGGACATCCTGCAAACAAGTCATAAAGTCTGCTGCTTTACCGTGAACCTTTATCCTGTCAGGCAATATTATCAAATCTAGTAGCCCTCGAGGCTGAGTAGAATAAACCACCTGAAATAGACTGAAACCTATACTATGATTCACTTTATAATTATAAGCAAACTTAACCTGACATAACTTCTGATCCTAACTCTTAACATGATACCCAATTAGACAATGCAGTAGATTGCTAAAAGACCTATTAACCACCTCAGTCTACCTATATGTCTTAAGGTGATATGCACTACTAAAATTCAGCTGCATGTTTACCATTTTCCAAAGGCTATGCCAAAAATGGCTAAGAAAGCATGTATCTCTATCAAAAATAATAGTTGTAGGTAGGCTATGAAGACGATACACCTCATGAAAGAAAAGTTGTGCCATATTAACAACATATGTTATTTTCTTGCAGGGAATAAAATGAACCATCTTAGAAAAACAATAAACAATAACAAAGATTGAATCATTACCTCATTGTGTATGTGGTAACCTCAACACAAAGTGCATACTAATATCAATAAAAGTCTAAGAAGGAATTGGTGATGGCACATATAGCCCTGCATTTATGATAGCCCCTTTAGAGACTTAGCAAATCCTGTACTATTGCACATATTTCTTAATTTCTTTGTAAATAGTAGGCCAAAAGTAAGAGGCCTAAACCAATTACAAAGTTTTATCCCTAATAACATAAACCTCTCCATATAGTTCTATGAAAATTTACAAACAGAAGCTACAATTTGGAATGTACAACTAATTACCCTTAATTAGAAACCCCTCATACAACAAGAAGTTTATCTTCTTCCTATCCTAAATGTCTTGTAAAACCATAGAGACATGAGGGTTAGTAACAAATAATTCATAAAAGGAGCCTAGGCCAGGTACCTCAACTCTTATGGTCACCAACAAGTTACTTTGATGGCTCAGTGCATATGTAACAAGATTAGTATCTCATTCAGAGTCAAAAGTTATGGCCTTTTGAAGCACTACTATACAACCGCACTGTAATTTACTTAAAAGGGGGGTGAATAAGGTTTTTGTAATTTTAAAAGAAAATTAAAGAGATTAATAAAGAATTAAAAAGAGATTAAAGGAAAGGAAGAATGAACACACAAATTTAAGGAGTTCGATTTATCAATAAACCTATGTCTCCACCTAACTCTCCCAAGTTAGGATTTTTGAAGCACTAAAATCTATTCTCTTAGATTGATTTTTATAACTTTGATTTTTAAGGTCAACTTTAACCTTATACATAAGAGTTTAAGATTACTATTTAACCCAATACCTAAGTATTTTCAATAGGCAAACACTTTAACCTTTCATACAAAAATAGAACCTTACTTCCCTTTTCTTAATCCTCATAAAATAAAAGAAGAAGAGATCCTATTCTAACACACAAACCCACTCTTAAAAGAGTTAAAGAATACAAAGAAATTAGATGAGAATTTTAGTGCTCAATTGAATGCTAAGAATTAAAGTTCATCAACTAAATTTTATAACTCTTTAATGAAGTTCCAAGAGTTGTTCTTATAGCTTGAGCATAAACAAATATGGCTGTTAAGTTCCTTACTATCATCCCCGAACTCTTTAAGCTTTATTAAATGAATTTTAGCTTTTTATAGAAAGTTAATTAGTCCAGGTTAGGATATCCTCAGCCTCAGTCGGGACGTTTGATAAAAGTAACCATTTTAGCTGTCCGAGCTATTAAAGTTGAAAAGGATAAGAGATGTCTCAATTGGGATTGTGCTTGGGAAAAATGTCTCGGGTGGCATCCTAGTTGGGATAGGCACTGTCCCATTTTTTCAAGTTTGATTGATGAGGTCCTAGTTGCCTTCAATTGATCCTGGTTGGGACTGCCTTGTCCCGGATGATGTCCCGGTTAGGACCATGCTTGGGATAGGCACTATTCAAAGCTTGAATTTGAGTGATGAAGTTCCTGTCTTGGTCTTGATCGGATAGAGCTCAAGACACCCTTTATTACTTCACTTCTTTTGGATTTACTCAATGATTTACTTTCCAAAATACCCTAATTATACACACTTGAAATAAATTCATTAGATACTCAAAATATGGTTTGTTAAGATTAAAACAAGGGTTAATAAAGATTTATTGTTTCAAAAAGTCAATAATCTCCCCCTTTTTTATTTTGAAAAACCTGTTTGAATTTGAGAAAAATAATTTAAAGTGCAAGTGTATGAATGTTTGAACTCCCCCTCAATATATGAATTTCCTTTTAATTTTACTCCCGCTTAATATGTGCATTAGTTTTAATAGACTATTAATTTACAATAAAGGCATAAAGTCATAAGTAAGGCAAACTCAAATGCTTCTCCCCCCTTTCGGCAAAATGCAAAAAGATAAGAAACGATAAATATTGCATTAATAAAAAGCAAAGTACAATGATAACAAGGCAAAGGAAAGCATTAGACATAACAATAAACTAAAAATAAATGAAAATAAACTAAATTAAAATATAACAAACACACACATAGGAAAGACCTAACATAGAAAAATATAGAAGAAGATAATCAATCATCATGAGGAGTATAGGAGCAAGCATAACCTTATTGTTCATACGAGTAATGCACATGATATTAGAGGTGGACTATGTTTGCATCGACTTGATTAAATCTAGTATTAAAGTTGGTTTCTATTAAGCTCATATGATCAAAAGGTTACCCCACCCATTGGGGCTCATCACCAAAAGATTAAGGTCCTTGAGAAGAGGTGCCTGTTTGCCTTATCCTTTCCTTTGAGGTTGAGGTTCAAGCTCCTCTTTCAAAACCTTGATCTTTAAATTCTTCAATTTCTTTAAAGATAGCTTCAATGTTCTCACCTTCACTAAGATCATGCTTCCACACCCATTTATTGTTGATTAAGGAAACTTGTTTGGAATTTTTTATGAAGGTATTATAAAAAAGGTGTGGTTTGGTAGAGGGCAAAGTGGAGAGATTAATGCCAATTTTATAACAATTCCACCAACACAAATAGCACCGGTTAAACTATCACTAATTAGCCATAATTGCTATTACAAAAATCTTCCTAAGGTAATAGGTTCATTGTCAACAAGACAATGGAGAATGAAAAGATCATTAAGAGAAATTATTTCATTGCTAAAAGCTCTACCATTAATAGAGCAAGTAAGAAAATGATAGACATACCACAAGGCTTTGGATTTAAGATTAGAGGCTTTGGTATGCCTGATGGAAAACCTTGGGCTAAAAGCATGGACATTATTCCAAAATGTGTAAGGAAGCTAATGTGCCTTAACTTGAACATGACCTTTTTAAGTGAAGCCAAAAAGAGTATCAGATTCCACATAAGTCATGAACTGTTCTCTCCTACCCAATTTGAATCACATTGAGAAGTATGGATTCTTGTCATCATAATACATCAAGTGAAGAGTGAAAGTAGAGAGGAATTCAATAATAAGAGTAGGATAAGAAGGTAAAGGGTTAAAGGCAAAATTAAATAACCCACCTTTAAGGAGTAGTTCCTTGACTTCATTATAACAACCAATAGCTTTAAGAGTTGGCTTATGCATGAATTTAGAGGGAATAAAAATTCTCTTTTGAAATTGAGCAACTCTTTTCTTGATATCTTGAGGAGAGTAGGAGAAAGTAGGATATGATCTCTTAGGTTTGTCCTTCATGGAAGGAGTCTCTTCAGAATAAAATAAGGAACCTTTCATGGTTTCTTAGGAGCCATGGTAAAGAAAAAAAATTACCAAGGAAAAAGAGATAAAAGGAAAAGAAAATAAAGAGTAAATTATGTAGACAATGAGTGAAAAAATAAAAGCAAAGTGAATGAGTATTTATAGAGGGTTGGAAGAGAAGAAGAAGGGGAAGAGAATTTGAATTTTAGTAAAAGACCACATCAAAAACTATTTATGACTAGGATTGATGTGCCCATTCAATGCATGCATTCATTTTTCTATGTGCTGTTAGGATTGCAGTCCTGGTCGGGATATTGATTGTCATATTTAGGACAAGCATATCTCAAGCAACATCATGATCGGGACATGGACCGAGATCATCTTGGGAACGAAAGGGAAGAGACATCTTGATTTGACATGAGTGTTGTCCCGGTCAGGACAATGCTTGTGATGACCCTCCAAAAATTCAAAAAGCTTATAATTAAGTCCAAAAATTATTTGCAATTTAGTCCATGCAGACTAAATGCACACCCAATTCAATGAAATTGATTTTAAACACAATTATGACCATATTTATTCATAAACAATAATATAAATGAGCATATAAATAAAGAGATTTATTTTACTAATATTGAAAATAATTAATTAATTGAATTTTATTCAATAATTAATCATTTATTGGCAAAATAGGAAAGATTAAAAAAATTCAAAGAGAAGGAATAAAAAAATATATAAGATTTCAAAATAAATAAAGTGAGCATGTCATAACACATATGTCAATTTAACCAACACTCCTATTCATCAAACAATCAAAATAATTGCAACGCATCATTTTACAATAAAGATCATGCAAGTGTAAACCATTTAGCTAATAATGCATATGCATTAATACAAGCTAGAGCCATCAATCATGTCAAGTTCATACTTTAAAAAATTTAATCTCTCTTCATTGAGAGGTTTAGTGAAAATATCCGCAAGTTGATTATTTGTATTAATAAATTCCAGTAAAATGTCACCACATTGCACATAATCTCTAAGAAAATGATGTATAATGTTTATATGCTTAGTTTTAGAGTGTTGAATGAGATTCTTGTTAAGGTTTATAACACCTGTATTATTATATTTGATTAGAATATGATCAATATTGATGCCATAGTCCATTAGTTATTATTTTTACGACAATACTTATGAGCAATAACAACTAATAATCACATATTCTACTTTAAAGGTGGATAAGGAAATCGAAACTTATTTTGTACTAAACCAAGAAACTAGAAATTACTTAAAAATTGACATGTTTTGAAAGTGCTCTTTATATATAGTAAACTATCGGCAAAGTATGCATTCGAATAACTAATTAAATTAAAGGATGAATTCCTAGGATACCAAAGTCCTAAATGCAAAGTTCCACTAAGATATTTGAAAATTCTCTTAATGGCATTCAAATGAGACTCCTTAGGATAAGATTGCAATCTAGCACATAAGCATGTAGCAAACATAATATCCGGCCTACTTGTGGTCAAATAAAGAAAGGATCCGATCATACCTTTATAACACTTTTCATTAACCAGTGTGCCATTCTCATCCTTGTTGAGTTTGGTAGTGGTGCTCATAGGAGTCTTGCTTGACTTAGCTCTATATATGCCAAACTTCTTGAGAATGTCTCTTATATATTTGGTTTGGTTAATGAAGATCTCATCTTTGCATTGCTTGATTTATAGTCCAAGGAAGAACTTGAGCTCACCCATCATGCTCATCTCGAATTCTCCTTGCATTAGCTTTAAAAATTCCTCACACAAGCAATGATTAGTAGCACCAAATTTACTGTCATAAACATAGATTTGAACAATAAGTAAATCATGTTTGGATTTCTTTATGAAAATAGTTGTGTCAACTTTTTCTTTGAATAACTCTTTCTTCAAATAAAAAGCTACTCAATCTTTCATACCAAGCTCTAGGAGCTTGCTTCAATTCATATAATGCTTTTGAAAGCTTAAACATATGATTACAAAAATCAGAATTTTCAAAGCCCATATGTTGTTTAATAAATCCATTTAAAAATGCACTTTTAACATCCATTTAAAAAAGTTTAAAATCCATGTAAGATGCAAATGCAAGTAGTATTCTAATAACTTCTAATCTTGCAACCGGGGCAAAGGTTTCGTCATAATCAATGTCTTCCTCATGATTATAACCTTTAGCTACTAGTTTAGCTTTGTTCCTAATTATGACACCTTGTTCATTCATCTTATTTCTAAACACTCATTTGGTGCCTATAATAGGATGATGTTTAGGTCTGGGAACCAAAGTCCAAACCTTATTTCTCTAAAATTGATTTAACTCTTGTTGCATAGCAAAGACCTAAAAGTAATCACTTAAGGCATCATCAATATTTTTGGGCTCAATTTGAGATATGAAGGCTAAATTAATAATAGATTTGAGTTGAGATATAGTATTTACCCCTTTTGTAGTATCACCAATGATGAGGTCTTGAGGATGTCCTTTCTTGAATTGCCAATCCTTTAGAATATCATATTTTAAAGTAGGTTGAGGCATCTCCTCATTTTCCTCATTTATAGGTTTTTCTAACTCCAAAGGTTTGCTAGCATTACTTTCTTAAATATTCATTTCTGTAAGCTCATTTACAACATTATCAACACTATAAACATCCTTTCTAAGATCAGGTAGGTTAGATTCATTAAATACAACATGCATTGACTCTTCAACTACTGGAATTCTTTTGTTAAAGACTTTATAATCTTTGCTACTGGCAGCATAGCCTAGGAAAATTCCTTTATTATTTTTAGAATTAAATTTCCCAAGGTTGTCCTTAGTGTTTAATATAAAGCACTTACATCCAAATACTTTAAGATATGAGATTTTGGGTTTTCTATTGTTCCAAAGCTCATAAGAAGTTTTATTTAAAATTGGACTTTTAAGGACTAGCAAGAAGTGTTAACACTTCATGAGTATAATTTGCTTAGTGTATGAGACATGCCTTTTGTGTTCTAGTTGTTTAGGATTCCTAAAGTTTCTTTTTGCCATATGAGAAGAGTGTGACATACATTGACAATGGCATTGTGTATTGTGAGATGGTTGTGTAGTATGTTTAGGAGTGTTGTATCTAGCGTACATATAAGTATGTCTAAGTTGGGGCTTTTTAGGTTGAACCTTAGCCCTTTATGTCAATGAAGGTTGGGTCTTGTGAGACTTCCCCTTATCATTTGACACATGAGACTTCTTAGCTTTAAAAGCTTAAGTCTCTAAAGGTTTAGAAGTAGAAGGAATAGAATTATATGAAACCTTAACAAATTTAATATGAGATGATGATAAGGAAGAAAGCATTCCATTTGTATATCCAATTTCATTAGTATTTTCATGGAGTTTATTAGAGTCAAGTAGACTATCTAAAGTCTCTTTTCCTTTTTTAAATTTAGAAATGGAATTCTTTAATTCTAACATCTCTTAGAAAGTATAAAATTTTCATCATTAGCTTTCTTAAGTTGATCCGTCAAGGAATTTAAAGATTTCAAGTCATTTGTAAGTTTTTCATTTGATTCAATAACTTTAGAAAAATCATTTTTCAAGTTTTCAAAATCCTTGGACAAGCTAGATAACTCATGATTGTAAAGCTTCTTATTAGAGAGTAAGCTTTTAAATTTAAGCATAAGTTTGTTCCCTGGAAAGCTGTCATCATCATCATCATTATCACAATCATCACAAGAAGAATGAGAAGTAGATGGTACCTTATTTTTGTCTTTAAAAGCCATAAAGTAAAGGTCGACCACTTCTTGTTGCTCCTTTTCCTTTTTCGATTTGGAGGAGTCATCCTATGAAGCTTTAAAAGCCTTTTTCTTATCCTTTGCTACCTTGTTCTTAAATTTGAGCTTGGGGCACTTACTTCTAATGTGTCCCGATTTCTTACATTTATAGCAAGTAACTTCTTTGCTCTTCTTGCTATTATACTTATCATACTTCTTGTTGTCTCTTTGCCTTCAAAAGCTTTTTATTTTTAAGAACTTCTTGAACCCTCTAGTGATCATAACCATTTCATTATCATCTTCATTAGAGTCCACCAAGCTTTCATCTTCACTAGCTTCTTGTATAGCCTTCAATGCTATCCATTTTTTCTTTTCTTCTTTCTCATCCTTCTCATCTCCTTTTTACTTTACTAAGCTCATGTGTAAGGAACTTCCCAATGAGTACATCAGTTAAGAGAGTTGAGTGGTCTTGAGCTTCTTCAATTAAAGTGACTCTAGATTCCCAATTCTTCTTAAGTAGGATTCTTAGAATTTTATTGTTCACTTCATCCTTAGAAAAATGCTTTCCAAGTTTTCTTAGAGTGATTAGAAGAGCATTAAGGTGATTTGTCATTTTCGTTATTGATTATTGAGGTTTTATCTTGAAGAGTTCATACTCATACATATGGAGTTGAACCTCCTTGCTTCTCACTTGTATATTTCCTTCATCATGGTTCTCAAGTGTCTCCCAAAATTCTTTTGCGGATTGGCAATGTTGAACTTTGCCACCTTCTTCCCTTGACATGGAGGCTAGTAATATTGTCATGGCTTTTTTATTTTTCTAGTTTTTTTTAGCTCATTATTCTATTGACTTCTTGCAAGAATAGTCTCTACACTATCAATTATTACTTTATGAGATTCCTAACCCTTTAGAACAACATCCCAAAGTCTAATAGGATCACTATTTAAGTATAACTCCATTTTTAATTTTCAATGTGGATAATCACTGCCATCAAAGGAGGGTTTAAGAGATGAAAAATTTAGATATTCACTCCCCATGATCTTAGCTTTTTGTAATTAAATACCAAGAAGTTAAGCTTTGATACCAATTGTAATTACCTTAAAAGGGGGTGAATAGGGCTTTTGTAATTTTAAAAGAAAATTAAAGAGATTAATCAAGAATTAAAAGGAAATTTAAGGAAAGGAAGAATGAACACACAAATTTAAGGAGTTTGGTTTATCAACAAACCTACGTCTCCACTAAACTGTCTTAAGTTAGGATTTTTGAAGCACCATAATTTATTCTCTTAGATTGATTTTTACAACTTTGAGTTTTAGGCTCAACTCTAACCTTATAAACAAGAGTTTAGGATCACTCTTCAACCCCAATACCTAAGTGTTTTCAATAGATAAACACTTTAACCTCTCACACAAGAATAGAACCTTATTTTCCTCTTCTTAATCCCCAGAAAATAAAAGAAGAAGAGATCATATTCTAACACATAAACCCACTCTCAAAGGAGTTTAAGAATACAAAGAAAGCATATAAGAATTTTAGTGCTTAATTAAATGCTAAGAGTTAAAGTTCATTAACCAAAGTGTGTAACTCTTTAATGAAGTTCCAAGAATTATTTTTATAGCTTGAGCATAAAAAATATGGTTGTTGAGGCCATTAATATTATCCCTAAAGATTTATTAAATGAATTTTAGCTTTTTACAAAAAATTGGTCAGTCTCGATCGGGATATCCTCAGTCCTGGCATCTCAGTCGGGATATTTGATAAAAGTAATCATTAGAGCTATTAGAGCCATTAAAGTTGAAAAGGACAGGAGATGGCCTGGTCAGGACTATGCTTGGGACCGATGTCCTAGGTGGCATCTCAGTCGGGATGGGGAACAAGATGGGCATTGTCATATTCCTTGAAATTTAATTGATGAGGTCCCAATTGCCTTTAATTAATCCCAATCAGGACTACCTTGTCCTGGTTGATGTCCTGATCAGGACTATGCCCGTAATGAGCTCTGTCTGAGGCTTGAATTTGGGCGATGAAGTCTCGACCTTGGTCCTGGTCGAGACAGAGCTCAGGACACCCTTCATTACTTCACTTTTTTTTTATTTACTCTATAATTTACTTTCTAAAATACCCTAATTTATACACATTTGAAATAAATTCATTAGATACTCAAAATATGGTTTGTTAAGATCAAAATAAGGGTTAATAAAGATTGATCATTGCAAAAGGTCAACACTCACTCCTTTACTATCCAACCTTTTCATAAACTATAAGGCAAGTTGGTCCGCATTAGAAAGTCATGTTTAATAAAAATTCATACAACTCAATATATAATTTTTTAATTATAGTGTGTAAAATGAGATAGTAAAATTTTTTTTAGTGATTTTGTGATGTTTGCATGCTCATCTTGTTTAATATAGTAAAATGCTAGTACCCACATTTCACTATTATTCTATAATATTAAGTGGGTGTAGATAATAAAAATTTGAAGTTATTACCGATAACTTTGAATTGAATCTTTGTTATGGAACTTGCATCGACGGAGAGCTGGGTGAATGGGTGAGGTTTCCCCACACAAACACTCTAAAGCTTAAGTTAATACTTGTGTAAGGAAAAATAAAAATAGAGCGAATAGAGTATAATAGAATAAATGTTGAAGAGATGTTTATATGTATAATGGATGATGAGAATGATGTTGAATATGAGATGATGGCATGGTGTGGAATTATGTAGAATGATGGTTTGATGTAGAATCATGTAGAACGAATGATATGAGATGTATATATGGGAGAAATTATATATAAATATGAGAGGATTAGGATTTCTTAGTTTTGTAGGATTGCCTTGATTAGGAGAGAAATATATTTCCTTTATAGAATAATCTTCATAATTAGGAATAAAATAGTTTGCCTTCCTCTTTAAGGATTTAGTTTTCCATTCCGATTATCAAATACTAAGTTCAGAATGCAGATACAGAATATTGCATGTAGCTAGATTTTTTCTCGAATTATATAAAACACATAGGATTAATAGGATATACTTTTTTTTACAAAATTATAATAGTTTTACAAAAATATGTTAATCCATATAAGTTATACAAACACACTCTTCACTGTTTGGAAACTCTAAAAATGCAAGTAACCACATATTTTTAAATGTTACGAAAAATATCACAGTCTTTTAAATGAAAAAGTATTTAATCACAAGGTATTTTCTAGTACTTTTCTATAATATCTCGAGTTTTTAAATAATTTTAAACTGTATCGGGATATGCAGGGTTAATAATTTTAATATATATTTATGATTATTTAATGAGTTTGTTATTTATTAAGTCATTTTTAATTATTTTTATTATTTTAAGTTCTTTACGTAAAATTTTCCTGAGATTTTATTTTTGGGAACATTAAAATGTAAATAATTAAATATTAATTATTTTAAGCGCATTTATGAATTTGAATGAGTCCATGCATGATTTTAGAGTGTCAAATAAAATATATATACGTACATGCATTTAAATTAAAATTAGGGTTATTTAATTAAATTAAATTAAATTGTATAGTTTTAATATTAATTAATTGTGTATATATGTAAATGTGTGTATATATATTATTAAAATATGTGTGTGATGCATATTTATTGTGTGTATTATATTATATATTAAAATAATATAAGTTTGATATATATATACATATAATATTCATATCAAAAATAAAGTTTACAATAATTACAGAATTGCCATTACCTTCTTCTTCCTCCTCCCGATCGTCTTCTTCGCGAATCCAACCACTGCTATGCCATTCTCTTCCTGTTGGTGTGCCTCCCGGCATGCCGCCTCCCTTGCCAGCCATTTCCGACATCCAGAGCATCCATTTCCGATGAGTTTGACCGAATTTCTTTAAAGTTACCGAAACTCACACTCAATGCCGTTCATCGACTTTCCGACCACCGTTTCGAGCCCCACCGATCTCTATCTCTTCCTTGAGCTCTGGTAAGTGCATTTCCAAGCTTTGTTTCACTTGAAATGGTCTAGATTTCCCTAGGTATCAATTTTTCATTTTCAGCCATTTAGGGTTTTTGAATTTTTTGAGCTTCGATTTGGTTGATTCATGCAATCTTCCTTCACAAACATTGATCCTTGTAGCTTAATCTACCTCTGTGATTTTTTGTGGAATTTTTGGGAATTATTTTGATTTTTGTGAATTTTTGATTATTTTATTAATATTTTATAATTTTTTAAAATTAATTAATTAAATTATGAAATTGTGTTTTATGGTGTTTTTAGGTGTTGAAATGCATTTTAGAAATTTATTTGTAATTTCTATGATTTTTATATAATTATTTTGAATTTATTTAGTTTATGTAATTTTTGGAAAATTAGGTTAATTATGTGTTTTATTGAAATTAATTGGTTAATTGAGTATATTTATTGATATTATTGAATTATATGTTGAGAAATTTAATTTTGAGTAATTATACTATTTTTGGTGAATTTTTGATTAATTTTAGGAAATTTACATAACTAGGGGTATTTTGGTAATTTGACACTAAATTGGCTAAAAATATAATTAAATTTTTTTTACTAGTTATTTGAGGTATAAAAATGATTTCTAAAAATGATTTAGTATTTTTGACTAACTAAAACTATTTTTCGTAAATTATTTTCAAATTATATATAATATACTATTTTTCTAAACAAATGGTTTTTTTTTATCGATTTTTAATATGTTCTAGGGTTAATTATGTAATTTGGATTTAGAAAATGTATTTTGGTCAATATTTATGAATTTATTGAGAATTATCAATTTTTAATAATATTTTATTAAACTTAGGGTTTTTATGCATTTATCGGTAAAATAAATATTTTTAGCGTTTAAATAACTAAATTGCTATATTTTGAGTATTGAAGGGCATTTTTGGTATTTTTCATGTGTTCTGTATTATTTCATGAAATGTGGACCTCGATCGGTGAAATTGTAGTTTTGGAGTTCGACCGAGGGATTGTGAACTGTGTTTATTTTTAAAGTGTGTTTCCTTGTAGGACCGGCTCTACTCTTTGAGTAGAGAGATGTCCATTTTACAGGGGAGGTTCTGCCGAATTTCCGATGGAATTCTCATAAAACGTGATATCCGGTCGAATTCCTATTCTAATTCTATGTCTAAAATTCTAGATCGAGTCTTTAGAATTTCGATAAATTTATTCTAATGTCGTGTTGTCATTTGTTTATTTAGTTGCACCGAGACCGAGGCCTAGTGGACCAGGCCTGTCAGACCCATCTTGTGGAGCGCAATAACTGTGAGTTGTTATTTTATATATACGTGTTCTAGGATGCATGTTTTTAGAAATGTATGATTTATTTTATAAATTATGCATGAATGGTTTAATTATTTCTTGGGTTTATTTTTGGTATATTATTAGTATATTATTGATATACTTTAAATTATATGCATGTTTTATTAATGAATTATTCTCAAAATGATTTTAAGTATATTTCTAGATTATTTTATAATTAAATTGAATTTGTTTAACGTATATATATTCGAAATATACATGGTTTATTTTTGGTATATTTTTAGTATATATATGGTTTATGTTGTTATTTTATTTAATATCATGCATCATTGATTTTATGAATGTATGTTTTATATAATAATGAAGGATATCAATAGAACGTGCTACCTAGTGGGCAACACTAGGACCGAGTACGTATCAGTACGCCGATAGCATTTAGGCTTTATTACTAACCTATTTGTGGATTATGATCGGATTGATTTATTTGATGTGTGATGTGATTTGAGAGTGTGATTGCTGGAGCTCGGTTGACCAAGTGTCTCAGGACTAATCACACTGACAGTCAGACTGCTGGAGCTCGGTTGACTTAGTGTCTCGGGGCTAGTCTACTGTCCAAATGGAACAAGTGAATTCATTTGGAATAAGTGAGCCTGTATGGCTAGAGTGTTGTCTAACACTGTTTGAGGTTGCGATTTTCTAGGGTTCTATTTGATCTTTCATATACGAATGTATTTCTTAATATTTATATAAAATGGTTTTGCTGCATCTGTGTGATTTTGCCTGTATATATATTTATTATATATACTATTGAATGTGTGCATTGTCATTTAGCTATACATGTATATATATTATAACAATTCACTCAGTGAGGTCTGACTCCCCTCCGTTGACTATTTTTCAGGAGAGTCTACGTCTTCAGACCTCAGTAGTAGACCCATACGCCGGATTTCTTCTGCCCCGGCTTTACTATGTAATATGCATACTTGATGTTATTTTATAATCTAGACACTGCAGTAATTGTAGTCGTTTGTGAAATTTATGTATCATGTTTATATGAGATTTGTATTTTAAAGATTTAAACTGAGAGTTGTATTAAAGGATTATTTATATATATGAAATGAGCTTGTTTATTTAAATGAGTTAGTGGATTATACTTATTTTATTTATGAGATTTATTTCCGCTGCAAAATATTTTATTTATGTTATTATTATTATTGCATGTTTTTATTTATTTTAAGACTTACTACGGGTTCCGGATTCGAAAGAGCTCCCGTAACCTAGCGCCGGTCATGGTCCCCTGTTTTGGGTCATGACATTTTCCCTAAAAATAATTTAGCGATTATGCTTTTAAAAAAAAATACACAGATTTAAAATTTAAATTTTAGTCTCGTCAAAATTATCATTTTCATAGAATTTATCTATGTGTTAGATTATTTATTTATTTATTTATTTACTTTGCCACCATTCTAGTGTTATCCAAGTTGATCTAAATTAATTAGACTCTAGTAAACTCTAAACACCAATTAGTTTAGACCAAAAAATATATATATACATAGTAAAATCACATGTTTTCACCCTTAAAATTATCTTCGTTGAAGTTATTAACTGTAATGACCTACATTTTTAAATTATCTTATTTTATAATGAGATTTACAGTGTTAATAAAAATTTAAAAGTAAATTAAATTATTTACTATTTTGTAATTATTAATTATTATTATTTTATATTTAAATAAATTTCTCACGTAAATATAATATTTTTTGTCGTTTGATTTGCATGATTATTTTAACATTTTTATTCTATTATTGTTTTATTAATTTCCCTAATTATTTTATTAATAAATTATTTTATTAATTGTATTATTATTTATGTGTGTGTAATATATATATTATTGTGTGTATAATGCATGTGTGGTGTAGATTTGAAGTTACCTATTATTATATTATAAAATAAAGCTTTATTTAATTATAATATAAAGTATTATACATATAATATTATATAAACATACACACATACATGCATGCATATAACACACACATATATGCATGCATTAAACTCTAACACTGTACGAGAATTAGAATGTGGACAAAAAAAAAATAGCAAAGGAAGAAACAAAAGCATTTTTTTGGATTGAACTTAGAATAAACCCACGAAACTACTATTCACTCATCTTCTCCCTCTCTGTTGCCGTCCGACCAACGCCCGTCAGAGTGCCTCTCCCCCTTCTCCCTGTCGCCGTCCTCTTCCAGCCATCACCACCAGCAGCCACCATCATCTCCGGCGTCGTTGAGTAGATGTGACAGTGAGTGGCCATAGGTGACGCTTTCCGTCATCCCCTTCATTTTCGATCGTTGTTCTTCTCACCGCTGGTCTCTTTCTCTTCCTTGGACAACGATGAGTGTAAATCCAAGCTTCTTTTCTATTGATATCGCGTTTTGTAGGGTAGTGTGTGATTTTTAAATTATAGGCATTAGGGTTTCAAATTTTTTTTAGGGTGTTAATGGTTGATTCATGAAAAATTCCTTTACAAATATTGATTATACTAGCTTAATCTATCTCTATGAATTTTTGTGTGATTTTTGGAATTTATTTTGATTTTTGTGAATTTTTGAATATTTTATTAATTTTTCATAAATTAATTATTAAAATTATAAATTTGTGATTTTTGGTGTTATTATTAATTGTTATTAATTTTAGTGTTGAGAAATTAATTTTTGAGAATATTATATAATTTTTATGAATTTTTATAGTTTATGTCAATTTTGAAAAATTAGGTTAAATATATATTTTGGTAGAAATTATTGGTTAATTATGTTTTTTTGTTGATATTAATAATATACATGTTGAGAAAATAATTTTTATGTATTTATAGAATTTTATAGAATTTTTGAGCAATATTTGTATATAATGTGTATTTTTGTATATTAAGGCTAATTGTGTAATTTTGTGATAATTTTAGTTAAATATTATGTTTAATTGATTTTAATATTAATTGAGGTATTAAAATGATTTTTGCAAATTATTTACTATTTTTAACTAATTAAAACTAATTTTTTGAAAATTATTTTCAAATAATATATTATAAAATTATTTTCAAATAATATATTATAAAATTATTTTCAAATAATATATTATAAAATTATTTTGATAATAAAATGGATTGTTATAACTTTTTGTTGTATATTTGGGTTAATTAAGTTATTTGGATTTATAAAATGAATTTTTATTATTATTTGTGTAATTAATGGAAAATTGGTTTTTAATAATATTATAATATTATTTGGGATTTTAATTAATTATTGAGAAAATAATTATTTTTGGTGTTTTAATGTTAAATATGTAATATTTTGATATTTTGATGAAAATTGTGGAAATATTTGATTTTTTTAATATATTTATTTATTGTTGGAGTTTTTGGTGAATTGTGGATCTCGGTTGGGGAAACTGTGTAGTTCAGGATACTGAGGGTTGTGTGAATTTCTATATCCGAAGTGTATTTTTCTTGCAGGATTAACTCTACTTTTTAGTAGAGAGGTGTATGTTTTACAGAGGAGGTTCTGTCGAATTTTAGGTAGAATTCTCGTAAAACATGACATCAGGTCAATTCTGTGTCTGTCTGTATTTTGTAATTCTAGATCGAGTCTCTAGAAGTTAAGTTAGATGTATTCTAATTTTCATGATCATTTTATTTGTTTAGTTGTGTCGAGACCGAGGCCTAGTGGATCGGGCCCATCAGACTAGTTTCGAGGAGTTCACACCTGTGAGTTGTTATTCTATATATACATTGCATTTAGATTGTATGTTTTAGAAATTCATATTTTAATTGAATTTATTCATAAATTGCTTTAATAAATTATTAGTATACTTTAGGTATATTTTTAGTATACTTTTAATATATTTCTAAATAAATGTATGTTTTATCTTCAATAAATATACCTAGCATGTTTTCGTATATTAATAGTTTATTTTTGGTATATTTTATAATTGATTTGAATTTATCTGACATATATATACTCGAAATATACTTAGTTTATTTTAGGTATATTTCTAGTATATATATGGTTTATATTGTCATTTGAATTGATATCATGCATCATTTATTTTCCGAATGAATGATTTATTTTAATGAAGGATATCGATAGAACGTACTACCTAGTGGATAGCACTAGAACCGAGTACGTATCGGTGTGATAAATTGTAGGGTTGAATTACTAACTTATTTGTGAAAATTATGATTTGATTGAGATGTGATGTGATTGTTGGGGTTCGGTTGACCAAGTGTCTCAGGGCCAATCACACTGATAGTTAGACTGCTGGAGCTCGGTCGACTTAGTATTTCGGGGCTAGTCTACTGTCTTGATG
Organism: Mallotus nudiflorus; assembly: GCA_947683625.1. Classification (NCBI taxonomy): domain Eukaryota; kingdom Viridiplantae; phylum Streptophyta; class Magnoliopsida; order Malpighiales; family Euphorbiaceae; genus Mallotus; species Mallotus nudiflorus. Next base: position 193,563 of record CANTUR010000857.1, read on the forward strand.
GATTAAGTGAATTTATTTGGAATTGAGTGAGCATATATGACTAGAGAGTTATTGTTGATTGAGGTTACGATCATTTAGGATTCTATTTGATCCTTCATAAACTGATATTTTTTCAGTATTATATGATAAGTGATTTTCAGCATGTGTGAATTGCTTACATATATATATATATATATATATATATATATATATATATATATATATATTTATTTATTATATGCATATGATTGATTGCATTTGTCATATAGGAGATGTGTGTATATATATTATAACAATTCACTTAGTAAGGTATGACTCCCCTCAGTTGATATTTTTATAGGAGAGTCTTTTTCTTCAGACATCAGCAGTAGGCCTATTCGTCGGATTTCTTTCACCCCGACTTTATTATGTAAATTGTCTACTTAATTATTTTATATTATACTCTAGAAAACTATAGTAGTCATAATTTGTATTAGTTGTGGGATGTATTTATATTGCTGATTGTGATTTTAATTTATAAGTTTTTCTCTGAAAATTTGTTTTAAGATATTTTATTTTATCATATGGATTTGAGATTTAAATTCTACGGCATATTTATTTTATTTTATTTTATTTTATATATTGTATGTTTTTATTCTTTTTAGGCTTGCTACGAGTTCCAGATTGAAAAGAATTTTCATCCCCTAGCACCGGTCATGACCCTCGAATTGGGTCGTGACATTAACATATAATTTTTTTATCTACATTGTAGGCATTCACAACTTACTATATTTAAATTAATCCAATTTGATAGTAGGATTACAATAATAATAAAGGTTTTTCAACAAATAATTTAATGTGATTGTATAAACTACAATTCTAATACAAAACCTAATTTAATAGAAAATAACTCATATTGTCGATTCTAACTATTGTTGGTATATGAAAATTTCATTTAGTCACATAGGAGCTAACCATTTCTATATATAATTTACACAATGTATTGGTGGGTCTCGCTCCATGGGAACGGGGCATGATCATTCCAACTTTAAAAGGCTCTGCGCCAGGTCGTCCACTACGCGCTACAACACTCGACTTTGTTAAAGATGTTGATAAAAAAGTTACCTACAAAAGCTTTGAGCTTTTAAGATGCTTTGAATATCCTGAGACTCTCACCGCCCAAAACTTACAATTCCAGCTTTCAGACTGAGCTTTTCCTCTACTTCCCATTGATTATCTTGCAATATAGATACACACAATTCAGGCGTTCCAATACGACGACTCCCTCCCCTCCACCCACACAAGTAACCATTTTTTTTCTATTTCACTTCTACTTCTGTTCACTTATTTCGCTTCCATGAACAACTTCTTGATCCTTAAACCTGCCTACTTCTTTTTTCTGCTCTGCTTCTTCTATGGAAATGCTTTTGCCGTCTCCGAGCCTCCTTACACTCCAATAAACCCCATCTTTATCAACTGTGGTTCCAGTGATAACAACATTTTAATTGATGGTCGTAACTGGACTTCAGACCTGAACCCAAATTTCGGTTTCATTGAACAACCTGATAACAAATCAACAACAGCTAAAGCAAGCTTCCAGGACTCCTCTGTCATGGATGTCCCGTACATGACCGCCCGTATATCTCGATCCCAATTCACATACAGCTTCCTTGTCACTCCTGGTCAGAAGTTTATCAGACTGTATTTTTATCCTGCTTCATATCAAGGTGGATTTAATAGGTCTAACGACCGTTTCGATGTCAAAATTGGGCCTTACACATTACTCTGGAACTTTAGTGCTTCCCTCTATGCTGATGACTGGCGGGTACAAACTTACTTCAGAGAATTCTGCATAAATGTTGATGAACACCAGCAGCAGCTGAATATTACTTTTGCCTCCAATTTGGTTGATTCAAATGAGTCTTATGTTTTCATCAATGGAATAGAGATCATGCCGATGCCAACCCATCTTTATTACACTCCATCAGATGGTCCTGGAATCAAATTCCTTGGCCAGAACAGGACTCTCACGGTCCAGAACGATACAGCACTTTCAATGGTTTGTCGGTTAAATGCTGGGGGAAGTTTCATATCACCCTCAGATGATACTGGCATGTACAGATCGTGGAACGACGACATCTTTTATATGTTTTCAGAATCCGTGATTTTAGGAAGACCAGGTGATTCTCTCAATTATTCAAAAATACAAGCTTACATAGCACCTGATAATGTCTATAAGTCTAGCCGATCAATGGGAGAAGGGACTAACAACAATTTGACTTGGGAGGTACCAGTTCATCCTGGATACAGGTATCTGGTAAGACTCCACTTCTGTGAATTTTTTTCAGAAGTGAAGATAAATGAAAGGCGATTCGACATCTTTATCAACAACCTGATGGCTGAAGAAGGTCTTGATGTTATCGAATCAAGCGGTGGTAACCTGATTCCCATTTACAAGGACTATATCGTCCAAGCTGGGAAGCAAGGAGAGACCACAGATTACCCGCTTCACATAACGATTCGTCCAAATGCACTTAGTGAGTTTCCTGATAGTTTCTTGAATGGAATGGAAATTTTCGGATTGAACAGCACCGATGGCAACCTTGCTAGACGTAGCTCACCATCAGCTATACCTCCACCACCCCCACCATTACCAGTGCTTCAGCCATTGCCAACTAAGAAGTCTGATAGGATAAGAACTTTGCTTATTGCGATTTTTGGGAGTGTGAGTGGTTTGCTGGTAATTCTCTGTTTGTTCTGTTTTGTTTTCTTTTGGCGAATGAGAAAGAGGAAGAAGCATAATGGTACAATATAAGCAATGCATTTGAATCAAGTACTTGCATGGATACAAATACTACCAGAGTGACTTCTCTCAGTAGTCTTCAAGCTGGTAGCACAGCATCTAGCAACACATCCTTTTCCCTGATACCAAAAATTCTGCTTGGAGAACTAAATGTTTTCTGTTGTAATATCTCTTGCTGTTTAATTGTAACAAATGTTTACTACTTGTTATTTTCTTATTTTATGGGTTAAAACGCCAAAGCTTCAGGGTAGTATACGTCTTCAGATTAAATCTTATATTTGTGTTCTTCTTGATGTTGGTGCCATGTCTCTTATGGCTAGCTAACTGAGCATGGTCAGCTACATGAACAGGAAAAATTAGACCTTTTCTAATAATTGTCTTTAATTTTTTTTCCTTTTCAAGTGTTAATAAATTACGATTAAGAAGTTTGTAATTACTGATTAAATTAAACTTTTGGCCGTGACTTGTTGAAAGCTGAAAAGATATTCATTCAATTATTAAAGGTGATATTTCCTTAAAAAAAAAAATTATTGAAGGTGATAAGGTTGGACATGCTCAAGAATTTATTATTATTTCACCTTTACAAATTATTACTCTGTGTTGGCTTTTGGTTAGATATGGTAATAATATAATGGAAATAATGCCTTTTATAATTTCCTTTAACAAAGTTAGCTTATAAAGAAAAAAGAGAGTTTATTGTACGAATGATACTTTAATTTTACCTCATACTCTATATTTCATTTTATTACTGAATTTTTAATTTTTTTTCAATTACTGAAATTCAATATTTGTTTCAGATTAAAATATTTTAAATATATTATATCAAATTTAGCATAAATAGCTGTTAAAATAAGTATATTTACGATGTAAGCACCATAATAAGCAACCTAATCATCTTAAAAGTCTCAAAAAATAAAATTACTAAAGAGAATGAAATTAAAAATGAGAAAATAAAATTATTTTCTAAGACCCACGAGATTATTAGGTTGCTTAACATGATATTTACATGGCGAATAACTTTATTCTAGCGGCCACATATGCTAAATTTAATCGGACATGTTGAAGGTATTTTAATTTAAAATAAAAATAAAATTTCAGTATTTAAAAAAAAATTAAAGATCTAGTATTAAAATAAAATATATGACAAAATTAAGGTATTATTGATGCAATAAAAAAAAAACAACCATCATTAATTTCCTTTCTTTTAGGTCTGAATCTATGGAGGAAATAGCAATGCAATCAATTTTTCAAAGTAGGCATGGTTATATGCATTGGTTGCACATGGTTGTGCGATCTGTCTAGTAGTCTGGCACAACTATGTACCCTTACTTGCATACCCTGCACATCATCTTTGTTGCTTATGCACTACAAGTCGACAAGTAATGAAGTAGTGAGTAGAGTATCATTTCTATAGGAATTAGGGTCTAAGTACTTATTAATCTCAATTGTATATGTTTAGAGCTATCAATGGGTGGTTGTTAAAAGCAAGTAAATTAACAAATTAACAATTAAACTAAATAATGTAAGTGAGGCTATTATTAATTAAAGTAATAAGGAAACAAACAATATTAAAGGCATGTTGTTGAGAGAAATAGAATACCACATTTTCATTTAGCCAAATAACACACTAGTTCAAGTTCTTATGCACACCTTAAGCTTTCAAAAACTGAATTAGCAATCTCTCTCGAGTAAGGTTAATCTCAATAACAAGTATCAATCAAATCTCATTATACAACTTAGTTCTCATCATCATCATATAACAAGATTAAATCTAACTTGGAAGGCATTCACCAAACTTATGGAGGATTAGATCTAAATAAGCTTTCTCAAGTCATTAAAATATCTAACAAGTGTATATGGGTCTATTGAATCCATCACTCTCATTGCACAGATTCAAACAAAGGATGCATTTGGCCATAATATATCACTCAACAAGCTTAATATACATAATCTGCAATTAATAAATAAGAACTAATCTATTAAACGAACTTAATTCAAATGAATTTTTAAAAATCCCAACAACATATAAAAACTTAGCCACTCATGGCTATTAAAATCAACATTCAATATTCAATTACACACAAGAGACTAGAAATAGGATAAGAGTAAGAAATGTTATCCAAGGAGCTTGAATTTTCTAATAGGTCTCTCTCCTTCAGCTTCTTTTTCTTCTCAGTCATGACCCAAACCAGGGGTCATGGCCAACGCTAAAGGACGAGAATTCTTTCAAATCCGAAACTCGTAGTAAGCCTTAAAATAATAAAACATTAAGTAAATAAAATAAATATACCGTAATTAAATTACATCAGAATTTAAAACTCAATAATTATGATAAAATAATCTCTGTATATCATAAAAAAAAATATTTAATACATCATTCAAAGATATACCTCTCTGAATTTAAAATCAACATATATAATACAAAGTATCACTTTCAACTAACATAAATACAACTACTGCAGTTTTCTAGAATACAATATAAAACTAGGTAAAAGATTTACATAATAAAGTTGGGGCAGAAGAAATTCGACAGATAGGTCTACTACTGAGGTCTGAATAAGAGGACTCTCCTGTAAAAATATCAACGAAGGGGAGTCAGATCTCACTGAGTGAATTATTATAATATATATACACGCATTACTAAATGATAAATGCAAACACTCAGAAGTATATATAATAAATATATATACATGTAGGTACACACAGATGCTAAAAATCACTGTATACTTAATACTAAAAAATATCAGTTTATGAAGGATCAAATAGAACCCTAAGTTATTGCAATCTCAAATATCAATAGGAATTGCTCTAGCCATATAGGCTCACTTAGTTCCAAGTAAATTCACTTAGTCCAACTGGACAGCAGACTGGCCCCGAAACACTAAGTCAACTGAGCTCCAACAGTCTAACTATCAGTGTGATTGGCCCCGAGACACGTGGTCAACCGAGCTCCAGCAATCATACCATCAATCACGTCTCATAACAATCAAATCAATCAAGTTATAATTTCCACAAATAAGTTAGTAATTCAACCTATCATCTATCGCATTGGTACATACTCGGTCCTAGTGCTGCCCACTAGGAAGCACATTCTATCGATATCCTTCATTTTAAAATAAAACATACATTCGAGAATAAATAATATATACAATGGCACTCAAAATGATCAAATAAACCATATATATACTAGAAATATACCTAAAATAAACTAAGTATATTTCATGTATATATACGTAAAATAAATTCAATTAAATCATGAAATATACTCAAAATCAACCAATAATATACTTAAACATGATTTGAATATAAATCAAAAAGAAAACATGCATTTATTTTCAAATATACCAATAATATACTAAAAATATACCTAAAATATACTTAAGCATTTGATAAAGCAATTATGCAAAACTTTACATTTAAAACATATAATTCTAAAAGATGCAACCTAAAGCAATATATATATATAATAGTAACTCACAAGGATGTGCTCCTCAAGACTAGTCTGACGGGTCTGGTCTGCTAGGCCTCGGTCTCAGCGTAACTAAACAATAAAAGCGATCATAAATCAGAATATATATCTAACTTAGACTTCTAAATACTCGATCTAGAATTACTAAACACGAACAGACACAGAATCAGAATTAGACCCGATGTCACGTTTTACGAGAATTCTATCAAAAATTCGATAGAACCTCCTCTGTAAAACGGACATCTCTCTACTAAAAAGTAGAGTCAGTCCTACAAGGAAAATACACTTCGAGTATAAAAATCCTTACAACCCTCGGTTGGGATCCCGAACTACTAAAATCCCCAACCGAGGTCCATAATTCACCATAAATACAAATACTACAATAAAATATATTAAAGTCAATAAATACCATAAATGCCCTCCAAATAACAAAATATAGCATATAAAGTATTAAAACACCAAAAATAAATATTTTCCTAATAATTACTTAAAAACCCTAATTAATAATATAATATTATTAAAAATCAATTTTCTCGATAATTCCACAAAAATCAATAAAAATTCATTTTATAAATCCAAATTACTTAATTAGTCCAAAAACATATTAAAATTTACTAAAAATCCATTTATTTACAAAAATAGTATATTATATATAATTTGAAAATAATTTTCAAAAATTAGTATTAATTAGTAAATAATTTGTAAAAATCATTTTTATACCTCAAATAATATTAAAACCAATTAAAATTAATATTTAACTAAAATTACCACCAAATTACCAAATTACCCCTAATATTTAAAAATACATATAAAATAGTAATAATACTAAAAAATTCAATAAAAATTATATAAATACAAAAAAATTATTTTCTCAACATATATCACCATAATATAAAAAAAACATATAATTAACCAATTATTTCTAACAAAATATATATTTAACCTATATTTTCAAAATTGACATAAACTAAAAATAATTATAAAAATTACATAAAATTCACAAAAATTATAAAATAAATTCTAAAATTAACAATAACCATCAATAACATCAAAAATCACAATTTCATAATTTATATAATTAATTTACGAAAATAATAAAATATTCAAAAATTCACAAAAATCAAAATAAATCCCAAAAATCACACAAAAATTCAAGGATGTAGCTTGGGCTAGGGGGATAAACTTTTGTAAAGGGATTTTTCATGAATCAAGCAAGAATTCCTGAAAAAAAAATCAAAAACCTTAAAATGGCCAAAATTGAAAAATCGAGATACAACAAAAATGAAGAAGTTAAAGCTCAAACCAAAGCTAGAATCAAGTTCCTCGGAGCTCTAGGAGTCGAACGGCATTGAAAACGTTCAATTTGGTGGCCGGACGAAGGAGAACGATGAGAAACCGATTCTCTGTCGCTGCTACTGCAGGAGCTAGAAATGGGGATCGGAGAGGAAGAAGAAGGCGGTGGAGCTGGCAGAGGGAGGGGTGGTCGATGATGGAAGGGCAGGAGGCACTCTGACGGTCGACGAACGGCAGTGACGGGCGGTGATGGTGGTGAGGATCAAGGAGAGAGAAGAAGAAATAAGGAGGTTTTGTATTTTTGGTATATATTTTACATAAAACTATATATTATAACAATAATAAACTTTATATTATAATATATTATTATATTATACTAAATTCACACACCACACACTTATATATTTACATATATATATATATATATATACACACACACACACATAATAACATACACAATAAAATAATACTAACCCTAATATTTATGTGCATATATATATATATATATATTAACACATAAAATACAATAAAATAATATAGTTTATTAAATTAAAAATATTAAAATATTAATGCACTAAATTAAGCATTATTAAAATAATATTCTCTGAAATAATAATACACGTCAATATATACATATTTACGTAGAAAATTATAATTAAACGTAAAATTAATAATAATTATTCATAAAATAATAAAATAATAAAATTTATTAACATTACATATCCTGATAATTATTAAAATAATTTAAAATCTAGGGTTATTACATTCTCTTTCTCCTTCTTCTCTCCTCCTCTTGTGTGTGTTTCTTCTTATCTAATTTTTTCTTTTCCTTTTAAGAATGTGAGAGCATGTGTATATAATGTGTGTCCTCCTCCCCAAGTAATTCATGCCTTTTATCCTTTTTAGCCCTTCTAGAACATATCCTTTCACCTCCCCTTAGATATTTCTCAAAATCAGGAGATATCAACATGTTTTATACTATAAACGATAGAGCCACAATTGTGGCAGATCTGCGCTCCCTAGGAAGGGCCTCTCAGGAAAGGGTCACGAACATGCAACATCCATGCTCAAGATAGAAGGTAGGATCGATGGACTTGTGTGAAGACCGCGCTCGTGTTAGTCTTGAAATCACTTAAGGGCTGGCATTCTGGCATATCCGCGATCGTGCATTGAGTCGCGCTTACATTAGCAGCTTGCTCTACTGCACTTTGCTTCTTTTTTGCTCTTTTTGGCTCTTAACTTCACCAAATCACCTCCTTTGCTCTTTTCCTTAACAAAAATAAAGAAAATATAAAATTATATTTTTTTATATTATTTCCTATACTAAATGCTATTTAAAATATACATATGCATATAAATTAAATACCTAAAACTATGCATAATTTGATACTAACAAATACCCCCACACTTGAATCTAAATAGGTAATCGAATTTTTGGGGTGGTTAAGGATGTCACTTAAATAATGGAGATCGTGGTTTTTTAACAGAAGAGTGGTTGGCAGTTATTTTAGAGTGCAGGTTAGGGTAAATATGCAATCACAGATGATGCGTGATCGTAATAAAGCAATGTAGTTTGAGAAGCTTGACACTCATGATCGTTGATTTTTTCACGAGCACAGATTAGGTATAAGATATGGACTGTCGATTACTTAGCAATTACTTAACATGATATCATATAGTACTTGGCAATCTGCTTGAGTGATTGTGTGAATTATAGTGATCATGGCTATTGCCCTACACCTAGAGGAATGTTAATTCAACACATAAGCTCCAAACATGAGTAATCAAAAGACACTTAATAGATGATAATTGCTAAATTAAAAAAATAAAAATAAAAATAAAAAACAAAAAATTATGCAAATACAAAAGGTATAAAATTAATTTAAACTAAAAACATGCTAATTTTAGGTCTTTAGCTTGACCATGCCCTTTTAATTTAATGCGCCAAGTGATTGAGGAACAAGAACATCCCTCCTCTTGATGTGGATTAATGGTTGATGTTCCTCCTTTCTATAATTTTTTGGCTCAATCTTCATTTTACCCTTTAAAGAAATATACTTCTTAGGCATGTACACAATTCTAATCACTTGCTTGGCCTTCTTTTTCAAATTCATTTTTTATTTGGCTTTGTTCATTTTGGTTTCAACTTGAGAAAGTAAGGGACTTTGACTTGTTTCTTCAGAATCAAGGATGCTTCCTTTATTTCATTATTCAACTTCTTTTCTTATTCATTTGGGTCCTCACTCTTCATGTCTCTGATGATTATATTCATCATAAACTCCACTTTCTCTTCTCTAACTTTTAAAGTGTTTTTTCCCTTATACACATCAATCACTGCCCTACTAGTGTTGAGAAAAGGTCTTTTTAAGATCAAAGGGCAATGCTTGTCTTGCTCATAATCCAAGATCATAAAGTCCACTAAAAATACAAATTTGTTAACTGGCATAAGCATATCTTCAACTACTCCATATGAATTTTTAATTGAATGATCAACAAGTTGAAGAGTCATATTTAAGCTGATTACTTCTCCAAGATTAAGCTCCCTAAAAATAGAAAGAGGCATATGATTAATGCTAGCTGCTAAATCACAAAAGCATTTAAGAAATTCTTTAAAATTAAGAGTACAATAAATTGTAAAACTCCCTAGGTCTTTAAGCTTGACTGGAATTTTCCTTGAAATGATAGAACTACAAGTCTCCATTAGAGGTATCGTCTCATTGTTATTCCATTTCTACTTATTAGTGATAATGTCTTTAAGGAATTTTATGTACTTTGGCATCTCATTTAATGCTTTTAAGAGAGTTATTTTTAGCTTTAACTTTTTGAAGGTTTCTATAAATCTAGTAAACCTCTACTCATCATTATTCATCTTCCTTTGTGATGTAGACCAGATAGCCCTGATGTATTTAGAAAGTTTGGATTTTGGGAAGAAGTTCAAAATACACAGTCAGCTTTTAAGTGGCTCTAACCTTTAGGTCCGATTGAACTGCTAAGACCATAATATATCAAATTCAAGCTAATTCAGAGCTCTATAATGGGTGCTACTTTTTTTTTGTATCATAATAACTTTGAGCCCAAAATCCATCATTTAGGGCCTCAAATTTCAGTTTGAAGTTTTGTGTTTTTTTAGATGGTTTGTTGGGTTTTTTTTTCCATTTTTTATTTTAGGGTTTTTCCCGAATAGTATTTATATGTTCTTTTAAGTTATTTCAGATAGTTTTATTGAATTGATAATTAAAGTTCTATTTTCTTCCTTTTTTTTATATTCCTTTGTGTGAATAAATGAATATTGACGCTTATTTCCTAGCATTCTCAATGAATCAACAGGTCATATAAGGTTATTTGATGGCCATTCATGCACAAATCAATAGCAAGCAACATTTATCAATTTTTCCTAGGCTTCCGCTATATCACTTTGCCTCAAAGGAAAAGGTAGCCTTGGAGTATACTTTGATGTATCAATAATAGGAGGTTGCTCCACTTGATTCTCCTTTAATTTTTTAGACCTTTTTTCTCTTATTTTAGTTTAAACATCTTCAATTTTTACCTCTTATAGCTCTTTTTCTTTATCAGCCTTCAATGGCATTTGCTGCTTATCTTGAAGCTCTCTACCACTTCTTAAGTTGATTGCCTTAAGTTGCTCTTTTGGGTTAACTTTTGTGTTGTTTGGAAGATGACCTTAGCTTCTAGTAGCAACTATATTTACTAATTGGCCAAGTTGAACCTTTATATTGTGGATTAATAAAGACTAGTTCTTACATATTTGGTCAAACTTCTCATTTTGGCTATTGATCTTTGAGCTAATAGCTTCCATGAACTTGTCAAATTTTAACTCTATAATAAAAAATCTTTTATCAATAGACTTGGCTTGGAATCCATGTGGTGGTGCTAGTCTAAGGAATTGATTTAAGAAACCTTGAGAGTTTTGGTTGCTGCTCCATGAGAAATTGAGGTGGTTTCTCTAACCTTAGTTGTAAGAGTTTAAGTATGGGTTGTTGTTTTATTGCCTAGATTGGAATTGGTTTCCAACATAGCTGTAATTTTCAAAAGTTCCATCTCCATACACATTTCCACCTCCAAAACCACACTCAAGAGTTGAGTGATCAAGCATAAGATAATGCTCACAAAATATAGTTGTAAAGGAAGTTAAGGTAGCATTACCCCTCATAGCTAAATCACTCATTTTCTTATTTAGTGCAACAAGTTATGCTTGAATGGAGGTAACATCATCAACTCTAAGCTTTCCTCCTTATTTTGGAGCCAAATGTCTCTCTGAAGGCCATAGGCAATTATTGTTAGCCATTTCCTCTAAGAGTTTAAAAGAACCATCAATAGTCTTTCTTATTAAAGACCCCTTTATAGCTACATCAATAGTGTCTCTTCTATACCTCATAACACAATTATAAAAGGTTTGAATGAGAATATCTTTAGCTATGTCTTTGATAATCTTTGTTGTCTTTGTGGGAGGGACGTATTTTACTAAATATGCTTTTGTAAGAAGATCCTATGTTGTGATTAATGCAAGTGGTTACGAGCTAAGCCAAGCTTTTGCTCTACCTTTAAGTGTAAATGGAAAAAGCCTCAATCGAATAGCATCATTAAAGACTCTATTATATTTGAATTTGTTACATATCTCTAAGAAGTTGGCTATGTGCATGTTTAGATCCTCTAAAGGTAATCAATGGAATCAAATAGTGGATTGGATCATATGTAAAAGTGCTGGTTTGATTTCAAAGCTATTTACTTGGACATTAGACCTTATGATGCTCTATCTAGCTCCTTCTAAACTCGGCATAGTGAACTCAAGCAGAGTTCTTTCTACATTAGCTGGTAATGCTTCTTGTGCAGCCATGTTACTCATCGTACTCTTCAATCTCCTTAGATTCTCCCTTTTAAACTTTAACAAGTCCAGAATAAAGAGTAAAGGTTCTTGTCTACCACGGTGAGTATTGTTCATACACAACACTGAAATACCTAAAGCAGAAATCATAAATAAAAAATAGAGTACGAAATAGCAAATACTGTAATCTAAAACAATATTGACCAATTATGATATTAGAACCATTAATCCCAGACAACGACACCAAAAACTTATTGCTTACATATTGCAAGTGCATGGTTTAATAAATAATAAAGTAGTGAGTAAAGTATCGTCTCTTTAGGGATTGGGGTCTAAGCACCTATTAATCTCAGTTGTATATGTTTAGAGCTATCAATGGGTGGTTGTTCAAAATAAGTAAATTAACAATTAAACTAAAGAATGTAAGTGGGGCTATTATTAACCAAAGTAATAGGGAAACAAATAATATTGAAGGCATGTTTTTAGGAGAAATAACATACCACATTTTCATTTAGCCAAATAACATATTAGTTCATGTTCTTATATACACCTCAAGCTTTCAAAAATTGAATTAACAATCTCTCTCAACCAAAGTTAATCTTATTAACAAGCATTAATTAAATTGCATTATACAACTTAATTCTCATAATCTTCATACAATAAAATTAAATCTAACTTGGAAGGCATTTTGTAGACATCCAATTACGGGATGATGTGTTATGGATGCAGCAAAGGATTTTAGTGATGAAAATGTCTTTGATACTTAATCTTTAAAATTCTAAGGCTTTAAATGCAGCTTTTAAAGGAAGGATTTAATATTTTCAGGGACTAAATTGCAAGGTTTTTTTAGGACTTAATTATAAAATTTAAATTCTTTCAGGGGCCTTTTTGTAATTAAATGTTAAAAAAATGTTTTGATCGGAATTATGTAATTCCGATCGAAATTACACCAGTTCCAATCGGGATTGTGTAATTCCGATCGGAATTACACCAATTCCAATCAGGATTGTGTAATTCTGATCGGAATTACACAGTCCCAGTCAGAATTGAATTCTTCCGTCTCTGTTTTCCTATTTTTAATTCAGTTTTAATTGGTTTAAAATTCCTAATTAACTCAATCCTAATTGGTTTAAAATTCCTAAATATAATTTTAAGTATTAATCTTATACTTTAGGAATTAGAATCACATTAGGATAGAGGCTAGACTTCCTAGTTCCATTATATAAAGAGAGAATAGCCGGAAAAGAAAGGGGGGAGAGAAGGAGAAAAAAGAAGAGAGAGGCGGGAAAAGAATAAAGAAAAAAAGAAATGCATTTTGAAAAGGGTTTTTAATTCTTTTTTTTAGTTATTTTCTACAAAATTTCCTTTTGATTCATCAATTAATTCAAGATCCTTGGAGAATTTGTGAAGAAGAAGATTCGAAAACTTATTAAGAATGGTGAATTATAAATCTGAGGAGTACCCCAAATCATTCATAATCACCATCATCTTCTTTGTATTCTTTATTCATTTATTTATTTTTTATTATTAATTATTTTTATTCTTTTGAGTTATTATTATAATTTATTCATTAATCATAATTTTATTTTATTTTTTTATGGTGATTATGGAGGAAAATGCATGGCGATCATATTTGGAAGGATGAATTCATGAGAAGTCCATGGAAAACTATGGATAAAACCTTGTAGAGACATAGTTTCTAGAGTTTATTTTTATTTATTTATTGCTTTATTTTATTCATTTTTATTAGGTGTATTTATTTTTTTTATTATTTATTATAATAGCCCCAACAGTGGAAATAATAAAATTACATGTATGGTTGTTTGTTTATTTTTTATTTAATTGATTAGTAAAGTTAGGTTTCAATTAGGTAATTATTTAAAATCAATGGAGCAAGTAGATTAATTTAGGTTGCTTGATAATAAAATTAGGGTTTTAGTAAGGATTAATTTAATTATTTGTTTGATCTTATTTAATTATTTTTTTATGTTTTGATTTGTTTTTGGATTTTATTTATTGTTTTTATGTGTTTTGGGCCTTAAGCCCATTTTAGGCTTTGATTTATTTATTTAAGTTTAGGTAATTTTTTTAGCCCATCTTACTTAATAATTAATTAGGTTTAATTAAAATATATTTTTAGGTCCATAATTAATTACATTTTAGGTTAGAAATATTCTTAGGCCCATTTAGTTAATTAGATATAGGTCCACCTAATTTAATTTAATTAATTTAGACTTAACCCATTTAATTTAAGCCCTTTCTTCATAATTTGTAGATTTAAGCTCATATTTAGAATTAAGATTAGTAGACATAGGTTCATTTAATTAAAATCAAAAGGAATTAGGTCTTTTAGTTCACTTATAATTTAAAATATGTAGACTTTAACTCATTTATTTAAAATTCATGTAGATTAGACTAACTTAGGGATTATGTGATTTATTGAATGTATTATTTACTTGTATATTTCATGACTAGTTTGCTTTGGAGTTGATTATTTTGGGTTTATATGAAATTGCATGTAAATAGAGAATAAGATAATAATTCATAAAGTAATTCTAAATGAACATAAGACTGAAAGAAGTTGGTATTCTGTATTGTGGTGCTAACTTTCTTTTAAGGAATCGAGTACCACCTTTTCGATTTGTCTCAATTATTACCCTGGGTGGCGACTCCTCATCTCCATACCATGTCTTTGTAACAGTGGTTAGTGTGTTCTCTAGAGTCCTGAGCTTAAACAGTGTCGCGGTTGCTAAAATTTTAGATGCGAGCTAAACCCTGCCGTCTACAGTGGCGACTCCACTGGGGATAAGAGATACTAATTGTACTTGTGTTCTTTAAAATTTTTTTATTAATTATTATTTTATTCTTGCATTCATTCTGCATGTCCCTATTAACCGATGGCGTTGGTTTATGATTCCATGATTCCACTAGCTTCATAGGGTTATTGATTGGTTAACCATCACTCTTAGCCTTAACTTGGTCCAAGAGAGATTACCGGGCTTATTTGACCAGAGCCTATAACCCAAGTCCTTAAAGGGGGTAGTCTTCTCTCGAGTTTGCAAAGGATGTTGGGCCCCTCTAACCTTAGCCTGTAACTCAAAGTCCATAATAGAGAGCATCTTGCTAAGGGAACCTTGACCTTTTTACCAAACCCTAACCACATATAATGGCTTAGTTATTTCCCATAGGATCTACCCAAATTGCTTGTGAATATTGCCATGAGGTATTCTTATTTATAAAGGCCCAAACCCATACTTTAGAAGCCCGTTTAGGTTAATAAAGATTGGGCTAATCTTTTACACTTAGAAATGTTGTTTCTGTGCTTCTATTACTTTGAGAGATTTGGCATGCGCGTCGGTCCCTGATATCCCCTGTTGATATTAAGACTAAGACCAAAAATCCTAGGAAAAGAGACTCACCATCGAATACGTGTGCGGGAGGAATAAGGTTGGAAGGATGTATGTATACCTAACTTGTTACTTGCTACTTGTTGCATAGCACGTGCATCATGCATACATGCATCTCATGCATCATGCTAATAATTTTTCTTTTAGCCATTATAGATTCATCCGGGTCTTCCTATATTTAGAGTAAAAAAGGTGGCAGACTAATGAGAACTGATTCAAGTCCCCAATCGATCGTGAAAGAGATCCTTAGCAAATTGGAAAAGAGCCCCATTAATCCGCTCTAATTGGAAGCTACGCGACTTGAACAAACTGAAAGAATGGAATAACAAAAGGGAGGAAACTGGACCCTAGAAGACGTCAAAGGAGCACTGATGGATGATATGAGAGCAATGATACAAGATGAGTTAAGACAGGCTCTAGCGGGACTGATGCCACCACCTGCTATTGCTGCACCACCCGCTGCGGCTAACCCACCTGCTATAGGTCCACTACCTGTTAACATTGACAATGTTAGGGAAATGAAACTCGAGGATGCTAAGAGTTACATAGTTGAAAAAGTGAAAAAGAAATCACTTGAGCAAGTTCAAGAGCTGGAATCTAGACAGATGAAGGCATTAACTCAGAAGATGTCTAAGATGGACGAGTTGATAAGGGGACAAGGCTTAGGGTACCTGTTTGACTTTGATGATGTGATGCAATTTAAGGAAGACAGGCTACTTGACAAATTCAAGATGCCACAACTGCAGAAGTTCAATGGTACTGGGGACCCGAGGATTCATCTCAGTCAATACATAACTATTATAAGTACCACTAAGGCTCCTTTGGCCATGGTTACTAAGCTATTTGTACTGTCCTTGGAGGGTATGACCGTTAACTGGTATCATGGGCTAGAGAAGTCTATCTGAGCAGATTGGAGGGAGTTGTGCACTGCTTTTCTAAAGAAATATGAGGTTTGGGGTGTCTATAAGAGATCTAGAACTAACCAAGAAGAAGCCCAATGAATCATTTTCAGATTTTCTAATTAGGTTCATGAATAAGGCGGGAATGATAAAGAATAAACTAGCTGAAAAGGATCAAGTTAGGATGATTGTTTGTAAGGTATCACCTAATTTAGTCAAAAGACTGCAAATGATGAATCCAAAGACCTTCATAGACGTATATGATGACGGTCTACAAGTTGAAGAGATAGAGAATGAGAAAAAGAAGAGTTCTAAAGGCATAATAACCTAAAATTACTCAACTAAGGGCACACAACAGGGGAGCACTAGCCGGATTGTGGAGGTGCATGCAGTTCAGCAACCTAGGAGATTCTTCAATTTTAACCAACCACTCTCCAAAATACTAAAGAGGCTAATCCAAAAAGGTCTACTCCGATCCTTAACCTTTTTTAAGCTACCAAACCCAAATATCCCTGGTTCTAACCCTAACAGTTACTGTAAATTCCACTAAGCTACTGGCCATCCTACAGATAATTGTATCTACCTAAATCATGAGATCTAAAACCTCATAGACTCTAGAAAAATCACAAATCCTGAAAACCAAAGCACCAGAAGCAATCCTTTCCTAAACTATCGAAACATGCCATCTTCAATAATTATGATGATCAACTCAGGAGTAAATGAGAAAGAAGTGCTAAAATCCTTTAAGGACCTAGACCTTAAAACCAATAAGAAATATCCTAATGCCCCTAAAGATGTGGAGCAAGTTGAAGATTTACTAGGTCAGCCCTCAAGCAAGTTCGACTATAAGGTGTTTTACATTAAACCACCTTTTTCTAACATACCCTTCGAGTCAATTATACCTACAGGATGGGGTGAGGACTTTGATGATGAGAAGATGCAAAACAACAAAACATATAAAGTGGAAGTATGAAAGGATGGAAAGAAAGCAAAACCACTGAATGAGAGTTTCATCAAAGAAGGATATGGAAAGTATTACCTCAGTGCAAAGGAACCTGTCAATATGCTCAGCGTGAATGGGAGTAGGATCTACGAGGAATGGATTGTTGAGAACCTGGTGCAAGACAACAAGGATGAGGAAATCCAAGAATGGCTATTATGTCAGCCACCTGAAGGACCACCATCATAAGACTTAGCATCCTTAGCATCTAAAATAGGAAATAAATTTTCTTATTGTCTTCTTTGAATAAAATTTTAGTTTCTTTAGAACTTGTTTTATTTTAGTGATCGATGATATAAATTCTGATTATGCTCACTTATGTAATATGCATCCTGATGGTACTACACATTGTGATATTGATCGCATCTGCATGTTTGACAAGAATTTAATTCAATTAGATTCATTCAGTATGGGCACAACTTAAAGAATAGTCTTATGACATAACTTCTAAAGAGAGCAAAATCTTAGGAAAATAAGAAGAATAATAAAAAGAGAAGAAAAACAAAGAGAGAACAGTAAGGTGAAAAATTAGAGAGAAAAATTCAGGATTAATTAATTATAGGAGTTGTGTCATGTGATGAAATGAATGTTCTCATTTTTGCCCTAATGAATGAGTAAACTTAAATTAGAGATTTTTGTCAAATATCGCATAGTTGTCTTTATCATATTGCATAAGTATCTGAATGGAAAGACATTACATAATGAAAGCTAAAATCAGAGCTATGAGATCACTATGTTATTTACGTTCCCTTTGTAATTTTCCTTATAAGCTTAGGGTCCCCTTATACCTTGAGAATTCAAATGGCTCAATAACTTGCATTGCAAGTCTTGCCCTATAACTATCATCAATCATTGCATCAATATCAAGGTTCATATTCTGCTCAAGAGTTCTTCAAAGTGCAAGTCCAGTTGATTTTATCATTAAGAACTTGCTTCGGTCAGGTTGCTCGTTCCTCTACATCTCCAATGCATAAGATTGTAACTAATAGGGTTAATAATTTAAAGGATCAACAATAGCAGTGAATGAACTGGGTCTCTTGCACATAAAAAATGAAAAAAGACTGCTAGAATAGCATAAATGAATCCAGAATAGAACTGGGGGAAAAATACAACTCAGGGGGCAAATTGTGTTGACATTCAAAGAGCGAAGATGGATGCTGAAGTGTAAGAGCTAATACCTCAATCATTAACAGTAACAAAAGAAAATTTCAACAGTGCATCGGTCAATCACAAGCTCTATTGTAAAGCCATGGACCCTACTTATTAGCCTAGTAATCAGTTTGATGAATCGTATCGGAAGCTTCAACATCAGAAGTACTAACAACGAATCATTCAATGCTCAAATTGATAGGCTATTGATGAGACACCTCATTCTTACACTCCAAAATCAACAACATGGGTCTGTTCCAAACAGGAGACCCATTAGGATCATACACATCATACATAGCATGCATACGCTTGCATACATTTTTAGGAAATACTTATCTTATATTATAAAAGTCTTTAAGCCTAGATAAGATTATATAGATACTCTGCTACTAATGTTTGAAATTAGTGTTGGAAGAACAAGAAAGTAGTTAGAGTATCCATATGTGAAACATTTGAAAGCATGAAAATAAGAGGAGTGACACTACCAAGAAACATTATCCTGAAAACTTTAAGAGGCTAGATAGGATGCTCAAGCTCCTCAGATTCAATATGAAAGGGAAGAATGCACTTAAAAATTGAGATGAATGCACTCTGAAAACTTTTTTTATTATGAAATAAAACCCTCTAACTCCTAAATCTTTTCTTTTATAGGAAATTTTGGGAAGAGAAATGAAGCCCTCTACCATAACATCAATGGGATAAGGCCACAACTTCAATGGTGAAGCATCACGACCCTGTGATCGGAGACATTATCACCATAATGAAAGGGAAGGATGCAAAAGAATAACATTGCATTATGATAAATTTTTTTACTAGCAAATAGGCCATACTAACTTATGGTATTTTATGCAGAGAAAATAAAAGAGAACGAAGAAGGGAAAAGGAACTGATACATCAATAAGAATGGGCAAGATTGCAAATGCCAATCGCTCATCAAAACCTCACCCTCTACAAATACTAAAGGGAAGTAGTGCAACTCTATCTCCTTTGATTCTGTAATAAAATAAATCCTCAATAAGAAAATTCATAAATTGAAAGGAAATTCATCCACTTCACGAGATCATGTGCAAAAATTTATCTCATGACCTTTGATTTTAGTGGCTTTCTTTTATTAGCCTCGTAAAATTTAGATGTCTTATTGACAGTTCTATGCTGAGAATTTCTAAACTCTAATCAATTTAATGCTTGCTTTGCACCCAAACGAGGGGAAGAACATGAAAAGGCAAAATCTGTGGACTTGTAGTATAAATTGATTGAATTTTAGGGTATCATTTCAATCTTGTGAATGATAAATATGCATGTAATCTACTCCAATGCTCATAAATGAGTATGAGTACAAAATCCCTTGATGGTATCCACACTGAGTAATGCGAGAAAGGCGAGGGAATACTAAGAGGAGAATAGAAAAAAGAGCAAGCATAATTTACTTCAATGCTTAGAAATGAGTAAGAGTATCAACATAAAACCTCTGGCAGTATCCATGCTGAGTAATACAAGAAAGGCAAAGGAATACTAAAAGAGGACCATGCCAAAAATTACTCTATTTACTCCAATGCTCTATATGAGTATGAGTATCCAAAGGACCTTTCTAACAGTATCCACACTAAGTAATATGAGAAAGGTGGGGAATACTCGGATAAGAAAGAAACGCATGAAAATAATTCAAAGACTGTTTTGATACTTAGAATCTGATCCATTTATGCTTAAATACCATAAGTTTTGTCTAGTAGATTTTTTCTGAATTTAGGTGTGAAAGTAAGCTCTTCACTTGGTAAAAGATATGCTCTCAGCATAAAATGGTTAATGATGCCTTTGACCTTTGCAAACGGCGAATAAATAGTCATAAAAGTAAAAAATAGTGAGATTCGTTGAGAGCACGCTATCTTGTGAAAAGTGATGAATTTTCTTATAAAATTTTCAACACTATAAAGTACTTTTATGCATTCATCATGATTGAAACTAACTTCAATAAGTTTGCAGGAATTGCTAATCTAGAAGAAAGTGCACCTAACTTGTAGAGATGGTTGACATAGCAAAATTAAAATTAATTAGCAAAGAAATTCTAATTAGTCAATACAGTAAAATTCAAAGTCAATCAGCATAAAGAATTCAAAGCATTCAACTCAAACAACCAAATTTGCAAGCAATTATAGATTACAGTATAATCATATAAGACAATTCAGATTATATGACTGAGTGTAATCAGCATTATACGATCGAGTGCAATGTATCCTCAAGATTATACGATCGAGTATAATTAACATCATAGAACTTAATGTGATGTCACTTTTCAAATTAGACTATACGATCGAGTGTAGTCGACATTGTACGACCGAGTGCAATGTATCTTCAATCGATTATATAACCGAGTATAATCAACATCATACGACCGAGTGTGATGTCTCTTTACCAGACTATACGATTGAGTGTAGTCGGCATTGTACGACCAAGTGCAATGTATCTTCAATTGATTATACGATCGAGTATAATCAGCATCATACGATCGAGTGTGATGCCTTTTTTCAAACCAGACTATACGATCAAGTGTAGTCAGTATTATATGACTGAGTATAATGTATATTCAATCGATTATACAACCGAGTATAATCAGCATCATACGACAGAGTATGATGTTTCTTTTCAAATCAGACTATACGACCGAGTGTAGTCAGCATTATACGACCGAGTGCAATATATCTTCAATCGATTATACAATTGAGTATAATCAGCATCATACGACCAAGTGTGATGTTCCTTTTCAAAACAGACTATACGATCGAGTGTAGTCAGAATTATACGACCGAGTGTAATATATCTTCAATTGATTATACGATTGAGTATAATCAACATCATACGACTGAGTATAATGTTCCTTTTCAAAACAGACTATACGATCGAGTGTAGTCGACATTGTACGACTGAGTGCAATGTATCCTCAATCGATTATACGATCAAGGATAATCGGCATCATACGACCAAGTATGATGTAATTTTTCATTTCAATGCTATATGTCTGAGTATAGTCAAACATTATACGTCCGAGTACAATGTGTTTCATTCATACAAGGTTATACGACTGAGTATAATCAATATCATATGATCGAGTATGATATGCCATTTGAAATGTTATACGTCCAAGTATAGCAAATTCATAAGTAGAAACTTCAAGGAGCAGGTAAGTATCCTAACTTTCAATTTAGAAATTGGGTACTATTTTGCTTTGCCGTAATTTGTCAAGCAAACAGCAATAAAGGGGGGCAACTGTAGACACCCAATTTCGGGATGATGTGTTATGGATGTAGCAAAGGACTCCAACGATGAAAATGTCTTTGATACTTAATCTTTAAAATTCTAAGGGTTTAAATGCAGCTTTTAAAGAAAGGATTTAATGTTTTCAAGGACTAAATTGCAAGGTTTTTTTTAGAACCTAATTGCAAACTTTAAATTCTTCCAGGAGCCTTTTTATAATTAAATGTTAAAAAAATGTCAGAATTCCATAATTTCGACCGAAATTATGTAATTCCGATCGGAATTACATCAATTCCAATCGAGATTGTGTAATTCCGATCGGAATTACACCAATTCCAATTGGTATTGTGTAATTTCAATCGGAATTACACAGTCCAGGTCAGAATTGAATTTTTTCGTCTCTATTTTTCTATTTTTAATTCAGTTCTAACTGGTTTAAAATTCCTAATTAACTCAATCCTAACTGGTTTAAAATTCCTAAATATAATTTTAAGTATTAATCTTATACTTTAGGAATTAGAATCACATTAGAATTGGGGCTAAACTTCCTAGTTTTACTATATAAAGAGAGAATAACAGGAAAAGAAAGGGGGGAGAGAAGGAGAAAAAAGAAGAGAGAGGCGGGAGAAGAAGAAAGAAAAAGAGAACGCGTTTTGAAAAGGGTTTTTAATTCTTTTTTTGAGTTATTTTCTACAAAAATTCATTTTGATTCATCAATTAATTCAAGATCTTTGGAGAATTTTTGAAAAAGAAGATTCAAAAACTTATCAAGAATAGTGAATTATAAATCTGAGGAGTACCCCAAGTCATTCATAATCATCATCATCTTCTTTTTATTCTTTATTTATTTATTTATTTATTATTAATTATTTTATTCTTTTGAGTTATTATTATAATTTATTCATTAATCATAATTTTTTTTTGTGATGATTATGGAGGAAAATACATGGCGATCATATTTGGAATGATGAATTCATGAGAAGTCCATGGAAAACTATGGATAAAACCTTATAAAGACATAGTTTCTAGAGTTTATTTTTATTTATTTATTGCTTTATTTTATTCATTTTTATTGGGTGTGTTTATTTTTTTATTATTTATTGTAATACCCCCAATAGTGGGAATAGTAAAATTACATGTATGGTTATTTGTTTATTTTTTATTTAATTGATTAGTAAAAATAGGTTTCAATTAGGTAATTATTTAAAATTAATGGAGGAAATATATTAATTTAGGTTTCTTGATAATAAAATTAGGGTTTTAGTAATGATTAATTTAATTATTTATTTGATCTTATTTAATTATTTTTTATGTTTTGATTTGTTTTTGGATTTTATTTATTATTTTTATGTGTTTTGGGCCTTAAGCCCATTTTAGGCTTTGATTTATTTATTTAAGTTTAGGTAATTCTTGTAGCTCATCTCACTTAATAATTAATTAGGTTTAATTAAAATATATTTTAGGTCCATAATTAATTAGATTTTAGGTTAGAAATATTCTTAGGCCCATTTAGTTAATTAGACATAGGCTCACCTAATTTAATTTAATTAATTTAGACTAGCCCATTTAATTTAAGCCCTTTTCTTCGTAATTTGTAGATTTAAGCTCACCATTTAATTAAAACATGTAGAATTAGGCCCACTAATTTAAATATTCCATAATTTATAGATTTAAGTTCATATGTAGAATTAAGATTAGTAGACGTAGGTTCATTTAATTAAAATCAAAAGGAATTAGGTCTTTTAGTTCACTTATAATTTAAAATATGTAGACTTTAACTCATTTATTTAAAATCCATGTAAATTAGACTAACTTGGGGATTATGTGATTTATTGAATGCATTATTTACTTGTATATTTCATAACTAGTTTGCTTTGGAGTTGATTGTTTTGGGTTTATATGAAATTGCATGTAAATAGAAAATAAGATAATAATTCATAAAGTAATTCTAAATAAACATAAGACTGAAAGAAGTTAGTATTCTATATCCAAAATCTCTTGGTTGTGGTGCTAGCTTTCTTTTAGGGAATCGAGTACCACCTTTTCGATTTGTCCCAGTTATTACCCTGGGTGGCGACTCCTCATCTCCACGCCACGTCTTTATGACAATGGTTAGTGTGTTCTCTAGAGCCCTGAGCTCAAACAGTGTCGCGATTGCTAAAATCTTGGACGCGCGCTAAGCCCCGTCATCTACACATTCACTAAACTTATAAAGGATTAAATCTAAATAAGCTTCCTTAAGTCATTAGAAGATCTAATAAGTGTATGTGGATCTATTGAATCCACCAACTCTTATTGCATAGATTCAAACAAAGGATGCATTTGGGCATAATACATCATTTAACAAGCTTAACATACACAATATGCAATTAATAAACAAGAACTAATATATTAAACGAACTTAATTCAAATGGATTTTCAAAAATCCTACTAATATATAAAAATTTAGCCACTGATGGCTATTAAAATCAACATTCAATATTCAATTATACACAAGAGAATAGAAATAGGATAAGAGTAAGAAATG
The DNA here is from genome assembly GCA_947683625.1 of Mallotus nudiflorus. Lineage (NCBI taxonomy): Eukaryota > Viridiplantae > Streptophyta > Magnoliopsida > Malpighiales > Euphorbiaceae > Mallotus > Mallotus nudiflorus. Next base: position 218,157 of record CANTUR010000857.1, read on the forward strand.
TTATCCTAAGGAGCTTGAATCTTTTAGTAGGTCTCTCTCCTTCATCTTTTTTTTCTCTTTTTCTCATTTTTCTTTCCTCCTTTTGTGTGTGTTTCTTCTTGTCTAATTTTTTCTTTTCCTTTTGACAATATAAGAGAATGTGTATATAATGTGTGTCCTCCTCCCTAAGTAATTCATGCCTTTTATTTTTTTTAGCCCTTCTAGAACATGTTCTTTCACCTCCCCTTAGATATTTCTTAAAATCAGCACACATCAACATGTTCTATACTAGAAATGACAAAGCCGCAATCATGTTAGATCTGCGCTCACATAAGAAGGGCCTCTCGGGAAAGGTTAAGAACACACAACATCTAAACTTATGACAGAAGGCAGGATTGATGGACAACCACGATCGCGCATTGAGTCGTGCTCATGTTAGCAACTTGCTCTACTACACTTTGCTTCTTTTATGCTCTTTTTGGCTACTAACTTCACCAAATCACCTCCTTTCCTCTTTTCCCTAACAAAAATAAAGAAAATATCAACGTATATGTTTTTATATGATTTCCTATACTAAGTGATATTCAGAATATACATATGCATGCAAATTAAACACCTAAAACTGTGCATAATTTGACTCCAACAATCTCTTACTCTTGAAACTTGGTATTTCTCCTTGAAATGTACTTTCTTTAACTTCCTATTCATTTACTTCATATGTGTAGCTCGTCCTATACTCTCCAAAGCATCTTGAGTACCAATACCAAACAAAATCAACCAACTATGAAATTTAATAAAAGTACTAATACTAAATCTACATAAAAACCTTACAAATAACTAAGAATGCATATAAAAGAAACCTAATCCTACCCCATTGAGTGTTCAAAACACTTTACTTTTCACACTCATCAAACACTTAACAAACTACGCTAGTAAGTGCACTTTACTGAATGATCTTTAGATAATAGATAGTGGTACTTTTGACTATATGGTTAGAAAAAGGGAAATGCTTGATAATACTAAATGGGTTCCTTCCTATCCACCTGTTAAAGGTTCTACTTTCAAACTAACACATATTGGTATTGCTCATATTGCATAAAAAATTCAACTAAAAAATGCAATCTAAATCCCTAAATTTAAATGTAACCTTTTTTCAGTTATAAAAGCCACAAAGGATTTAAGTTGCTCAATATCTTTCTTTCCAAATTTTTGTACTTTTTAGGACCTAAACATCGAGATGCTTATTGGAACAGGTAAACTTTAAGATAAAATCTATCAATTGGAAGAAAACCATGGAATGGCAAGTTGAAGCGTTCTATAACTAGATTATATTTTATGGCACAAGCATTTAGGTCATCTTCCTTTTTAAAAATTATAATCAATTCTTAATATACCCCTTTTAAGTGACTTTAATCATAATGTTTATGATATTTGTCATAAAGCTAAATAATCTCATTTGCCTTTTTTCCATTAATAATAAAAGAAGTGTTGAGTGTTTTGCATAGCATACATGTTGATACTTGGGGTCCATATTTTTTCCTATCTTTTAGTGGTGCTCATTTTTTTCCTTAACTATTATAGATGATTATTCAAGATGCAGTTGGGTTTACTTTATAAAAACTAAATAAAAAAAATGTATAGTTATTTAAAGTTATTTTGTCATTTAGTGCAAAACCAGTATAAGTCAAGGATTAAGGTGGTGAGGAGTGGCAATAGTAGTGAGTTTATCTCAAGGGACATGAAACAATTTTTTACAACTTGTGGAATTGAACACCAAACTTCTTGTGTTGCAACACTATAATAGAATAGAAGAGTGGAGTGTAAACACCGTCACATTCTTGATGTGTCATGGTCTTTACTTTTTCAAGCTCAGTTGCCTTTGAAATTCTGGTATGAATGTGTTCTGATTGCTGTTTATCTGATAAATTTATTGCCAACCTCAGTTATAGAGAATAAGAGTCCATATGAAGTCTTATTTCATAAAAAAATCCAATTTTGATCATTTAAAGGTATTTGGTTCCCTGTGTTATGCACATAATCATGAAAAGCAACGTCATAAATTTTCTCAAAAGGCACATAAATTCAGTTTTCTTAGGTATCTGCATGGATAAAAGGGTTATAAATTTTATGACTTCAAAAGCAAAAATTGTTTATATCCAAAGATGTGATCTTTTATGAACATATTATTCCTTTCCAAAATAATGGCCAACATCCCACCACATCATCTTCCATTCCTACATATCCATCCATAGACCAAAATGTTCAATTTTTTTATATTGTCCCTATTATTATATTTGATTATCCATCCTTACCAAATGAACCTACAACCTCTTATCCCATAGATGAAACACTTGATGGACAAATTGCAAGCTTAAAATAATTTTCACTTAATGTCCTAATTGATGCAGCCATTATAGGAACAATGCCACCTACATCCCAAACTTCTACACCACAATGTTTACAATGGACTAGATGCATGTCCACAAAGCTTTTTGGGTTCGACTATGAGCTATTACCATTATTAGCTCCATCTTTAGGAAACCTACCATTAGTAAACTTTAGTAAGATCTATCCTTTTTCACAAAATTTATGTTATTCTAAGTTCACTGATTCCTATAAAGCTTTTTTGACATCTATCACCTCCTTAAATGAACCTAAATCTTTTCACCAAGTAATTAATGATCCTTAATGGAGACATGCTATAGACTAAGATATTCATGCATTAGAAGAGAATCAAATATGGAGTTTAGAGCCTTTGCCTGATAGAAAGCAAGTAATTAATTCAAAATGGATATATAAATTTAAGTAGCAGGTAATTAATTCAAAATGGATATATAAAATTAAGTATACGTTTGACGGTACCAATGAGCACTTTAAGGCATGACTTATTGCAAAAGCATTTACATAAATTGAGGGGTTAGATTATCATTATACTTTTGCCCTAGTAGCAAAGCTCACTACTTTGCATTATTTATTGTTATTTGCAACCACACATCATTGGGAACTCCATCAATTAGATGTTAATAACGTATTCTTGCATAAGGATCTTTATGAGGAAGTATACATGAAAGTGCTACAGGGGTTTGGTAAGTCAGGTGATAATTATGTTTGCAGATTGAGAAAGTCTTTATATAGGCTTAAACAAGTATTAATATGCTAGTTTCAAAAGCTTTCAAGCTCTTTGCAATAACTTAGTTTTAAACAATCAGTTGTAGATAACTCATTGTTTACTTTGGTGTGAGGAACTCATTTCACATCCTTACTTATTTATGTGGATGATGTAATTGTTATTGGAAATTACCTGATTATAATATGATGAGTTAAGGAATATCTTGATTCGATTTTCAACATTAAAGATTTGGGTAATTTAAAGTACTTTCTTAGTATTAAATTGGCTCATAGTAAAAAAGATATAATGATCAACTAACGCAAGTATACACTTAATCTACTTGAAGAGAAATCTCTTTTAAGTGTGAAACCTGCAAATTTTCCTATGGAATCACGATATAACTTTGCCATAGGTTTAGGAGAACCAGTTTTAGATGATAGCCAATATTTCTGACTTATCGGTAAATTACTCTACTTAATAATTACTAGACCTGATATTACATACCTAGTGCAAGTTCTAAGTCAATTCATGCAAGATCCTTGTGTTTCTCACTTAAATGCAGCATATATAGTTCTTTAATACCTAAAGGTTGTACTTGGATAAGGTATTCTTCTTTCTTTAACCAATAAGCTATATTTAACTACTCATTATGATTCAGATTGGGCAAGCTATCTAACTATCAAGTGTTCTACTAGTGGTTATGTAGTGTTTTTAGGATATAGCCCAATTTTTTAGAAATTAAAGAAAAAAATACTGTCTCGCATTTATCAATAGAAGCGGAATACATGGCAATGGCTAATGCTACTAGTGAGTTGATACGACTACGTGCTTTACTTCTTGATTTTAAGGTTTTCTTGTCGAAAGCCATGACACTTATTTGTGATAATCAAGCAACTCTAAATATTGCAGCAAATTTAGTTTTTCATGAGCTACAAAACACATTGAAATTAATTGCCACTTTATTCATAACTGATTACTCAACAAAGAGTTATGTACTTCTCACATTTGTTTGAGTGATCAAATTGGCGATCTGTTTACTAAGACACATGGAAAAAAAAACAGATTTTGTATTTGCTTAGCAAATTAGGCATTCATGATCTATATGCTCCAACTTAAGGAGGAGTGTTGAAGTTTAATCTACGTATAGTTGTATAATACTCTTTGTAATATTTTTTATTTCTGTTATGCTATGGTTTAGGAAGTAACTCTTGTATAGTTAGGAAGTTTAATATTTGTTCCTTTGTTGGGCATGATTTTTGTCTTAATTAGCTTTGTATTGTGCATATAATATGAGAGTAGCAGATCAATAAAACAACACGTTGGAAGTTTTTCCCAACATAGTTTTTCTCAAAGTGAAACTAAAATTTAGTAAAAATAATAGTAAAATAAATATTAGATTTAACAATAAATAATATAAAATGTTACAATTTATTTAATTAAAACATATAAAATATTACAATTAAATAACATAAAATATTATTATTCATTCAGTGTTGTAAATTACTATATTGCTCCCACAAATGTTCTACTAGTGCATTGCAAAGGGCAATATGAGCATCATTATCGTTGATTTTTTTTATGTTGAGCAAGAGATTAGACACATATAACAAAAATACAACAGTGAAAGAATTCAAAGAAGAAAATAGAATTTTGATGTGGGACTTGAATACTATCAAATATCCAACAATTCGTGCATTTGTTAAAGTAGAACAAACACGTAGTATATAAAGAGATATGCATATCATCAACCACTACCACCTTCTCCCTCTCATGACTTTAATGATTATTTTGATAATATTTATAGATCTGGAACTGGTCTATCAGATTATTGAAATATTTGATATTTATGTAATATTTTTAATATTTATATATTTTTGTAGTAATTGTGTGATGTTTAAAGATTTATATAATGTTTGATAATATATTTAATATTGATAATATATTTAATTAATAAAAATAATTATATTAATTTTGAAAATATAAATAATAATACATTCACATAATTTTATATTCTTTAATTAAAAAAATAAACTAAATAATTGTCCCATGAAAAAGGAAACTAAAATAATCTAAAGTTGAAATTGGTCTTAAATATTACAAATGCAAAATTATAAGACTTATTTTGTAATTAATTAAAAAAAAGTGAACAGTATTTTATATTGGTGAACAGTTCACAGCAAATCTATTATGGCGCTGTTCACCAACATCAATTTGACGTTGGATTAGACGTGACGTTGAAGCCATCCCACCCCAAAAGTATGTTCAAATTTGCTTGCGCACACATTGACATTTCCTTGGAAAAAACTCAAAAACCAAAGAGATTATGATTTCCAAATCCATCTTTGCAATTTCCCATTTTCTGATACATTCTCTTCGTTTTTTCTAATGTCTATATTCTCCTTTCAATTGCAGAATTTCAGGCGGTACACCTTTGGTAAGTCAGGTTTAATAAAAATTCACAAATTGAGTAGCCAAATAGTTGAATATATAATATTTTTAATTATATTTTGTGATGCATAGTCATCTTGGTTAATATAGTAAACTATTATTCTATAATATCGAGCGGATGCAGATAATAAAAATTCAAAATTAGTACTGAGTTCAGAATGTAGTTAGAGAATAATAGTGCGTATAGCTAGTTTTTTTTAAAAAAAATTATATAAAATACAGATGGTTAGTAGGATATACTTTTTTACAAAATTATAATAATTTTACAAAAATAGGTTTAGTATTAATCACATTAAAAAAAAAAAAAGCAGGGAAAAACACTATATTTCACAACTCTCTTGATTCTAATGTTTTATCAATTGTTTCTGGGAGAGTTTTTTTTACAGAGCCTTTTTGTTCTATATTCTTCTTGTACTTTTATGTATTTTATTTCACTTACTTTTCATTATACTTTTTGTAGAAGTAGTTGTTGCTGTAATTTTGGAGATAACTGCCTTTTAACTGTTACATTATTTTTTAAAAAAATGTAAATTAGGGTCATGAAGTATTGAATTCAAAACCAGACGAGTTACTTCCTAATTTTTCACACCTTTCATCCCCAACTAACAAGAAAATTTAGTGCAATACCCATCTCAAAATTTGTCTCTTACCACAATTTTAATGTTGCTTTTCACCACATATCGCTGGTAAAGAATTTAGTTTTTCAAGGTTTTTTTTTTTATATTATAAGTGAGACATGCATATTACGCATCATTAAAATAACCAAAAATTAGAAAATAAAAGTCTCGAAATCATAATTGCTAATTAGCAAGTCCATGCAGTCACAGCATAAAGGGGACGTTCATGCCAACAAATCATCCAACTTGATCTTTCGCTAACAATCTTGTAACCCTCTCCAAATGCATCAATCATTTGTTTGGCTTCCTCATCAAAATTGCACCACATTCGGACCGGCTTGAACCCAGTTCGTGCAAGCCTAACCATCCACTTATCATATCTCTCGTGTCTTTCATATCTTTCCGAACCATCACATGCTACAATATTTTCAATCTCTCTTCCAAACATATCCTCTAAAATTAATCTATCTTCATTACTTAATTTCCCTAAATTCGCATCAATCGAATCAAAAACCGCACTATAATAATGCAATCCCTCCACAAATCTATCAACTAATCGCTTTGAATTATGATCAGCTTCTTGCTCTACCAAAAATAATAGTTTAGGTGACACTGACCGAACCATTGCTAAGAAATCACTCAAATGCTTACAGTCTTTAAGGCCACTACTTGATTTGTTGCCTCCAAAATGTGCATCAACTCGATCATCTTCAGCTAATAAAACATGAAGATTCAATATCGATATGAAAGCTAAAGCTTCTGCTGATCTTACCTTAAGCATGTCTAAAGTAAGATCTCTTAAGTTGACATTAAGAGGATTGAATTGAAATGCCATGTCTAGTGTTTCAGCTTCTTTAACCAGCCTCTGACCCAACTTGTCTAGTATAGCTTTGTCGCTATTTAGGCAAGTGATCGTCAAATGTGGAGGCCCATTCGGTGAGTGAGCTAAGCTGCTGAGAAGTGGAACCAATAATTTTGAGTCACTAGAGCCTAAATCCACGATATGAACTGCATGCTCATGAATCATGGCATGGATCAAGGTTCGGGCTACAACGGCATAGGCGAAACTAAGGTAAGGAAATGCTCGTGCGAAAACAGGCCTAGCTCTGTTAGCTAGGTCTACCTGGGGTTGGTGGTCATGGTTCAAGGCTTTGTATAGGCCAGGCCAACGCTTGACAAGGCGGATCGCTAAGGCGGAGGCAAACCAAGCTGCCAACCTTTGCATGGAGTCACCGGACACCGACGAGAGCTCCGATATCTGATGAAGACAAACGTCAGCTCGGTGGAGGTTACCGGAAGATGTATGGTTGGCACATTTAAGGAGGAGTTGAATGAGACGTGTACCTCGTTCTTGGGTGTTTAGAGTTTGATGAGGAGAAGAGGAGGGTGATGATAATGCAAGAGATAAAGTCACGTCTGGGTCTAACAGTGGTTGCAAAGAACTCATCCTAGCTAGGCTCAAAGCTAGTATTGGAGATGCTTGCTAGCTTAACAAGTGTTGCTTTAGATAAAAGAAAATTTTGGGGTTGAACTAATGTTGGCTTTAAGACTTATATAGTGGAATCAATTTTGGTTTTTGGAGAAGGAGCAGGTAGCAATGAAACAAGAAGCATCTTCTCGGAATTATTGTGACCAATCCAAATGAAAAAGTACAAGAATTGAGGTAATGTTTGTGCTAAGAATCTATATCTTGATTTGATTTGCTTTTGTTCTAAATTGAATTGAAAATTTCTCTACTAACATATTCATTACTTTTTTAGTTAATGGGAGTTCATATTACCTAGTTAGGCATTGGTAAACTGTACAATAGGGAGTAATTTTTTTCCTTTTAAATTGACGATGATAGAATTCAAACTCTACACTTTATAATGACTTTAAAAAGAAATGATTACTTAATTATTCCTTATTGTCAAGGGCAACATATTCATTATTTTATGCAGTGAAGATTCCAAAATTTTGAGTGATTATGGAGCTTGGCGTTAATTAATATATTTAGTGATGGTTAAGCTTATTTGATTAATCCTATGTACGGTAATTTAATTATTAAAATTTGGTACTAGCATATTCTTTTTCCATTTGTATGTATTAATGTGGCCACAGACTTTGCTAAAAAAATGGTTTTGTTCTTTTGCTTTTGGCTTTAACATTGGATGTATATATAATAGTTGTGAGTGTGAGCCTCTTGAGTTGTCTTTTATGGATTTGAATGAATGAACTAATATAGATTTCGCATATATAAATATTCTAATTATTAATATAATTAATTTAACACGTAGATTAACATTCTAAACTTTTTTTCATTCTTTTATTACCTCATTTTTTAAACTGAATTTCTCATTCATGGTGTCTGACTTTTGCATTTTTATATAATAATTGTAAATCAAATCAATTGATAAAGTGAAGTGGATGACTAATATTACTATCTCTTGTTCTGCGGGAAAGTATATAATTATTTTTTTCGTATTTGATATTTTCAACTATTCCATAGTTGTATAAATTTTAACTATTTGCATAAATCTTATAAAAATGATAAAATCTTCTCATATGTTTCTTCATAAATAAAATTTGAACTTAAAATTTTATTTAAGAAATTCTACTTTCTTTTGACTTAAATCAAGAAATATTAATAAATTATTTCTAATTGAACTAAAAAAAAGTGAATTTTCTTCCATAAAAGTAATTTATAATGATGGTCAAAGTTATTTTTATAAGGTCTCATGAGTAGGCTAAATGACAAAAGATATAGACATCCAGATATTAAGAAGAGAGTTTAAACTCTTCATCTCTCGTACTCTCCGTATGATAAAAAATTAACCAATTTCAATCAATAAAAAAAGTAATTTTTATAAGAGTATAGCAAACAATTCAATTCGTGCCCCCATTGCATAAAATATATTGTCAATTGTCCATTAGAAGAAGAGATTTGTGTATTAATTCCCACACACACAATAAAATTAGTACAACCCTACGAATAGAAGACCATTATGATGTGTGATCCACCTGAGTCATGAGCTAAGAGGACAATCATTAACAGCATCTTCCAATAGTTATAGGAAGCAAAACTAATGATGTACTTAATGAACATAATTACTCATATTTATGTTTTAATTGATTTAGCAATTCTTTTGGAGTTTCTTCAATTTGTTATGCACTGAAGACTTTTTGCCTAGAGAAGAACCCAAGAAGAGAATGAAGTTATAGAAGTAGAAAGTGACAATTATTCTAGTTCACTTCTTAGCCCTTAATAACATGGCTCCAAGGAAAATGGAGTTTGAATTGTTCCAACCACACCACTCCCAAATTTTATTACAAGAATTTTAACCAAGTTGCATCATAAGAGCGATAGAAAATTGATATTGCGAAAAAAAAATTATAATAAATATAAGTTTTATCACTAATATTTATGGCAGAAGTAAGACATTTTATTATTTGGAATCAACAAAATATATGAATTGAATGCAAATACAAAAGAAAAAAAAATGACATAAAAACTATGATAGAAGTATTGATGAAATTTGCAACAAAAATTGTGATGAACGCATTATTTTTTAGAAAATTGGTATGATAAATAGTTAGCAAATAGTGATGAAAATATCCATAGAAAATTAGTAAGGAATTATATTTCTATTGTTCCGTTACAATTGTGACAGCGATGAATTTTTTATTTTCATCACTATTTTATAAAATAACTTTCTACTTATAAATAATATAATTAATTACTCAATACTTGCATATATGTATGTGGGTGTGTAATGAGGGGGCTTTTTTTTTTTTTAATCAAAATTAAGCTTCAACCAAATTGGTGAAACCTGAGGGAGAAATGAAATCCAAATCAAATTAGAGTATAGATATAGTATAGTTGATACAAATGCCGCCTACCCTCATCACCATTCATTGTCATCTTCCAAGAAATTGCTTTCGAAAATTGCCATGGTTTAGCCACTATAAAGCCAAAGGAATAGTAGCCGTGATGCATTGGTGGGTTGCCGGTATTGGTCCTACATTATATTAATTTTTTTTGGCCAAAAAATTAATTAGTACAATTTAATTTGAAATCTTTTAACATATGATTAAAGGTAATTAATTTTGTTAACTTTTTGTATCTTTATATGCAAGCTATGTGGTAAAGACAAACCAATTTTGCCATTGTGGCAATTTAGCAAATTAAACTAACGATAAGTGCATGATATACATGTTAAAAGCACAATTCAATAGTCTATATGATTCGTTTTATTTTATTTTATTTTTGATTAAAAAACAAAGCCTAATAAATATATCAGAAATGGCAAGTTTCATGCCATGGAGTTTGTAATGTTTTTAGTTATGACTCATGAGTATATTATAAAGTTTAATGGTAAAACCGACTTATTCGAAGTGGTAAGTAAATGAATAAATAAATAATAAATAAACATAACAATTTTTATCATAACATTGAGTAATTAATATTTTCTTAATCTAAATCATTGTCAACAAGATCACAAAGACCACACAAATTTATTTACAATTAATTTAATGCAATTTCATATATCATGATTCAAATTGGAAATGTCAATTAAATGAGAGCAGTTTCTATCAACTGACAGTTATTAATTGAGTAATTAATCATTTTAAAAATATAGATACCAAATTACATAATTTTTTTTCAAAAATTGATGATGTGTAGTACAAATTTATTTTAAGAGTACAATTCTCCGTCATTTTTACATTCAAAAATAAATTTCAAAAGTACTTCCAAAGAAAATCCAATTTTTTTTTTTAGGGAAAAAAAAAGTCCAACCTTAATGATATTCATACTAATTTTACCATCTCTCTTAAAGATATATTTTCTATGAGAATATGACAATATAAAATGAGTCCAAGATTGTGTGAAAGAGAAAATCCAATTACTTTTTTTTTTTTTAAATTAGGAGATTATATAACCTTAATATCAAGGGATTGTACAATGAGGGGCAACATTTCCTTTTTAAATTAACAACGGCATGAGTCAAATCATATACCTCATAATATCTTTGAATAAAAGTTATCACTTAACTACTCTCTCATTGAATTTAATTACCTTTTATAATAGGGAGTACATTTTTGAACTACTAATGTACAAGTCCTAAGATTTTATTTATTTATTTATTTATCAGTTAATTGCATGATATTAATTTTTCTAAAACTCTAGAATTTAAGGAGATTTATAGCTAATATTTTAAAAAATAAACGTGCTCTCCTTAGGTCATAGCTTCCTTCATTAATTTTTATTTCGATAAATAGAAAATTTAAATTAAAAAAAGAAAAGAGAGTCTCGAAACTCAAAATTGAATGAAATCAAAACAAGATGCTTTATAATTACCATAAGTTTTCGTTTTATATGATAAGATAAGTAAATGATAGAATCATATCTATATATATATAATCAAAATCATTTGGGATATTAAATAATATACAGGCAAAATTCACTCACTTCAACCGAAGATATAAAATCAAAATAAAATGAAGAATAACACTCAAATCAAATTTAGGCGTTCAATGTTTAATCCATTTAGAATAAATGATTTACCATTATGCCATGAAATTAAGATATTGGTAAAAGCTATGGCTTAATCCTTCACTTTCCTATGAGCTCTCTTCAAAAGTTCTAATATAAGCATAATATTCAAAAAATCTAGGTGTTCCCTCTTTCTAAATTTACACAACAAAATTAATAATAGGTGATAACTTGTTTCCTACAATCAACAAACAGTGGATAAAGTGAGAGATGGGGAGAGTCCCTATAAACACTATAATGCCTAAGTTAGATAACAGAAAGAGAGTTTATATAGAGAGTAAGGAACAATTAAAATATAAGAGAATGAGATGATCTAGAATGAGAGGTATGAGGTCCTATTTATAGTGATGCTTAAACCTAAAAGGAGTAGGATCTCTTGTGGGATAGGAATCCTAATCTTAGTAGGAGAGTATTCATTTTCTGCTTAGGAATCCTCTTCGGGGTAGAGTCCTTTTCATGAACGAATTCTGCTACCTTCCTTGTCCGAGTAACCCTATTCAGAAAATAAAAATCCTTTAATTAAACATGAATATATATAAGCGGTATCAAGAGTCCCCCTCGGGTATATTCAGATATTTATGTCCGTCGTATCTAAGTAGAATAGAGCACGTATGCTTCCATAGAGAAAGTAGTTAGGTACTGCACAAGTATATAGGAGGGTGAGTTGAGGTGGCCAGCTTCAGTCATAGGAAGAAAGTAAAGCTCGGTACCGAGTCTTGAAACCATCTTGTTTGTTAAGGTATCATTTGGACCTTTAGAGCACACTAAATCTATGAGATCGAGTGTAATAGATTATCCCATCTGTGTAAAAATGACATGATGGAACCAGTCATCACTGGATTTGTGATGCTTAGTGCAAGGACGCGAGGCTTATGTGCTCGGAACTTCAGTACTATAAAAGCGACCTGAGGGTGCCAACTCCAATTACTGGACTTAAATGCTCGAGGCTTAGATGCTCGATGCAAGGATGTGAGGCTTACATGCTCGGAACCTCAGTACTATATAAGCGACCTGAGGGTTCTAGCTTCAGTCACTGGACTTAAATGTTCGAGGCTTAGATGCTTGGTGCAAGGATGCGAGGCTTACATGTTTAGAACCTCAGTCCTATAGAAGTGACCTAAAGGTGCCAGCTTCAGTCATTAGACTTAGATGCTCAAGGCTTAGAGGCTCGGTGCAAGGACGCGAGGCTTACATGCTCGAAACCTTAGTACTATAGAAGCGACCTAAGGGTGCCAACTTCAGTCATTGGACTTAGATGCTCGAGGCTTAGATGCTCGGTGTAAGGACACAAGGCTTACATGCTCAGAACCTTAGTACTATAGAAGCGACCTAAGGGTGCCAACTTCAGTCACTGGACTTAAATGCTTGAGGCTTAGAGGCTCGGTGCAAGGACACGGGCAAGCCGAGGCATGGCAATGTCACTTTAATTCCTAAAGATTTGAAATTTGAATTGTGTGAGCGATGCGTCTTTTCGTGTGTCAGTAAATGAGACATTTTCGCTGCCGTCATAATGATCACTTGATTAATGGGTTTCACTTTTCCCATTTTGCCCTTAATGATATAGGGAGAAGCGAAGTAATGATGAGGACAATTAATGGTGTGTTTCCAAATTATTCCGTAACTCTATAAATATTTTTATATCCGTCAACTGATGCATTTTTCCCTTTTTATTTCGCCATTGTCACTTTTGTGCTGCTACTGCCGCTTTCTTCCTGTCTGCCACGATCTTTGCACTTTATAACCAGGTGATCTTTATTTTTCTCCTTATTTTTCTTGTTTCCTTTGTCTTTCATGCATTTTTTTCTTCTTTATGGAAAACATTATGGCACCGAGGGAACAGATTAGTTCTGACCTATTTGTGTCAAAAATAGATGATGAACAATTGGGGTGGTACCGGTGGCAGTTCTGTATTCCCGCCGATTACACCCTCTACACAATAGATAGGAAGTTTAAGGCTTATGCTCCCATGTTAGGGTTAAGTAGATTAGTGGTATATTTTGACCAGCTAGAGGGGGGTTTAAAGTTTCCATTAGATCCTTTTGTTAAGAGATTCATGAATAGGCATAACATAGCGTATAGTCAGCTTCATCCGAATAGCTATAGGATTCTGACCGGGTTCATCCAATTGATGCACGAAGAGGGGAAAGAGCCCAATTTAGAAATTTTTTTTATATCTGTATAGTCTGGCTAGGAAGAAGGGAGAACTGATGTTCTCTCTATCAGCCGTCCCCAACCATACCTTTTTTGTAAAGCTTTCGGACCTTCATAAGAAGTGAAGGCATAATTTTTTCGTCATCGAGCACCTATTAGACTTCGTGGATGTCCGGCGAATGTGGTAGATGAATGCCACAGGGTAAAATGGCCTATAAGACTTTCTAATCACGATGCGGAGATGGTTTTGCAGCTTCATCTCGATGGTCTTACCGAAGCTCGATCGGCTAAGGACGTATCCAGGAGATACTTGCAGAGAGTCTGTCTGGGTCGTGTTTATTTTGTTGGTACATTTGTGTTACTTAAAGGTATCCTTCTAACTTTATTTATCTTTTCACTTATAGATGACTGACTTTTTTACTTTTGCAGATGGGATTTCCCTAGTTAACGAGTCAACAGCTTCGGAGGAAGTACAGGTATCCCCTTCTCCAGAACCCGAAGTTCCTGTGGCCCCTGAGGAGACGACTGTCGATCCTAAAGGCAAGGCAATAGTCAAGTCAACCTGAGCTGGAAAGATGGGTAGGAGAAAAAGGCGGTTGGTTGAGTAAGATTCTGATGCAGAGGGGCTCGATGAAGAGATATACATTCAACACCCAAGGCTATTCGAGTGTCCGAATATGAAGGGGTGGATACTAAATAAGATAAAGCCTCTGAGCATCTCGAACAACCAAGTAAGAGATCAGTATGCCGAGTCGCTGAGGCTGCCAGCGGATATGTAGAGCTGGTCTGAGGAGGGCCCAGAGGGGCTGCTTGATTTGATGATCTGCCGGTCATTAGAAGTAAGTGAATGTTATCTCTGTTACTCGTGCTTTTTTACTTACATGTGTACTTATGTTAACACGAAATTCCCTATCACAGATGACTCAAACCTTGCTACTGGCGAAGGACTAATATTTTTACTTGAAAAGCTAGTATAGTCTGAAGGAGATGGAGGTAGGGACAATAGAGATTGACTTCGAGAAGAAGCTAGATGGTGCAAAAGCAGCACTAGAGCTCTGCCAGAAAAAATATGCGGAGGTGAAGTCTGAGGCTAAGGTGGGCCAGAAGAAGATCACTGATCTGGAGCATAATTAAGGTCAATTAACGAGGAGGATTGAAGAGCAGGATCTTCAAATTGCAAATCTGGAGAAAAGGCTGTTTGAGGTCAAGAAATCCTGAGAGAACGATAAAAGGTCCTACCAAAACATGGTAGGGGGATTTCTTAAGGCCTACAGGGCTGAGTGTAGAAGGATCCTGCTTTCTCAGAACTTTGAGTTGGACTTGGAAGTGTTAAATCGAATAACACCGGCAGACCTTACAAAGATTACTACTGAGGAGGACACTCATCGAAAGGTAGGTACCTCTCGTATGAGGAATAATTTGGAGTCTGCTACTGCCGCTGAACCTACTGCGCCTTCAGATGTCATTGATGTTATTTTTCCTCTTCTGTCTCCGGGCCTGGTGGTTTAGATATACAAGTTATAGAATAGGAACCTTTCTCATCTTTTTTTTTGGTAATCAATCGGTTGTAAAAACATTGATGCTTTAATGAAGAGATACTTTATTGAATATCTTTATGAGTACAATTTATTAATAGTATTTTTTGAGGCAATCTAAGTTCCAAAATTGTTGCAACTCTTTGCCTCCTCTATCTCTTAGTTTGTATGCTCCCTTAGTTGTGTGTTATGAGATTTGATATGGGCCTTCCCAATTTGGACCTAACTTGCCAGTTCCTGAGTTGCCTTTGCTTATATCTGCCCTTCTGAGTACCCAATCTCTTAATTTGAATTATCTTGGGTGACACCGCCAGAGATGATACCGTGCCACCTTCTGTCGATGTGCTTCTGCCGTAGCTACTACCCGCTCTCACCTTTCCTCTAATAGGTCCAGACATATCCGTGCATCAATGTTGTTGATGTTGTGATCAAGACTGCGGTTGACCCTGTAACTTGGTGAACTAATCTCCATCGATATTACTGCGTCCATGCCATAAGTCAGCCCGAATGGTCTCTCCTCGATGGATGATCTAAGAGTGGTTCTGTAGGCCCACATTACATTGTTAAGCTCCTCAACCCAGTTTTCCTTTTTCTCATCAAGTCTCTTCTTTAACCCCTACATAATAATTATATTGGTGACTTCCATTTGTCCGTTTATTTTTGGGTGGGCTACTGAGGTGAAACGAAGCTTTATTCTAAGGTGTGAACAGAAACCTCTAAACTTTATATTGTCAAACTATTTGCCGTTGTCCATAATCAGAGTGTGAGGGATGCCAAATCTACAGGTGACCTCTCTTTAGAAGAAATGTTGTATCCGAGCTTCTGTGATGGTTGGAACTGCCTCCACCTCTACCCATTTAGTGAAATGGTCTATAACCATAATCAGGAACTTTTTTATAAAATGGAAGTTCAAAAGGGGCCTAGATGTCCATCCCCCACACAGCGAAGGTCCATGGGCTGCTGATTGGATGTAGGGGGTGGGAAGGCCTGTGATTGAGTCGAGTGAATTGTTGGTACTTATTGCATGCTTGAGTTAGCTTCTAGGCATCATTAGACATGGAAGGCCAATAATATCCTTGGAGTAGTATTTTTCGGGTTAGTGCGTAGTGGGACTTATATGCTCCATAAATTCCTTCATGGATTTCCCTGAGTATATAATTCCTTTCCTCTGAAGAGACGTAGTTAAACCATGGGTGTGATAGGGATTTTCTATAGAGCCCCCCTTGGTGGATAGAATAGTGGACTGCTCTCATTTTTAGTTTTTGAACTTTTAATTTGTCTTCAGGGAGAGTTTTGTGTTCCAAGTATTGGATTATCGGACGCATCCATTTCAAGACTTCCCGTATCTCCAAAACTTTAGGATCTTCCATGTTGGGTTTTGTTAATGCCTCGATGAATTTTATATCCTTAAATGTTTGACTGTCTTCAACTACCGATTTGGCCAGGAGGTCAGCCTCAAAGTTCTCCTGTCTGGGTATCTAGACGATCTCCTACTGGCCCCCTTCTTATTCAATCTATTTTAAAGTTGCCTGACTTTGTCCACGTACTTGGCAATGCTGGTGTCTTTGACTTGGAATGTGTTGTTAATCTGGTTTACTACCAGCTGTGAGTTCGAGTGTATTGTGAGGTGTTCGGCTCTGACTTCGGCAGCTAATTTCAGGTCCATGATGAGTGCTTCATATTCTACGGCATTATTGGTTGCATTGTACTCTATCCAAACTACATACCGGATGTGAATTTTATGCGGTCCTTTGAGAATTACTCCTACGCCAAATCCTTGAGAGGAGGAAGCTCCATCAATATAGAGATTCCATTCCGGTGCTTTTGTCATGGTGAGGTCTTTTGGAGCCATTTCTTGTACGAAATCTACTAATTCTTGGGCTTTTACTTATTAGTGGGGCTCGTAATCAATGTCCAATTCGCCAAGTAACACCAACCATTGAACTAGTCTACCCGAGGTCTCCGATCTTTGTAAGATTTTTCGCAGAGGGATACGGAATCGGACCACGATAGGATGTGCTTGGAAGTAATGTCGGAGCTTCCTAGATGCATAAACTATAGATATAGCTAGCTTATCCAACATAGGATACCGGACTTTAGATCCTCACAGCATTTTGTTGATATAATATACTGGGTTTTATTGGCTTCCCTCTTCTCTTACCAGTATGGAATCGATGCATTCTTGGCCTATAGAGATATAAATACAATATTTCATCTGGGATGGGCTTACTGAGTAGGGGTGGTGAGGACAAAAACTTATTGATGTCTTCAAATGTTACTTGGTAATCTGTAGACCAAACAAACTTTTTGGAATTTTTTAGAGCTCGAAATAATGGTAGACAAGGTCTGGCTGAGCATAAGATGAAACGGCCCAATGTCATTATTCTACTGTTTAGTTTTTGTACTTCGTGGATGTTTTTTGGGGCTTTCATGTTGAGTATGGCTTTCATTTTCTCTGGGTTGGCCTCAATACCCTTGTGGGATATTATGAATCCTAGGAATTTGCCCGCTTTAACTCCAAAGACACATTTTTCTAGATTTAGCTTGATCCTAGACTTGCTCTGTAATCAAAGAACTTAATCCAGATCCGTTGGGTGTTGTTTTGCATGCTTGCTCTTAATGATGATGTCATCTATATATACTTCCACGTTTGTGCCAATTTGGTCTTGGAGCACCTGGTTCATCATTCGTTGATATGTTATTCCAGCATTCTTTAGTCCGAAAGGCATCACCTTGTAGCAATATAGGCCTTCATGGGTGATGAAGGAAGTTTTCTCTTGATCTTCTTCCTTCATTGGTATCTGGTGATATCCTTGTACCACGTCAATGAAACTATATAATCTGTGGCCAGCAGTGGAATTTACAAGTTAGTTGATCATGGGCAATGGGTAGCTGTCTTTGGGACATGCCTGATTAAGGTTAGTATAGTCCACGCACATCCTAAATTTTCCATTTGCTTTTTTAAAAAGTGCCTCGTTGGCTACCCATTCTGGATGAGTAACTTCCTTGATGAATCCAGTTTCCAACAACTTCTTTGTTGCCTCAACAATTATCCTCTGCCTCTCATAGGCAAAGGTTTTTTTTCTGGGCCATTGGCTTTGCTCCCGGTCTGATGTTTAAACTGTGACAAGCAACTTGTGGATCCACACCGATGATCTCAGATGCCTAGGAAGTGAAGTCTTCCGAGTGTCTGGTGAGGACCTCCTTTATTTCTTCCTTGATGTCATGGTCGAGTTCATTACCAATCTTCACCACTTTGCCATCCATAATTTGTAGGGCTTTCGTGTCTTCAACTGGTTATGGACCTGCACCCTACTTCTCTATTTCCAATGCTTCTAAGGGGAAGGCTTTCGCCTAAGGCTTCATGGCCATCTAGTAATACTATCTAGCCATATGCTGATCTCCCCGAATGGTAAGAGTTTCGCTCTCAATTGGAATTTTCATAATTAAGTGTCGGATATTGGTGACTGCATCTGCTTCATAGAGCGTCGAACATCCTATGATTCCATTGTATGCCAGTGGGAGATCCACCATGTTGAATACTGTTCAGATAACTTTTATTTCTTCATCATCTTAATTCCCAAATTCTAGGCTCAACTCCATGACTCCTATTGGTTGTATAGTTCCTCCACAAAAGCTTGTGATGGGGTTCTAAATGGTCTTTAGATTAGTGACAGAGCCTCCCATCGCTTTGTATGCATTCCAAGATAATGCGTTGATAACGCTTCCGTTGTCCACCAATAACCTATTTACCAAGTAATTGTCTATGTATGCATTAATTACCAAGGTGTCACAATGAGGATGGCAAACATGTGAACCATCTTCCGAGTTGAATATGATCTCCTTTTTTCAAAAGCTGGCTTTTCTCCCCTATTCCGTTTTAATTTCTTTCCAGAATTTTCTCCGCCAATGATTATATTAATAATACCAACTGGCTCCTTCTGAGCTTTCTTTACTTCTGGCCTGTCATGCCCCTGGGCTATCGGGTTTTCGCTCCTCAATGTGTTCGTGAAATTATTGAGTTTACTATTCTGCACCAGTCTTTCTATGGCGTGCTTCAGCTCTCTGCAAGCCTTAATGTCATGCCCATATTCTCGGTGATACTGGTAGTATTGTCCTCTGTCTTATGTGAATCTTTAGCTGGGGCTAATTCTCCTTGTAGGGGTGATTTTGACGCCATTCTGCCTGATCCACATAAGAATTCCAGATCGAGAGGTGTTCAGGGGTGTGTATCTGTCGACTTCCCTATCAAATCTCTCTGTCGAGTTTCTAAAATTTATTTTTGGGAAGCTTGCTCGTCTGGGTCTTAGTCTTTCATCTTTGGTCGGTGGCTTCTCCTCCTCCTTTCACATCCTTCTATCTTCATCCATTTTTATCATTCTAACTGCCATCACCATTGCTTTTGCAAAGGTGCCCAGTTCCTTTGTTATTATCTTGTCTTTAAGCTTTCTAAGTCTAGTACCATTTTCAAAGCTTTTATAGCAACCTCATCAATAAGATTTTTTATCTGCATGGCTACTTTGTTGAACCGATTAAGATAACTTCACAGAGATTCATCGACTTCTTACCGGCACATCCAAAGATTGTTGATATTTTTAGCTGGGGGAATGTTGGTGACGAACCTAGTATGAAACTGCTCTGCTAAATCCTTAAAAGAAGTGACAAAATTCTTTGGGAGTCGATGAAACCACTTTTGGGCATTCTTTGTGAGTGTGCTTAGGAAGACTCTGCACATGATTCCATCATTTACATTCTGGAGCAACATCCTTGTTCTAAATGCCGATATGTGGTTAACTGGATCTCCCATCTCGTTATACTAATCAAGCAGTGGGATTCTGAATTTAGTAAGGATCTCCGTTTGAATTATTCTTTTTATGAATGGAGTTCTACTGTCCATAACGCATTCATCCTTTTTTCTCGATTTTGTATGGGCTCTGTGTATAACCTCTTCAACTTTCTGAGCTAACTTTGAGTCATCAAGAGCCGAAAGTATTGAACTACATTCCCCTTCTGGCGCTTTATGTTTTCCCCTGCTTGTCTCTGGTGCCTATCGGAGTTGATCAATTTGAGCTGGTTCAGAATTCCCGCTTTGTATTAAAGCATTTAGTTGTTGCTACATTAAGGCCATTTCCGCTTGGATATTTTGTATCATAACTTCCTTATTGGTTTGGTTGAGGTTGAGTGTTTGGTTTATAGTGTTCAAGTTTGGTGTGGCGATTGCTGGTGTGTCTGTCAAAATTGGAAAAAGTATGAAGGGTATTGAACGAGGGTGGTGTTGTAAAGGAGTGTAATGTGGACAGTCTATGTCCAAAGCTAGGTGTCTCTGGGTGTTGTCAGGAAGTGAATGTGTATGCTCGGATGAAGTTCTAACATACTGAAAAGTGGTTGGAAGCACTATTGTTGGGAGAGGGGTTGAGAGATCAGTCGAAGGGATGGGTGCAGAAGGATTGATGTTAGTTTTAGGAGTTGAAGTTGGTGGTGGGCTAGAAGTCATGGTGTGAATGTCTTAAGCTTAATAGGTATATGAATGGCTTTTCCCAAGAGTTTCCCATAAACGGCGCCATTTGATAACTTGTTTCCGGAACTCTTGAGCTTGAGACCCTGTAATCAACGAACAGTGGATAAGGTGAGAGGTGGAGAGAGTCCCCACAAATACTCTGATGCCTAAGTCAGATAACAAAAAAAGAATTTGTATAGAGAGTAAGGAACAATTAGAATATAAGAGAATGAGATGATCTAAAATGAGAGGTATAGGGTTCTATTTATAGTGATGCTTAAACCTAAAAGGAGTAGGATCCCTTGTGGGATATGAATCCTAATACTAATAGGAAAGTATTCCTTCTCTGCTGAAAAATCTTCTTCGGGGTAGAGTCTTTTTCATAAATGGATGATGCTACCTTTCTTGTCCAGATAACCTTATTTAGAAAACAAAACCCATTTAATTAAACATGAATATATATAAACGGGATCAATAAGAAATGACACAATTTTTTCTTGAACTTAAACAAGAGTTGCTGTCAAAGATCAATCTCGATGACACACCCTAATGCTACCGGTTGAGATGATATAATTAAAATAGAGAGAATTGAATTTCGAACGTAATATTCTACAAATATATTTTCTCTCTAATCCATAGACATGACCGTGGTTCAGGAATTCCAGTTTTGCTTCATGGATGCTGATCCAAGGTTCTTGAATATTATGAACTTTAACTAACCTTTCAAGAGATGATGCAGCTCCAGTTTATTAAATCAACCAATCTGGTTGTGTTTTAAATTTTGGGGGCATTTCTCATTTTGCCCCAACTCTTTATCATTTTTTTTAAATTTTTAATTTTTTAAAAAAAAAATTCACATAAGATGTATTGAGGTGAACTTATCACGCAATATTTTAAACATATGTAATTTGTAAATTATTTTTTTATTTTTTTAATAATGTAGTTTATAAAAAAATTTAAAAATAAAAACATAAAAATTATGAGCAGCAACGTGGCTTGACAAGCAGCGTGATTCATTAAAAAAAAAATTTCAACCAATTTTCCTCTTTTTTGTTAGAACAAGACTTATGGTCTCACTTTTTTTTGGTTCATTTATGATCTCTATTATATTAAATTCAACTTTACTTTTTGATTTTAAAAACCACTAATTTGGAAAGCATTTTGCAACTCATTATGGGGAATATATATATATTTAACTAAAGTCTAGAAAGTAATATTTCTCATACATGCTAAGGAATAAGACGTGGTGTTACTAGGTGAAAGAAGGAATATTTAGCATTTTTTTTTTTTTTATGGTAATAATTCAAACATTTTGTGGTGGTTTCTAAATACATTTCAAAGTTATAGTGATTTTATGCGTGACAGAGTTAATCCACGCAAAATTAGTATTTCATCTCTTTAAAAAGCAAATTTGATTTACATGCATAAGATGAACAAAAGCATGCATCTTCAGACAAAATACTATTTTGCTTATCTAAATTGTAAAATGTCATTGTAAGTAATCACTTTTCTCCGAGAATTCGTTAGATTTATTTTTATATAATTTTTTAAAAAAAAAATAATATTTTATATATATTTTATCAATATTTAAATCAATTTATTTCTCATTAATAAAAATAATAATAATAAAAACACATACGCTTAACATGATTTTATATGTATAACTTGGAGGTTACACAGTTGGTAAAATAATTGATCTTGTAACGTTCAATTTTTATTTTTTTCTAATTTCAACGTATTGATCAATTCATTCAATTTTTACTTTATTTTATTTTTTAAATTTCAATGTATTGACCAAATCGCATTTCGCCATTGTACTTGCATATAAGAAAACAAAATTAAAAATAAAGAAATGACAACCTTATGGCTAGTATGCACAACTCATTACGCACTAATCGTGATGACATGAAGTGCATGAATATTTTAAAAAAAAACTGTTTAATATATATATATATTAGATTAATATTTAATCCAAAATTCTTTTGAATCTAGGATAAACTATTGAGCCATTAATTCAATTTTAAATAGAAAAATATATATTATTAATTTAATACTTTAATTAATATCTCATATTAATTACATATAAATTAATTATTAAATTTTTATTTGAATTAAATTTCATGAATTACTAGAATTATTGCTTAAAGTATAAATCTAATTCTATTTATCTTAATTGTTTTTCCTAAAAATGTAGGGGGTGAAATAAAGTCCAAATCAATTTATTTTATCTCCTATCTATCTCAAAGTTCGAGCCTAAAATGTCTACATGTAAACATTAACTGATTACCGCTAGGCCCAACCTTTTGGGGCCCATTTATCGTAATTGATTGATTAAACATTTTAATCAATCATTAGATTAATATTAATAATGATTTGATAAACCGGAATAAGATTCTATGCTATCTAAGTTTTTTCTTGATGAATAAATTTTTTGCCAAGATAAATATGACACAGTTTAAAAGATTTTCAATACTAGAAAAGTGTTTCTAGTATTAGTTTTGTTTTATAAAAAATTAGAACTTAAAATGAGGTCATATGATACAACTATGAGAGTTTGACTAAATCATGACTTTAAACTATATCGGAATCTTTTAATAAAAGGATTTTAATGCACATTAATTATGACCAAAGGATTCGTGTAAGTCAATATATGCATTCATTTCTAATTAGGTAGTTGTATATCGATACCAGAGGTCACTTATAATTTATGAGAACTCAATGTGTATAACTAGGATTTTCACATTTAGATTTAAAAGGAGTTTCAAATAATATCAAGTGTCGATATTATTTTCTCATCACCAATTAGATATGTATCTAGTAAGTCACACCTAAAAGAGTTTTCCCAAATCACCATCAATATTATACTAATTATTGATTAAAGTGTCTAATCAATTAATTAAGATTAATGGAATTAGATTGATGTTTTAAGCAATTATTATAGCATATCATGAAATATAATTCAAGGATTTAATTATTAATTTATACTAAATTAATATAAGATATTAATTAAAGTATTAAATTAATAATATATGTATT
Organism: Mallotus nudiflorus; assembly: GCA_947683625.1. Taxonomy (NCBI): domain Eukaryota; kingdom Viridiplantae; phylum Streptophyta; class Magnoliopsida; order Malpighiales; family Euphorbiaceae; genus Mallotus; species Mallotus nudiflorus. The sequence goes on from CANTUR010000857.1 coordinate 242,062, forward strand.
GTTTTTATTTGGACTTGGATTAATGGCTTAAATAGTTTAGGCCTAGGCCTAAAGGAATTTTGGAAAGATTAATCTAAAATATTGAGAAAGTCTATTTGTTTGATTGATTGGCCTTGGGCCAAGTGTTGGCCTAACTATCAAGTTCAAGTCCATAAAAATGATGTAAATAAATTTGGACACTAGGTACATTAAATCTTTAATTTGCAAATATTTGATTTTGTCAAATACAAATTTGGTTACATGTATTTATCACATTAATAAATGTGAAAAGATGAATATAGACATTGTAAATGAAATGTATCTTCTACAAACTTTTTTGTACACTAGTGAGTTCCTTATACAAATTGTGTAATTACTATGTCAAGTTATATGTTTGTGATGTCATGGATAATTTCATAAGGTGCTTGCTTTCTCTATATATATATAACGTAAGAAATTTTCTATATTTTAATGGTTAGACACAAAAAAAAAAATAGAAATAACATCTACTCAACACAAACCCAAAGTATTCTTGCAAAAGATTAAGTTAGTGCAAGATTTGTGAAGGTCAATTGAGAAGAAACTTGCAACTAATCAAGCCAAAGTAAGAAAGTGACTTGGTGGATTTTTGGTGTTTCAAGCTAAAGGCCTTTATTTTATAAGGTTAGAGTATTTGATTCAAGATTTGAACCTAAAGCACCTATAGCTTGTAGATTATAACTATTGTGGTCCTCATCAAACTAGGAGTTTGCAAGTTTTCTTAAAATTAAAAGTTTTTTAGGTTCATGATTAGATATGTTGCTTTGTAATTTAGTTATGTGTGACATGTAAAATGGATAATTCGGAATATAATTTTTCACGTCATGAAGGGTTATGTAAATAAAATTTTTGAAATTTTACCATATTTAAACTTGTGCTCATCGCACATGTTTCTAAAGTCTATTAACAATGTCACTATAACTAATACTCTTGTTATATTTTGTTCTATTTTGGTAATATAAAGACTTTAAACCCACTAAGCATCATTCTTGATAATTATAGACTCACCGGACCTAATTTTATTGATTAGCTATATAATCTAAAAATTATTTTGGCCTCCGAATACATTTTATATGTTTTCGAACAAAGTCCTCCTGGATCCCTTCCACCTAATGATACTCAAAAGGAATGTGACACTTTTGAAAAATGAAAAGACAATGACATGCAAGCACGTTGCATTATGTGGGCCTCCATGAGCATAAAAATTCATAGGCAACATAAGAAGTACACTAGTGTAAAAGAAATCTTACTTAACCTACAAGAGTTGTTTAGTGAGTAAAATAGGACCACTAGATATGAGATATCTAAGTGGCTTTTTCATGCTAAAATAAAAGAAGAAGAGGATGTTAGAGGTAATGTGAACTCTATGATTCATTCCATTGAGGAACTTGAGAGTTTAGATTTCATGATGGATGCTTAACTCTAAATGGATTTAATCTTACAATCCTTTCTGGAGTCATATAGGCAAACTATTGTCAATTCTCATATGAACAAAATTGAGTGCATACTTGTGGAACTTTTAAACATACTAATGACAACCCAAAAGGTTATTCACAATGAAAAGCGAAGAAGGTTACTTTAGTTGCCTATTCTAGTGGGACTAAAAGAATAAGGGCAAAAAAATTAGAAAAGAATTCGTAAAGTTTTGGGAGGTGTAAGCAAGGACAATGGTAAAAGGAAAGTTGAGAACAAAGGTAAGGGAAAGTGTTTTTATTGCCAAGGAGATGGACATTGGAAGAGAAATTTTCCTAGGTTCTTTGAGTCACTCAAGACTAAAGGAAAGGACAATATTGGAGAAGATAAAACTTTCTCTAATTTATTTATTTCTAAATGTTATAAGAGCTCATTTAATGCATATGTATTGGATACCAGTGCTAGTTCTCATATATGTTCTTCCTTGCAGGATATAACAAGTGAAAGAAGGTTGGAGTCAAATGAGATTATTTTTAAAGCTTAGAGATAGAGCAAGTGTTGTTGCCAATCTATGGGAATCAGCTCTATTGAGTTATATAATCATGTTTTGTTATTAAAGAATGTTTTATTTATGCCTAATGCTTATAAAAACATCACCTATATTTCTAATTTAATTAGAGAGGTTATAAGATTTTGTTTAAAAGAGATGTATGTACTATTTATTTTGATAATACAATAATTGGCATGAGTTACTTAGTTTTTATTTTATTTATAATAAATCCAATAATAAGCAATATCCAACCAATTTGAATGTTGTGAATACAATGCTAATTGATAATACCTCTAATCTAAAATATCTATGGCACTTGAGATTAGGTCACATTGCGAATGATAGAATCATAAATTGGAAAAATCAAGAATCTTGAGCAATCTTGAATCCTCAAGCAATCCAACTTGTGAAGCTTACATCAAGGGCAAGATGATCCGATCACCATTTGTTGGAAAAATGGAAAAAACTATAGAATTTTTGAAAATAATACATAGTGATGTGTGTTGGCCATTTAATCAAATGGCAAAAGGCGGTTTCTACTGCTTCATTACCTTTATATATAACTTATCAAGGTATGGAAACTTGTATTTAATGAAACATAAAAGTGAATCCTTTAAAAAGTTCAAGGAATTCAAGGTCCAAGTAGAGAACCAAACTGAAAAAAGTATTAAAATCCTATGATCGGATCAAAGAGGTGAATGCTTAAGTACTGAATTTACTAAGTTCCTTAAAAAACATGACACTATTTTATAATAAAATCCACTTAGCACACTTTAACTAAATGGTATATCCGAAAGGAGGAATTGAACCCTATTAGATATGGTTCGATCTATGATAAGCTATATAGATTTGCCTATTTTCTTTTCAAGTTTTGCATTACAAATTATTGCTTACATTCTAAATCATGTTCTGTCTAAGTATCTGTTTTCTACCACACCATATGAGATATGACATAGTAAGACACCAAGTCTTAAACATGTTAAAATTTGAGAATGCCCAGCTTATATTAAAAAGTTAAAAATGGAAAAATTAGATGTAAGGTCAATTCAAAGCAAATTTATTGAATATCCTAAAGATAGTTTAGGGTTTTTTTTTATCTTCCTACTAAACATGTTGTTGTAAGTAGAGATGCCATATCTCTTGAGAAAATGTTTCTTCAAGAAGGTAGTAGAGGAAGAAAGATAGCATTAGAAGAAGAATCTTTTAATAAGGCCAATCAAGCTTATCAAATGGTCATTGATCAACCTCGAGAGTCTACTCCTATTGAAAAATATCATTACACAAACTCCTAAAAGATTAGGTAGGGTATCTCATCCACTAGAAAGATTCAGTTTTCTACATGATATGCAAGAGTTGCATATTCATAAAGAAAACAATTATTATGATAATCCTACAACATATAAAAAAAACTTTATCATATAAATATTCTTTAAAATGGCTTGAAGCAATAAAAGCCAAAATGAATTCCATATACACAAACCAAATTTAGACAGTTGTTGACCCATTTGAGGGTATTGTACCTATAGGTTGTAAATGGGTTTTCAAGAGAAAAAAATGGTGCAGATGGAAAGGTTAACCCCTATAAAGCGAGGCTTATAGTGAAAGAGTTTCACTAAAAGTGAGTTGACTATGAGGAAACCTTCTCACCAATAGTCATGCTTAAATGCATTTGAATACATCTTGCCATAGCTACACACGATGATTATGAGATTTGATAAATGAATGTCAAAACTATTTTTCTCAATGGTTATGTTGAGGAAAAGATTTATATGGAACATCTTAAAGGTTTTGAATCTGAGGAGGGTTCCAAAGTGTGTAATCTTAATAGATCTATTTATGATCTAAAGCAAGCTTTAAGGAGTTGGAATCATTGTTTTAATGAAGCCATTCAATCTTTTGGTTTTATAAAAAATAAAGATGAGCCTTGTGTGTATAAGAAGGTTAGTGGGAGCCAACTCACTTTTCTAGTCTGATAGTTGGTATGTTTACAAACGTGAAACTATGGTTATGTAAAACTTTCTCCATGAAAGATTTTAGGGAACTTGCTTATATTATTGGCATTTAAGTCTATAAAGATAAATCACGAAGAACGATAGAGTTATCCCAAAATCTTTACTTGGAAAAAGTATTAAAGAGGTTCAACATACTTAATTTCAAGAGAGGATTATTATCATTTAAGCATGATATCCATTTATCCAAGGGTATGTCACCTAAAACACCCTAGGAAATGGAGCAAATGACCAAAGTTCTTTATGTTTCAACTATAGAAAGCTTGATGTATGTTATATTGTTAACTAAACCTGATATTGCCTATGTTGTTAATGTGACTAGCAGGTTTCAATCCAACCCAAGTTTGGAACACTGAATAGTTGTTAAGATAATCTTTAAGTACTTGATAAGGAATAAAATTTGGTCTTAACTTATAGAGGAAACGATCTACAAATAGATGGTTTCACATATTCTAATTTTCAATCAGATGTGGATGATAGAAAGTCTATCTTTAGATTTATTTTCATTTGTAACAGAGGTGCAATGAGCTGAAAGAGTTTCAAACAAAGTGTCACTATTGATTTCACTACAGAAGACGAGTATATAATTGCATTAGATACTACTAAAAAAATTGTTTGGATTAAGAAGTTCATTATTGAACTAGGAGTTGTTCTTTCCATTGAGTCCTCGATTCATCTCTATTGCGACAACAATAGAGCTATTGCTTTGGCAAAGGAACTGAGGTCTCACCAAAAGTCCAAACATTTAGAAAGGTGTTTTCTTATTATAAAAAACTTGTTGAAAAAGGCAATATCATAGTGCAAAATATAGCTTCAATTGATAACAACAATGATCCACTTACTAAAGCACTAACACAACTACAACTAGATTGACATCTTGAGAAGATGAGTCTAAGATACTATATTGATTAGCTCATGCAAATGGGAGATTATTAATCATATATTTTGACATTGTAAATGATCCTAAATGACAATAAAATAATATTCTATTATCTTAAGTGTTTATTTAATTGAATATTTATCAATTAACATCTTGTTAAATAAATTTATTATCAAGAGTTGACAATATGAGCTACAAATTTATTTAGTACATATGCTATAAAATGTTCTAGTCAGTAAATTAATATTTAGCTAATACAAATTAGACTATCACTTCTATATATTTTCCTTGATTAGTATGTGATACTAATAATGGAAGGTAGTTAGTTTCATGCTATTTGATATGATATATCATAATAGACATGTAGATACTCATGTAATAGATGGATTGAATAGTAACGTTAGATTAGTGATCACATGAATATTTACTTATAATCAATGATCACAATCTAGATCATAATAGTGTATATAATCCTTCAACCTAAGACGACATGGTTGTCCACATTTAAGTGGTTAGAATTTATTACTGCTTACATATTTATATTAATCACACATGGGTATATGACTTGTGATGACTCTAGTCGGTGAAATGCAGGGATAAGTGTTTGGTCAAGATGAAATTCATTACCTAGAGTGAATTGGGATAAAATCCTATCCTAAGTTTTTTTTTTTTAATGAATAAAGTTCCTGACCATGACAAACATGACACAGTTTAAAAGAGTTTCAATTCTAGACAAATTATTTCTAGTATTAATTATATTTTATCAAGAATTATAACTTAAGATGAGGTCATATAATACAACTATTAGAGTTTAACTAAACCATAATTCTAGATTATATCAATCTTCTAATGAAGAAATTGTAGTGCATGATAATTATGACCAAAGGGTTCATATAAATCAATAAAGACATTCATTTCTAATTGGGTAATTGAAATATTGATGTTAAGGTTTATTCACAACTTATGAAAACTAAATGTACATAATTAAAATTTTCACATTTAGATTTGAAAGAAATTTTATATAATATTAAATATTAATATTATTTTCTCATTGTTAATTAGACATGAACCTAATAAGTTAAACCTAAAAGAATTTTACCAAATCACCATCAATATTAATATAATTATTGATTAAAATGTTTAATCAATTAATTAAAATTAATAGAATTATATTTATACTTTAAACAATTATTCTAGCATATCATGAAATATAATTCAAGTAAAGATTTAGTTATTAATTTATACTTAATTAACATGAGATATTAATTAAAATATTAAATTAATAATATTAATAATATATATGTTATTTATATTTGAACTTTGATTAATGACACAAGTAGTTTGCGCCTAAGCCTACAAAAATTTTAGATCAAAGATTAATCTAACATATTAAAAAAGCTCACGAACCTAGTTTAGACCAATTTGTTTGATGGATTAGCTTTAAACCAAGTGTTGACCCAATTACCAAACCCAAATTCATAAAAGTGATGTAAACAAATTTGATATATTAGACACATTAAATTTTTAATGTGTAAATATTTAACTTTGTCAAATAAAGATTAAGTTATATGTATTTATCATATTGATAAATGTGAGAGAATGAATGTAGACATTATACATGAGATGTATTTTCAACAAATTTCTTTGTACACTAATGAGTTACTTGTACAAATTATACACTTACTATGTCAAGTTATATACTCGTGATGTCATGGATGATGTCATGAGGTGTTTGCTTTCTCTATATATGTAACCTAAGAAATTTTCTATGTTTTTAATGGTTAGACACACCAAAAATTGAAATAACATCTACTAAATACTAACCCAAACTTAAACATTAGAAACATTAAAAATTTATTTCTATTTTTGGTGTGCGTTAAATTAAAAACATTGAAAATTTCTTAAGTTATAGAGAACGCAAGTCCATTATGACATCACAAGTATACAACTTAACATAGTAAGTTTACAATTTGTACAAATAGCTAGTGTACAAAAAGATTTGTAGAATGCAACTTGACATAGTAAGTCTACAATTTGTACAAATAGCTAGCGTACAAAGAAATTTATAGAAAATACTTCTTATGTATAATGTTTATATTCATTCTCTCACATTATCATGTGATAAATACATAATAACTTAATTTTTATTTGAGAAAGTCAAATATTTACACATTAAAAATTTAATATGTGCCTAATATGCCAAATTTATCTACAATAGGGAATAATAATTGGGCCAACACTTAGTACAAACCCAATTCATCAAACAAATAGGCCTACCTAATATGCCAAATTTGTCTACCACACGCACTTGGGAATGATAATTGGACCAAATTTCCACTAAATTAAAATGCTATGTTTTCTTCCAATTTTTCTTCTATTTTTTTAAAATAATTTAATTAATATATTTGAACTATTTATGTTGTTTATATTTTAAAATAATTAAATAAATTATCTATTAATTTACTTTCCATAATGAACCCTAGATCAAAATATTTGCCATGGAGATTTGTAAGCATAGAATATGTTCTTGGACCATTCACCATACAGGTTAAATTATGAGAATCTTATTTGTTTCAATTTCACAAAAAAAAATTCACTTCATTTTAAAATGAATTATAAATGGAATGGAATTTATTTTAAAAATAAATTTTAAATTCATTTAATCCGAACATTAACATTATGAACATATAATTAAAAAAAAAAAAAACAGAATATTTCCGTTACAAATCTGATACTAAACAGATATGGCTACTACCAAACAAGAATTTTCTATTAGTGTAGGCTCATATGCTTTCACGAAATCTAAATCATATTCCTTTGGAATACTCTGAAATCTCATATCTGGCACTGATTTTTCAATATTTCATAGGTACTACCTTGAATCTACACTAAGACAAACAGATCTCCGAATAATAAATGTAAAAGGAACATTAACCTACATTCAAGAATTTAGATTAAGTTCATGAATAAATACAAGTCAAAAAGCTTACATGGGCACCCATGACTAAAGTTCCAAATCCATTTTAACAAAGCTCTAATTTACATTCACAGATCCAATAATTCATGAATCTAATCAACCAAAAACATATAAGATTAATAAATTTCAAGATTGCGACTAAAAAAATTACTTCATAAACGCATATTATAATCAGGTGAAGAGCATCAAAGTAAAAAATGGAGATCTGAGGGTACATACCTGACGGAGAGGAAGACAGATCTGGCGGGGCATAGTAGAACAAAAGAGGGGAAGTAAGGGGAGGAGTCAATGGAAACGACTGGCATGGGGGGTGTAGGAAAGATAAAAAATTACAGTCTCAAATCAACTGTAATAAGAAGATCTTTCCCACACTCCCATGCCGATTGCTCCCATTGAGGCTTTGCGCTTCATTTCTATGTAAGCTTTGCTGCTGTAGGTGCGGTTAGTGGCCTCTTTTATAGAGAGGAAAAGGACAGTGATAGGAAGAAGGACGCGCAGAGGAAGGAAAGTAACAGGAAGCATCGCCTGCAATCTCTATGTAATTTCGGTTTCCAAATAATAATAATAATAATAAAATAAATGTGCAACTTTGGACCATAAATCCATAAATATAAGCCCATATAGAAATATCAAAGAACATGCGATAAAATGAGAGTACCCTAAACCCAATTTTCCATAGATTCTTTATAGGGATAATTACATGGAACGCTAAAGTTGACCAAACTTTTTTTCATGTTTACTGTCTTTTTTTCTTTTTTAAGAATACTCTTTTTTTCTATTAAATTTACGGTTTTGTCTCTTTTTCTTTTTTCAACTTTACTTGCTTTTTTCGAAAGCCCGCAATAACCCTTAATGGGAGGCTCCTTTCTCATTTGCTATTTATTTTTTCAATATCTCTTCTTTTCTTTTATTTATTTTTTTCTTTTTATTTCTACAATATTTTTTCTTGTTATATTTTATTTTTTATATTAGTTCACTTTTATAAAAGTTAGAATGCAAAATTAAAAGGGCAAAAATAATATATTATTTTTATATTTTTTTTGTTTTAGTTATTTTAATTTTATATTTTATAAGTTTGTTATGCACGGTTTGTTTTTTTTTTTATTATTATTATTTTGGTTGGTTCACTTTTTTAATTTTCATGAAGTTGTTTTTTAGTGATTTTTATATTTATTTTAATCATTTTTTGAGTTATTTTGATAGTTGTTTTTATGGTAGTATCACGACCCAAAACAGGGGTCATGATCGGCGCTAGGGAACGAGAATTCTTTCGAATCTAGAACCCGTAGCAAGCCTAAAAATAAAATAAAACATGCAATAGTAATAATAACAACACAATTAAGTAAAATACTATGCAGCGAAAATAAAATCATAAATATCAAAATAACATTTCCACAAAATGAAATTAAATCCAATCCTTATCTCATATATAAATAAATCATTTGGTACAAGTTTCAGTTCAAATTCTTAAAATACATAACTCACAATTTATTTACAACTACTGCAGTGTCTAGATTATAAAAATAAAACTCAAGTGAGCAGTTTACATAAAGAAGCCAGGGCAGAAGAAATCCAGCGTACAGGCCTGCTACTGAGGTTTGAAGATGATGACTCTCCTGAAAAATAGTCAACGGAGGGGAGTCAGACCTCACTGAGTGAATTACTATAATATATATACATGCATACTAAAATGCCAATGCACACAGTCAAAAGTATATATATAATATATATATATATACATGCAAATACACACAGATGCAATAAAATCATTTTATATATTTATTGAAAATCACTGTTTATGAAGGATCAAATAGAACCCTAGAAAATCGCAACCTCATACAGTGTTAGACAACACTCTAGCCACACAGGCTCACTTATTCCAAATTTATTAACTTGATCCATTTAGACAGTAGACTGGCCCCGAGACACTAAGTCAACCAAGCTCCAGCAGTCTGACTGTCAGTGTGATTGGCCCTGAGACACTTGGTCAACCGAGCTCCAGCAATGACACTCTCAAATCATATCTGTAATATCCCGTGTTTTTTTAAAATATTTTTACACTGTACCGGGATATACAGTGTCAATAATTTTTATGCATTATACGATATTTTTATGAGTTGATATGTATTTTAAACCTATTTTAATTACTGTCTATTATTTTCAGTATTTTACGTAAAATTTTCCCGGGACTTTCATTTTCGGGGAAATTTTCACGTAAACAATGTATTATTAATTATTTTAAATGTATTTACGGGTTTGCATGAACTCATACATATTTTTAAATTATTAAATAAAGCTTGTGTGTGTATATTTATTTAATTAGGGTTTATTATTACCCTAATATTTTATTATTTATTTATTATTATTTGATTATTTTATTTATTATTAAATTATTAAAATTTATTATTTTATTATTATTTATTTATTAATATTTAATTATTTTAATTTATTTTATTTTTTTTTTCTTTTTATTTTTTTTTTCTTTTCCTTTTTCTTTTTTTTCTTTTTCTTTCTCTTTCCTTTTCTTTCTTTTTCTTTTTCTTCTTCTTCTTCTTTCTTCTCCCGCGCGGGCGCCGGACCACCATTTCTTCTCACCGCCGTTTCTCCCTCCTCCGGCCACCGTTTTCGACACCGCCGGTCTCTATCTTCTCCTTGAGCTCCGGTGAGTGTGATTCTAGCTTTGGTTTGAGCTAAAATGGTCTAGAATTGCTTAGGTTTCGATTTGAATATTTCGGCCACTTTTGGTTTTCGATTTTTTTGAGCTTCAATTTGGATGATTCATGGAAACTTCCTTCACAAATGTTGTTCCTGGTAGCTTAATCTTCATGTATGAATTTTTGTAGAATTTTTGGAGATTGTTTGGATTTTTGGGTATTTTTGAATATTTTAATATTATTTTCTAATTTTCGGAAATTAATTATTTAAATTATGAAATTGGAGTTTATGGTTAAATTAGGTGTTGAAATGAATTATAGAAATTTATTTGGAATTTTTAGGAATTTCTAAGTATTTATTTTTAATTATTGAAGTTTAGGTGATTTTGGCAAATTAAGTTAATTGTGTTGTTATTTGAATTTAATTGGTTAATTGAGTTTAAATATTGATATTATTGATAAATATGTTGAGAAAATTAATTTTGGATAAGTGTATGATTTTTGGTGAATTTTTGAAGTAATTTAAGTATATTTATATATATAGGGGGTATTTTGGTAATTTTACCCTAAATTGTCTAAAAATGTAATTTAATTGGTTTTAATATTTAATTTAAGGTATAAAAATGATTTCTACAAAACATTTAGTATTTTTAACTAATTAAAAACTATTTTTCGTGAATTATTTTCAATTATATATATAATATACGGTTTTTCTAATAAAATGAGTTTTAATCGGTTTTTATAGTGTTTCAAGGTCAATTATGTAATTTTTATTTATAAAATGTATTTTTATGATTTAAGGATATTTTTGGTATATCTGGAATATTATTCTGTGTTTGTGGACCCCGGTCGACAGATTGTAGTCTGGAGTCCGACCGAGGGGTTGTGATCGATTGTGGTGTTTATTTTTGAAGTGTATTTTCTTTGCAGGGTCGGCTCTACTCTTTTGAGTAGAGAGATGTCCGTTTTACAGGGGAGGTTCTGCCGGATTTCCGGTAGAATTCTCGTAAAACGTGATATCCAGTCGAACCCTAATTCTATTTCCGTATTTTAATACTCTAGATTTAATTCTAGGATTTCTGTTAGGGTTATTCTGATGTCGATTAATTATTTCTTGTTTAGTTGCGCCGAGACCGAGGGTTAGTGGACCAGGCCCGTCGGACCCGTCTCGTGGAGCGCATTAGGTGAGTTACTATATTATATATATATGCTTAGGATGCATGATTTAGAAAATGCATGTTTTATTTTGACTAAATATGCATAAATAACATGATTTATATTCAAGTATATTTTTCGTATATTTTTCGTATATAATAAATTATATACATGTTTTATTAATAAAATATATTTAAAATGTTTTTAAATATATTTTTAGTTTAATTCATGATTTGATTGAATTTATTTGACATATATATACTCAAAATATACCTGGTTTATGTTTGGTATATTTTCGGTATATATATGGTTTATATTGTTGATTTATTTAAATTCATGCATCATGTATTTTGTGAATGAATGTTTTATTATTTATTACTGAAGGATATCAATAGAACGTGCTACCTAGTGGGCAGCACTAGGACCGAGTACGTACCGGTGCGCCTATAGCTTTAGGCTATATACTAACTTATTTGTGGATATCGATTTGATTATGATTATTGGATATGTGAGATGTGGTTTGGGTGTGATTGCTGGAGCTCGGTTGACCAAGTGTCTCGGGGGCCAATCACACTGGCAGTTAGACTGCTGGAGCTCGGTTGACTTAGTGTCTCGGGGCCAGTCTACTGTCCATATGGATTAAGTGGATATATTTGGAATCAGTGAGCCTGTATGGGCTAGAGTGTTGTTTAACACTATTTTCTGAGGTTGCGATATTCTAGGGTTCTATGTGATCCTTCATAAAAGTTGATTTTCAGACAAAATATATAAAATGATTTTTCTGCATCTGTATGAACTTGCCTGTATATATACATATTACTCATATACTGTTGACTGTATGCATCATCACTTAGAGTGTATGTATATATATTATAGTAATTCACTCAGTGAGGTCTGACTCCCCTCCGTTGACTATTTTTCAGGAGAGTCAACTTCCTCAGACCTCAGTAGCAGGTCGATACGCCGGATTTCTTCCGCCCCGGCTTCTTTATGTAAATTGTCTACTTGAGTCTTATTTATTTTATCTAGACACTGCAGTAGTTGTAATTTTTAGTAGTTGTAAATTAAAGTATTGGATTTTATGTATTTGTTTTAAAGAGATGTATTATAGTAAAACTGGATTTGTATAAAGATTATACATTTATGAGATTATATATGCGATGTGATGAGTTTTGAATTATATCCAGTTGTTATGGATGATATTGTAATATTTATGATTTTATTTTCCGCTGCATATTATATTTTTTATGGTTATTATTGCATTTTTATTTTATTTTTAGGGCTTGCTACGGGTTCCGGATTCGAAAGAATTCCCGTTCCCTAGCGCCGGTCATGGCCCCTGTTTTGGGTCGTGACAAAGTTGGTATCAGAGCGAAGTTCGTTTCAGAGTGGAGTTCTGTGTCAGGGCTTAGTTATGTGAGTTGTGGCCCTAGTTTTTAAAGTTGTGTTTTCTGTTGGACTACTGCAGTGTATTAGGTTCGAGTATGTCTTGATGAGTATTCCTTGCTTTAGTTTTCAGCGTTATTCCTCCGTTGTCTGTTTTGTCTGAATCTTTCCGTTTGTCTTTTCAGAATGAGGAGGCGAGCGCGTGTCGCTCCACCGGTCGTTGAGGCCGAGGATGATGAATCTTTTCAGGACGAGGTTTTACCTCCTGAGCAGCCAGTTAGACGTAGAGGTCGTGGCAGAGGTAGACCTCGAGGAGCGGCAGGTCGCCGTAAGGCAGAGAGAGTTACAGGACGAGGAGCCTGTTGAGCCTGAGTTTGATGTTCCTGTTCCTCCAGTTGTTCAGCCTGTTCAGCTTGCCTATCAGCAGGGTATGTCTGACCCTGAGGCAGCTTTGTTCTATGCCAGAGTTGGCAGGATTGCTTTTGATGGTACTCTCTGATCCTTTAGATTTTCTGCATGCGATTGAGACTAGGACTCGGACTGCTCATACCCGAGTACCAGAGGATCATGATTGTTGAGTTGTCTGTCGAGGGATCAGCTTTAGATTGGTTTATTCAGATGATCCAGCCTTATATGATGATGATGACATGGGTTCAGTTTCGAGAGCGATTCATGAGGAGATTTTGTCCAAAGCCTCTTCGTTTGAGCTATCGTCTTCGATTGACCAGTATTCTCGTGGAGATCGATCAGTAGAGGAGTATACCCCGAGAGTTCCTTCGTCTGGGTAGATATGCTGAGGATCTGATGCGAGATCAGTATTTCGCTGTTACTACCTATGTTACTGGTTTGGGTTCAGCTTTTGCTGGTATGCCTACAGCAGGTCTTACTCTGGAGTCTGTGATTGAGCTAGCTAAGGAGATCGAGCTGAGATTAGTTAGGCAGGGAGCGATGCCTGATTATTACCAATTGGGAGTTCAGTCGAGTGGATTGCAGGCTACTCCGTATTCGAGTTTTCATGTTGGATCGAGTAGTCAGCAGCGAGGTTCGACTCAGTAGAGTCAGAGACAGCGAGCAGCGAGTGCATCGGAGCAGTAGACATGGTCGTGGAGGTCAGCGTAGATCGTTTAGATTTGGGTCAGGTGCTTCGAGCAGCAGAGCAGTGGTCGTAGTTCTGGATCAGCGGCCAGTGTTTGTCAGACTTGTGGGTAGAGTCCATCAAGGACCGTGTTATCTGACACCGTTGACATGCTTCAGATGCGGGCAGACAGGACATTTTGCCAGAACGTGTCCTTACCCCGGATATCAGCAGCAGCAGATTCCGCGATTCCCACAGCAATCGATTGCTAGTGCAGCACCCGTGCCATTTCAGTTACCACCAGCTCAGCATCAGAGTTCTACTCAGTTTGTTCCACAGCAGAGTCGTGGTAGAGGTACGAAGAGGAGGTGCCAGAGGTGTTGGCCAGGCTTCTACCAGTCAGCAGGGAGGTCGAGGCCAGGCCAGAGTCTTCCATCTGACTCAGCAGGATGCTCAGGCATCTAATGCAGTCGTGGCAGGTATTCTTTCTGTTTGTTACCTGGATGCTTTGGTTTTGTTTGATCCGGGTGCCACGCATTCGTTTGTTTCTCCCATTTTTTGCTTCTAAATCTTGTTGGCAAGCTTCGAGGATGGCTTTTCCTTTGTCTGTTGCCACTCCTCTGAGTGATTCTTTGGACGTCGATATTGTTCTTTCTGGTTGTCCAGTTCTCGTGGGAGATAGAGAATTACCCGCTGATTTGATTTTGTTGGATGTGATGGAGTTCGATGTTATTTTGGGAATGGATTGGTTGTCTCAGCACTTTGTCGTGGTTGATTGCAGGAATAAGGAGGTGATTTTCAGAATTCCTGGTGAAGTAGAATTTAAGTTTGTTGGTGACAGGAGTTCAGCACCTCAGAATCTTATTTCTGTTATTTCAGCTAGGAAGTTGTTGAGGAAAGGTTGTCAGGGGTTTTTGGCATTGGTTAGGGATACGTCAGTAGAGAAGTTGTCACTCACAGATGGTTCCTGTTGCTTGTGAGTTTCCTGATGTTTTTCCCGAGGAGTTGCCAGGTTTACCACCTCATAGAGAGATAGAGTTCTGTATAGATGTGGTTCCAGGTACTACTCCTATATCTATGCCACCCTATCGTATGGCTCCTGCAGAGTTGAGAGAGTTGAAGGAGCAGTTGCAAGAGTTGTTGGATAAGGGTTTTATCAGACCTAGTGTTTCTCCTTGGGGTGCACCAGTCTTGTTTGTGAAGAAGAAGGATGGTACCCTGAGACTGTGCATTGACTACAGAGAGCTGAATAAGGTGACAGTGAAGAACAAGTATCCTCTCCCGAGGATAGATGATTTGTTTGATCAGCTCCAGGGTGCACAATTCTTTTCTAAGGTTGACTTGAGGTCGGGTTATCATCAGCTGCGGATCAGTGAAGCTGATATTCCTAAGACAGCATTCCGCACTCGTTATGGTCATTATGAGTTTCTGGTGATGTCTTTTGGTTTGACTAATGCACCAGCAGCTTTTATGGACCTGATGAACAGAGTATTCCGACCGTATGTGGATCGGTTTGTAGTAGTCTTCATTGATGATATACTGGTATATTCGAGGAGTATGGAAGAGCATGTATATTACTTGAGGATTGTACTACAGGCACTGAGAGATCATCAGCTTTATGCTAAATTCTCGAAGTGTGATTTCTGGATGGAGAGTGTTTCTTTTCTTGGACACGTAGTGTCTAAAGAAGGTATTCAGGTTGATCCACAGAAGGTTGAAGCAGTATCTGAGTGCCTAGACCTACTTCAGTTACTGAGATTCGGAGTTTTCTGGGTTTAGCCGGGTATTATAGGCGGTTTGTGCAGGATTTTTCCAGGATTGCAGCCCCTATGACTCGCTTGACTCAGAAGAATGTTAGATTCGAGTGGTCAGAAGCTTGTGAGAATAGTTTTCAGTTGTTGAAGGAGAAGTTGACCACAGCGCCAGTATTAGCTTTGCCTAATAATGTGGATAAGTTCACAGTTTACTGTGATGCCTCTAGAATTGGTCTTGGTTGTGTGTTGATGCAGAATGGAAGGGTGATAGCCTATGCTTCGAGACAGTTGAAGAAGCATGAGCAGAACTATCCCACACATGATCTAGAGATGGCTGCAGTGATCTTTGCTTTGAAGATTTGGAGACATTATTTGTACGGGGTGACTTGTGAGATATTTACTGATCACAAGAGCCTTAAGTACATTTCCAGCAGCGAGATCTGAATTTGAGGCAGAGAAGATGGTTGGAACTGTTGAAGGATTATGATTGCGAGATTCTTTACCATCCGGGTAAAGCTAATGTGGTAGCAGATGCCTTGAGTAGGAAGTCCTCAGGTAGTCTTGCTCACATCAGTGTGGAGAGGAGACCATTGATCCAGGAATTGCATCTGATGGTGGATCAAGGTCTGATGATGAAGATCAGTAGATCAGGTGGACTGTTAGCTCAGTTTAAAGTATGATCTGTACTAAGGGATAGGATTAAAGCAGCTCAGAGCCGAGATCCTATTCTGGAAGAGCTTGCAGAGAATGTCAGAGCAGGGAAGTTCACTGATTTCACACTCGATGATGATGGTGTGTTATGGATCAGTGGTAGATTGTGTGTTCCTGATGTGGATGATTTGAGAGAAGAGATCCTAGAGGAAGCACATTCTACAGCCTACAGCGTTCATCCTGGTGTTACTAAGATGTACCACAAGTATCAGAGATTTATACTGGTGGGATGGATTGAAGAAGGATGTTGCTGATTATGTTGCTAAGTGCTTGACGTGTCAGCAAGTGAAAGCCACATATTCAGTTGCTAGATTGGCGAAGTTGTATGTGAAGCATATTGTATGCCTTCATGGAGTACCTGTGTCCATTGTGTCAGACAGAGGTTCGGTGTTCACTTCTCATTTTTGGCAGAAGTTGCAGGAAGCGATGGGCACTAGGTTGGATTTCAGTACTACTTTTCATCCTCAGACAGATGGTCAGTCTGAGAGGACGATCCAGACACTGGAAGATATGTTGAGGATGTGTGTCTTGGATTTGGGAGGTAGCTGGGATGATCATTTGTCACTTGTTGAGTTTGCATATAATAACAGCTACCATAGCAGTATTGGCATGGCACCATATGAGGCGTTGTATGGAAGGAAGTGTAGATCCCCGTTGAGTTGGGATGAGATTGGTGAGAGAGCTTTGACTGGACCAGAGATGGTTCAGGATGCTGCAGAGAAAGTCGTCGTGATCAAGCGCAGATTAGAGACCGCAGTTAGTAGACAGAAGAGTTATGCGGATCCTAGGCGCAGAGATGTGGAGTTTCAGGTTGGAGATTTCGTTTTTCTGAAAGTATCTCCGATGAAGGGTGTGATGAGATTTGGCAGGAAGGGTAAGTTAGCACCGAGATATATTGGACCGTTTGAGATTCTGGAGAGAATTGGCACTGTTGCATATCGGTTGGATTTGCCTCCGAGTATGTCACAGGTGCATCCAGTATTTCATATCTCGATGTTGAGGAAGTATATCTCAGATCCTTCACATGTGTTGCAACCTGACAGTGTGGAAGTGAGTGAAGATTTGACTTTTGTGGAAGAACCTGTGGCGATCGTTGATTTTCAAGTTCGACAGTTGCGATCGAAGCAGATTCCGATGGTCAAGGTTTTGTGGCGTAGCGACAGAGTTGAAGAGCATACGTGGGAGACTGAAGCTGAGATGCGAGCTTCTTACCCGTATCTCTTTCCTTCCTGATTCTGTAATCTTGTTTTTAGAATTCGGGGACGAATTCTTGTAAGGGGGGAAGACTGTAATATCCCGTGTTTTTTTAAAATATTTTTACACTGTACCGGGATATACAGTGTCAATAATTTTTATGCATTATACGATATTTTTATGAGTTGATATGTATTTTAAACCTATTTTAATTACTGTCTATTATTTTCAGTATTTTACGTGAAATTTTCCCGGGGACTTTCATTTTCGGGGAAATTTTCACGTAAACAATGTATTATTAATTATTTTAAATGTATTTACGGGTTTGCATGAACTCATACATATTTTTAAATTATTAAATAAAGCTTGTGTGTGTATATTTATTTAATTAGGGTTTATTATTACCCTAATATTTTATTATTTATTTATTATTATTTGATTATTTTATTTATTATTAAATTATTAAAATTTATTATTTTATTATTATTTATTTATTAATATTTAATTATTTTATTTTATTTTATTTTATTTTATTTTTTTTTTTCTTTTCCTTTTTCTTTTTTTTCTTTTTCTTTCTCTTTCCTTTTCTTTCTTTTTCTTTTTCTTCTTCTTCTTCTTTCTTCTCCCGCGCGGGCGCCGGACCACCATTTCTTCTCACCGCCGTTTCTCCCTCCTCCGGCCACCGTTTTCGACACCGCCGGTCTCTATCTTCTCCTTGAGCTCCGGTGAGTGTGATTCTAGCTTTGGTTTGAGCTAAAATGGTCTAGAATTGCTTAGGTTTCGATTTGAATATTTCGGCCACTTTTGGTTTTCGATTTTTTTGAGCTTCAATTTGGATGATTCATGGAAACTTCCTTCACAAATGTTGTTCCTGGTAGCTTAATCTTCATGTATGAATTTTTGTAGAATTTTTGGAGATTGTTTGGATTTTTGGGTATTTTTGAATATTTTAATATTATTTTCTAATTTTCGGAAATTAATTATTTAAATTATGAAATTGGAGTTTATGGTTAAATTAGGTGTTGAAATGAATTATAGAAATTTATTTGGAATTTTTAGGAATTTCTAAGTATTTATTTTTAATTATTGAAGTTTAGGTGATTTTGGAAAATTAAGTTAATTGTGTTGTTATTTGAATTTAATTGGTTAATTGAGTTTAAATATTGATATTATTGATAAATATGTTGAGAAAATTAATTTTGGATAAGTGTATGATTTTTGGTGAATTTTTGAAGTAATTTAAGTATATTTATATATATAGGGGTATTTTGGTAATTTTACCCTAAATTGTCTAAAAATGTAATTTAATTGGTTTTAATATTTATTTAAGGTATAAAAATGATTTCTACAAAACATTTAGTATTTTTAACTAATTAAAACTATTTTTCGTGAATTATTTTCAATTATATATATAATATACGGTTTTTCTAATAAAATGAGTTTTAATCGGTTTTTATAGTGTTTCAAGGTCAATTATGTAATTTTTATTTATAAAATGTATTTTTATGATTTAAGGATATTTTTGGTATATCTGGAATATTATTCTGTGTTTGTGGACCCCGGTCGACAGATTGTAGTCTGGAGTCCGACCGAGGGGTTGTGATCGATTGTGGTGTTTATTTTTGAAGTGTATTTTCTTTGCAGGGTCGGCTCTACTCTTTTGAGTAGAGAGATGTCCGTTTTACAGGGGAGGTTCTGCCGGATTTCCGGTAGAATTCTCGTAAAACGTGATATCCAGTCGAACCCTAATTCTATTTCCGTATTTTAATACTCTAGATTTAATTCTAGGATTTCTGTTAGGGTTATTCTGATGTCGATTAATTATTTCTTGTTTAGTTGCGCCGAGACCGAGGGTTAGTGGACCAGGCCCGTCGGACCCGTCTCGTGGAGCGCATTAGGTGAGTTACTATATTATATATATATGCTTAGGATGCATGATTTAGAAAATGCATGTTTTATTTTGACTAAATATGCATAAATAACATGATTTATATTCAAGTATATTTTTCGTATATTTTTCGTATATAATAAATTATATACATGTTTTATTAATAAAATATATTTAAAATGTTTTTAAATATATTTTTAGTTTAATTCATGATTTGATTGAATTTATTTGACATATATATACTCAAAATATACCTGGTTTATGTTTGGTATATTTTCGGTATATATATGGTTTATATTGTTGATTTATTTAAATTCATGCATCATGTATTTGTGAATGAATGTTTTATTATTTATTACTGAAGGATATCAATAGAACGTGCTACCTAGTGGGCAGCACTAGGACCGAGTACGTACCGGTGCGCCTATAGCTTTAGGCTATATACTAACTTATTTGTGGATATCGATTTGATTATGATTATTGGATATGTGAGATGTGGTTTGGGTGTGATTGCTGGAGCTCGGTTGACCAAGTGTCTCGGGGCCAATCACACTGGCAGTTAGACTGCTGGAGCTCGGTTGACTTAGTGTCTCGGGGCCAGTCTACTGTCCATATGGATTAAGTGGATATATTTGGAATCAGTGAGCCTGTATGGCTAGAGTGTTGTTTAACACTATTTTCTGAGGTTGCGATATTCTAGGGTTCTATGTGATCCTTCATAAAAGTTGATTTTCAGACAAAATATATAAAATGATTTTTCTGCATCTGTATGAACTTGCCTGTATATATACATATTACTCATATACTGTTGACTGTATGCATCATCACTTAGAGTGTATGTATATATATTATAGTAATTCACTCAGTGAGGTCTGACTCCCCTCCGTTGACTATTTTTCAGGAGAGTCAACTTCCTCAGACCTCAGTAGCAGGTCGATACGCCGGATTTCTTCCGCCCCGGCTTCTTTATGTAAATTGTCTACTTGAGTCTTATTTATTTTATCTAGACACTGCAGTAGTTGTAATTTTTAGTAGTTGTAAATTAAAGTATTGGATTTTATGTATTTGTTTTAAAGAGATGTATTATAGTAAAACTGGATTTGTATAAAGATTATACATTTATGAGATTATATATGCGATGTGATGAGTTTTGAATTATATCCAGTTATTATGGATGATATTGTAATATTTATGATTTTATTTTCCGCTGCATATTATATTTTTATGGTTATTATTGCATTTTTATTTTATTTTTAGGCTTGCTACGGGTTCCGGATTCGAAAGAATTCCCGTTCCCTAGCGCCGGTCATGGCCCCTGTTTTGGGTCGTGACAATATCACACATCAAATAATCATATCCAATCAATATCCTCAAACGGGTTAGTAATATAGCCTAAATACTATCGGCGTACCGGTACGTACTCAGTCCTAGTGCTGCCTACTAGGTAGCACGTTCTATTGATATCCTTCATTAAGATATAAAGCATACATTCATAAAAGTAAATGATGCATGAATTGAATAAAATAGCAACATAAACCATATATATACTAAAAATATACCAAAAGTAAACCAAGTATATTTTGAGTATATATACGTCAAATAAATCCAATTAAATTACAAAATAAACTAAAAATATACTTAAAAACATGTTAAACATAATTCATTAATAAAACATGCATATAGTTAAAAATAAACCAAAAATACCCTAAAAATAAACTTAAGTACTAATTAAATCATTATGCATATTTAATCAAAATACATCCTAAAGCATATATATATAAAATAGTAACTCACACTTAGTGCGCTCCTCGAGATGGGTCCGATGGGCCTGGTCTACTAGGCCTTGGTCTTGGCGCAACTAAGCATACAAAAATAACAGACATCAGAATAAACCTAACAGAAATCCTAGAAACTCAATCTAGAATATTAGACACAGAATCAAAATTAGGGTTTGACTGGACATCACGTTTTACGAGAATTCTACCGAAAATCCGGCAGAACCTCCCCTGTAAAACAAACATCTCTCTACTCAAAGAGTAGAGCCGGCCCTGCAAAGAAATGCACTTCGAAAAATAGACACAGAAACACATTCACAATCCCTCGGTCGGACTCCAAACTACAGTTTACCGACTGAGGTCCACAATTCACAAAACAATACAGAAATACCAAAAATACCCTTATATCACAGAAATACATTTAATAAGTAGAAATTACGTAATTAACCCTAAAACATAGTAAAAATCGATAAAACTCATTTATTTAGAAAAATCGTATATTATATATATAATTTAAAAATAATTCACGAAAAATAGTTTTAATTAATTAAAAATACTAAATAATTTGTAGAAATAATTTTTATACCTTAAATAACTATTAAAACCAATTTAATTACATTTTTAGTCAATTTAGGGTAAAATTACCAAAATGCCCCTATATATATAAATATACTAAAATTACTCCAAAAATTCACCAAAAATTATATAATTGCAAAAAATTAATTTTATCAACATATTTATCAATAATATCAATAATTAAACTCAATTAAATAATTAATTTTAATTAAAAACAAAATTATCCCTATTTTTCAAAAATTACATAAACTAATTAAATTCAAAATAAATACATAGAAATTCATAAAAATTCCAAATAAATTTCTATAATTCATTTCAACACATATATTTATCATAAAACACAATTTCAAAATTTAATTAATTAATTTTTGAAAATTAGAAAATAATAATAAAATATTCAAAAATACCTAAAAATCAAAATAAATTCCAAAAATTCTACAAAAATTCACACATGTAGATTAAGCTAAGGGGAACAATATTTTTGAAGGAATTTTCCATGAATCAATCAATTCAAAGTTAAAAAAAATCAAGAACCCTAAAATGATCGAATTACCAAAATCGAAACCTAAGCAAATCTAGATCATTTTAAGTGAAACAAAGCTTGGAATCACACTCACCGGAGCTCAAGGAGAAGAAAGAGACCGACGGTGTCAAAAATGGTGGCCGAAAATGCCGTGAACAATGGTGGCTCAAGTTTCGGCTTCCCGAGCTTATTCCGGCCAAACCGTGACGAAATAGAGAGCTGCTGGCGGCGGGGAAGGCTAGGGAAGGAGGTGGCACGCCGGGAGGCACACCGACGGTGAGAAAACGGGATGGCAGGCGGTGGTTGGCGATGGAGGCGTACGTCGGGGAAGAAAAAGGAGACGATGGCAATGATGTAAATAAATCAAACTTTATTAGGTATGTATATATATATATACTTTATATTATTTTAATATAAAATATTGTATGGACAATAAATATTCACCACACACATAATTTAATATATTAAGTAATTTATACATTAAAAATAATTAAATAATATTAAAACTAATTAATAAATAATAAAAAATACTGGGGTAATTAATTAAACCCTAATTAAATAAATACATATATATATATTTTATTTAGTACTTTTAAAAATATATATGAGCTCATGCAAATATGAAAATCTATTTAAAATAATTAGTAATAAATAATTTACTTGTCAATTTCCCCGGAAATGCAAATCCCGAAAAAATTTTACGTAAAGTGTTTAAAATAACATAAAAGAAATAAAAATAAATTTTAATTAAATAACAACTCATGAAATATCATAAATATATACAAAAATTATTAACACTGTATATCCCGATATAGTATTAAAATATTTAAAAACACGAGATATTACAGGTAGTTTTAACGGTTGTTTTCCTATTGTTTTAATGATTGTTTTCTTATTGTTTTGGAAGTTGTTTTTATTTATTTGGGTTGGTTCATTTTCAGTTTTGTGAAGTTATTTTTTTAGTTGTTTTTATAATTATTTTTACAGTTATTTTTGTGATTATTTTTTAGTTTTTTTTTACAGTTTTTTTTTCTATTGTTTTTGGCTTTTTAAGCCAGTGTTTTTATAGTTTTTTTCTTTAATTGTTTTAGCAGCTATTTTTAATTTTTTAAGTCACTTTTATATTAGTTGTTTTGTAATTATTTTTTTTATTTTTTAAGTCAATTTTATATTAATTATTTTTTAAGTCAATTTTATATTAGTTTTTTTGTTTAGTTTTATATTTGATTTTTTCCTTTCTCCTATTAACAACTAAGAATTGAACACCATTAAAAAAAAACTTAAACTAAATTATTTTATACACTTACAAGTAATTTTGCTTAATATTATATTTTTTATTAAAAATATTTTTTATAATTATAATATTGTATCTAACTATTAAATAATTTATATATTTTAAATATTTTTGTACTATTATAAATAATATATGTTACCGAAAAAATACCCAGCGGAATCTTTTAAACAACAATTTGTACCCTTGGAGCAAGCATCTGAGCCTATTGGATATGAATAAATATGGTGAATTGTCCATCGTCACTAGCTTCTTTCCTGAACTAAAAATTGTAATATATTCCATGAATACTGTAAACGAGGCCACTAAAAAGCCAACTACTTTATTCTACCATCTGGTTACAGTTTTACACTCAAATGAAAGATAAAATACTAAACAACGAAGGTAGTGTGTCCATCCTTTGCTCAGTATTGAATGTTATGTCAGTATAAGAGGATGAGATATAGCATCCTTAGAAGGGGCTACTCCATCTGTTGGAAAAATGGACCCCTTATGATTTAGTAAGTATTTTTACCACTTTAAATCATAATAAAAATAAAAATATTTAAAAAATTAAAAAAGAAAAACACACAATAATTTAACATAAAAAACTCTCAAATTGAAAAAAAACCACGAGTGTTATTAAGAGACAATCAAGATAAAAATATTTACTATGTGAAAAATTATTACAACCACACTATAAAATATTTAATTTTCACTCACAGCCAAAAGCTCAAGTATACCCAAAAAAATTTGTCATAAATTTTCTACTAATATAACTAATAGCTATCAATGGTATAACAAATACAAGTAGTGATTGATATTCCTTAACCATAGCTTTCAATGGGACAACAAATACAAGTGATGATTGATATTCTTTAACCAAAAGGGGGAGGAGTCTATTTATAACTAAAGACTCCTCCCTATTTTTTTCAAATTCTCGATATGGGAATTTTACAAAATAACAAATCTCCACTTTAGAAAATTTCAAACAGTTTTCTCACAAATATTTCCCATGATTAAAAATAAAGACCAATAGCTACCTCACCATTAGCTATGTCAATCACAATTTTTTAAAAAAATTGTCATGCTCCACCATAACTCCAAGAATTTTCACCTCGGTCAGTTCATGTTGAAAAAACTGCTAATAAGTTATGGTGCAACTTTCAATGTTGACTTTCTAGGAAGTTCATTAGCCATCGACATCAATTTCACCACACACCTTGCATCAATTGTCAACCAATGCCTGTGTGCAAACTGTGAACATGTTTCCTATCATACATCCTTTTTCATGGCAACTCAATTGGTAGCTATCATGTCATGAGTATATATATCTTTCCTTATATAAAAAGTTTATCATCTCCTTCTTCAAAGATGACCACATTAGTAGCATGACTTTTGGAGTTATTAGCCGAATTAGCTCCACCATTTTTGCAATCCTTCTTTACATGTCCAGGTTGCCCACATCCCCAACAGATAATTTTCTTTTTGGAGCCTTTATTCTTCTTCCCATTTCCACAAACCCATAATGATGTACTTTCAAAAGACTTGTTCTCTCCACTTTTCAGCCCTCTTTCTTCAGAAATTAGCTTACTTATCACTTCTGAAAAATTCACATTCTCTTTCCCGTACATTAAAACGATTTGCATGTGTTCATAGGAAGGTGGAAGAGACTAGATAAGTCTCAACGCTTTATCTTCATCATCAATTTTCACTGCAATAAATTCCAATTCAGAAACAATCCTATTGAATACACTAAGGCAGTCAAAAATTTTTGTACCTTTTTCTATTTGTAATTTGTGAAATTCCTCCTTCAAATATAACCTATTTGAAAGACTCTTTAGCCTGGTACATTTTCTTAAGCTTTTCCTAAAGCTCCTTTGTTGTTGACCATTTAGCAATATTAGCAAAAACATTTTTTACTAGACAAAGATGAATCTGACTTGCTACTCTCATATCTAGCTCCTCTCATTCTTCTTCACGTATCTTGAATTTTTTTATGTCTACACCACCGGATTTAATTGGCTCCTTTCCTTTGGACAAAGAAGTTGGCTTTCCCTTTAAGGCCTTATACAGTTCAGACTGAATTAGTATATCCTTGACTTGTACTTGCCATAACCTAAAATTAATTCTCCTATCAAATTTCTTAATATCAAATTTGAAACTCATTTTTGCTCAATAATGCACAGTACCTTCGTATATTTAAATAGTATTTCCTGCTACAGTGACCTCACACGTGAATAATTTTGTCTACAAAATGCATTAAGAAAGTTTCCAGGAAAGATTAGAGGGACATAAACGGTACCACTTAAACCCTAACCTCCTTAGGCGATTATAGCCTTTATAACAAAACTTTTTTGGCTGCACTTACTTACACAATACCACACTCAATAAACATAATACAAAGGACTTTCAATTGGATCACAATAATTTCTAAAAAAAAAATTATCGATGCAGAATGCCAATTAGCCCAAGGAAAATTTTTTTGATGTAGAAGATCAGCCTCAGCCGCAACCACATAGCATACTAAAATAAACCAAGAGCTCTGATACCAATTGTTAGGAAAAATGAGCCCCTTACAATCCAACAAGTACCTTGACCACTTTAGATCACAATATGAATAAAAATACTTGAAAAATTAAAAGAGAGAAACACATAATATTTTAATGTGGAAAACTTCTAAATGAAAAAAAAACCATAGGCGTTGTCAAAAGACAACCAAGAGAAAAATATTCACTATGTAGTATAGATAATAGCTTTTAATGGTACACCAAATACAAATGGTGATTGACATTCCTTAACCAAAGAGGGAGGAGTCTATTTATAACTAAAGACTCCTCCTTATTTTTCCCAAATTCTCGATGTGGAAATTTTACAAAACAACACCATCAATAACCACTAAACCCATAATGAAAACTAAACCTAAACTAGAACTGGTACATATTCATACTACAATAAAGAACATAAATAGAGTTACTAATATTACTAATTACTCTTTCATTAAAGAGTAATATAAGTGACTTCAACCCAAAAACCATAACCACTAGATAAATTAATTTGCATCTTTAGGTAAACAAATATCTTTTTTATGCTCTAAGTTTCCTTCTTTGTTGTTTCTAGTATTGTTGGGTTATTTTGGAAAGGCTCGGGCTAAGTCCTTCATCTTGAATTTCCTCACCTTTCTTGGGTTGGGCTTTTGTATCTTTCCTTTCTCCTAAGCCTTGCTCATAAGGCCCAACAAAGAGTCCATAGTAAGCATGGCTATCTCCATTATTTCTATTAGGCTTGATGGTGAGTTGGGCTTTGGCTTTTGAGCTTGTAGTTAGCTATTAACTTCATCTTATTTAGAGATCTTTAGCTTTAGCTGATTGGGCATATCCTCACTATGTTCCAGCATGGCCTTCTCTTTCTGGTCATGTGCCACTTCCTTTCTTTTCCCTTTAATTCTCATTTAAGTTGGCTCTGTAACAATTAGACCACCTTTTTCCTGACAAGCCTCAATATTAACTAACTCTATATCATAGGTTTTAGGGTAATGATCCCCTCCTCCTGCAGCTGATCTTTCCCCTTTAAGCAATTGGCGAGATTATAAGACGATCTCCTTTCCACGCTCTTGCTGCTTCTGGTGATATATATGTTTCGCCTTTGTTAGTGTGGCCAGGGTTAGGTCACCCAATTATTGAGATAATTCCACTGGATTTACCTTTGTTGGGATTCCTCAACAAACTCAGACTGAGGATTTTTTTTTTTTTTGGACTAGCATGAATCCAAAAACTGTAATCAAGGTAGTTGTGAACTCGATGGGATATCTCCTCTTCAGTTATAGTAATTTCCTATGTTGTGATAAAAAAAAAAACCCTCATAGTTGACAAATGCTTAGCAACCTCATATTGAAACGTAATCCATTTACTATTAGAACCTTGCTTGTTCCAAAAACCTCTAGGAAGAGGTTTGTTCAAATTAATGCAAACTTTGAGTCTCATCATATATTAAATCCCCTTGTTGTATAAAGTGCATTATCCATATCTTCTAGCTGTATAAAAACCATTTCAACTATTCTTTTTGCATTCTTATAGCATATTTGACTTAGAGGTAATCCCCCTCTCTACACCTAAAATCATTCCGAAAAGAACTCAAAATCTTCTTCTGACTGAGTTGAATCCTATTCCTTCAATAGCAATAAGTTCCTATGAATAGTCTATAAAGTGCTATTCTTCACTCTTTTACAATCTTCCTTCCTCGTAAATATGAACACAA
This sequence comes from Mallotus nudiflorus, assembly GCA_947683625.1. Lineage (NCBI taxonomy): Eukaryota > Viridiplantae > Streptophyta > Magnoliopsida > Malpighiales > Euphorbiaceae > Mallotus > Mallotus nudiflorus. Next base: position 270,127 of record CANTUR010000857.1, read on the forward strand.
AAGTGTTCTTCTCCTTCATTTCCTAGACTTGGAAATGAGAAGCAAATCCCCATACTTGAGATAAGATCTATGTCATTAGATTGGAGTAAAAAATTATTGTACTAAAGATTTTGCCTACAAGATAATTTTTTAGTTTTTCAAGTAGAGGAGCAGCCATAGTGGGTAGCTCCAACTCGAGATTTTGTTCTTCATTACTTACCACTATCATCTTAATGTGGTGTTTCATCTGATGTTTAGGACTAATGTTTAATGCCATTAAATGAGGATGTAAACTTAGTACTAGGTAGATGAGAGAATAAATGAGCTACTGAAAATTAGGATTGAAAATTCAACTTAAAAGAGGACCTTTAAGAGAATAATAAAAAACCTATCAAGGCAATCTGTGTACTTATCCCTGTCTTCTATGTCTCTAAATACTTCATCATTGATTTGCTATGACTTTGTCTTATTGCCATCTCCAAATACTTATCCATGTCTTCTATATCTCTGAATAAATGAGCTGCCAAAACTTAGGATCTAAAATTCCACTTAAAAGGGGACCCTTAAGAGAATACTAAAAAACCTATCAAGGCACTCTATATACTAATCCATGTCTTCAATGTCTTTAAACACTTCATCATTGAATTGCTCTGATTTTATCTTGTTACCATATACAAAACTATCGTTAAGATTTGTGGCATTAACCACAGGCTGCTGCTTGTCCATTATCCCAGATAATGTTAACCTTAGAGACTACCTAAGAACATCATCGATGATATTGGACATTTGCTTTTAAAACTTGCATGTACATATTTAACACTACCACTGCAATAGTGTCAGCCTTTGATTCCTTCAAGCCAGGTGGAGAAAAAATAATAATAACATATTATTTGATTCCCACCTTTTCTTGACAGTGGCGCCTATATAGGTGGTTACGATCCTTAAATAACATGTTACCCCATAAAAAAAAAGAAAAAAAAGAAAGAGATGAGAACAAAAAGAAGAGAGGATCGTATTTTTTTAAAAAAAAATTCATGTTTTGGTATTTTTGTAAAATTTATTTAGCCAACAATAAAACTAAAAAATTATATATTTTTTCATACACTTCTGAAAAAATCCCTTCTTTGTATCACCAACTGACTAATAGCCGAAACCATCAAATCCTAATAGCCTTTCGACTCACCTAGTCTAAATGACTGTTGCCTAAAGAGCAAGCTCAACCGAGTTATAGCCGCAGTCTAATCACTTAATCCAATATTGATGTCACGACCCAAACCGAGAGACATGACCAGCGCTAGGGAACGAGAATTCTTTCGAATTCAGAACCTGTAGCAAGCCTTAAAAAATAAAAACATGCAATAATTAAAATAAAACATGCACCAATAATTAAAATCTCAAACCAATATATTAAAAAATAAACTATGTCATATCATAAAATAAAATATATTAATACAATATTCAGAAAAAGACCTCTGAATTCACAACCAAATACAACTCACTACTACAGTTTTATAGAGTACAAATAAAACTACGTAAGTAGTTTACATAAAAAAGTCGGGGCTGAAGAAATCCGGTGGATGGGCCTACTGCTAAGGTTTGAAGAAGAAGAATCTCCTGAAAAATATCAACTGAAGGGAGTCAGACCTCACTGAGTGAATTGTTATAATATATATACATGCATTTCTAATGTCAAATGCAATCATTCATCCATATATAATAAATATATATACAAGCATTTCACACAAATATTGAAATCACTTTATATATAAATATTAAAAAATATATGCTTATGAAGGATCAAATAGAATCATATTTAAACGCAACCTCAATCAACAATATCACTCTAGTCATACAGGCTCACTTAATTCCAAATAAATTCACTTATTCCATATGGACAGTAGACCGGCCCCAAGAAACTAAGTCAACTGAGCTCCAACAGTCTAACTGTCAGTGTGGTTGGCCCTGAGACATTAAGTCAACCGAGCTCCAGCAACCACATTATTAAACATATCACATCTCAATCAAATCAATCAAATCATTCTCAATCAAATCATAATTACTACAAGTAATCCTCGCTCAACTCTAAATCTATCACACTGGTACATACTCGGTCCTAAAGTTGCCCATTAGATAGCACATTCTATCGATATCCTTCATTTAAATAAAACATTCATACGAGAAAATAAATAATGCATAATACATTCATAATAACAAAAATAAATCATATATATATCGGAAATATACCTAAAATAAACTAAATATCGAAAACATACCTAAAATAAACTAAGTATATTTCGAGTATATATATGTCAAATAAATTTAGATTAACCATGAAATATACCAAAAATAAACCAATAATATACTTAAAAACATGCTAAGTATAAATCAATAATATAATATGCATTTATTTTAAAATATACCAAAAATATACTTAATATATACTAAACATTTAATAAAACAATTATGAATAAATGCAAATCAAAACATGTATATTCTAAAACATGCAACCTAAGTGCGATGTATATATAAAATAACAACTCACAAGTTTGCACTCCTCGAGACTGGTTTGATGGGCTCGATCCATTAGGTCTCAGTTTCGGCAAAACTAAAAAATAAAATAATAACAGAAATCAAAATAAATTTAACCAAATATTCTAAGAATTTCTAAAAGAAGACTCTAACGAAGGATTGGAAACTCCAAGAAACACAGAATTTTAGGGTCGATCTGATGTCACATTTTATGAGAATTCTACCAAAAATTCGACAGAGCTTCTTCTGTAAAACGGACATCTCTCTACTAAAAAGTAGAGTTGGTCTTGCAAGGAAACACACTTCAAATAACAGAACATTCAACACCTTCAATTGGGACCCCGAACTACACAATTTTCAACTGAAGTCCACAATTCCACCAAAAATACAAATAATATAATAAATATATTAAAAACCAATAAATTCCAAAAATATCCTCAAAATAGCAAAATATACCATATTTAAACATTAAAACACTAAATGTAATTAATTTTCACAATAATTAAATAAAAATCTCAAAATAATAATATAATATTATTAAAAATCAAATTTTTCGATAATTCAATATAAAATAGTAAAAAATTCACTTTTCATATTCAAATGGCTAAAATAGCCTAAATATATATTAAATGCAATTAAAAACCCATTTAATTACCAATTTAGTATATAATATATTATTTGAAAATAATTTTCAAAAATTAAAAATTAATTAGTCAAAAATAGTAAATAATTTATAAAAAATCATTTTAATACCTTAAATAATTCTAAAACCAATTAAAACATAATATTTAACTATAATTTTAACAAAATTACACAATTACCCTATTAAATCAAAATATCCATAATATAACTAATATTCCTCAAAAATTATATAAAATCATTAAAATTATTTTACCAACATATATTATACTAATATTATCTAAAACACATATTTAACCAATAATTTCAACAAAAATATATATTTAATCTAATTTTTCAATATTTACATAAACTAAAAATATTACTAAAAATTATATAATATTCACAAAAATTATTTGCTCAATACTAAAATTAATAACAACCTAATATAACACCAAATCAACCAATTTTATAATTAAATAAATTAATTTACAAAAATTCAATAAATAATAATAAAATATTAAAAAATTCACCAAAAATTAAAATAAATTATAAAAATTATAAAAAAAAAATATTCATGAAGATTAAGCTACTAGAATCAACATTTGAAAATGGAATTTGAATAAATCAACCAAAAATCAACTCAAAAAAATAAAAAACAAAATAGCTCAAAACCAAAAAATCGAGAAAACTCACAAATGATCGGGCTAGAGCTTGAAAGGAGCTTGGAACAAGGACCACCGGAGCTCAGGGAGTCGAAAGAGATCTACGATGCTGGAAATGGTGGCCGAAAAAGCGATCGACGATGAGGAGAAGCTTCCTGTTGTTGCTGCCATTTTTTACCTCTATGGCGGCACTCCAACATGCAAACGACGATGGTGAAGACAGGGAAGAAGGTGGTGGTCAGCTGGAAGCAGGGGAGGCACACCGACGGTGATGAAATCAAACAGTGAGAGAGGGAGAAGGTTTTTGCAGTGTTTATGTTCTTTTGTTTGTGTTTATATATATATATATATATATATATATATATATATATATATATATATATATATATATATATATATATATATATATATATATATATATATATATATATATATATATATTCACACATATATATTGACATACACACATATACACAAACATGTATTAATATATGTATATACATAAAATAAATTAACAATAAATAATAACTGTCACGACCCAAAACAGGGGCCATGACCGGCACTAGGGAACGAGAATTCTTTCAAATCCGAAACCCGTAGCAAGCCTAAAAATAAAATAAAACATGCCAGTAATGATAACAATATTTAATGCAGCGGAAATAAAATCATAATTATCAAAATGATAATCTCCCATAGGATTTAAATCAAATCCATATCTCGTATATATAAATCTTTTAATACAAATCCAGTTCAAATTCTTAAAATACATAATTCATACAAATATAATACAAAAAACCCACAATTAATTTACAACTACTGCAGTGTCTAGATTATAAAAATAAAACTTAAGACTTAGATAAGCAGTTTACACAAAGAAGCCAGGGCGGAAGAAATCGGGCGTACAGGCCTGCTACTGAGGTCTGAAGACGATGACTCTCCTGAAAAATAGTCAACGGAGGGGAGTCAGACCTCACTAAGTGAATTACTATAATATATATACATGCATACTAAATGACAATGCATACAATCATCAGTATATATCTAATATGTATATATACATGCAAATATACACAGATGCAATAAAATCATTTTTATATATTTTATTGAAAATCATTATTCATCAAGGATCAAATAGAACCCTAGAATATTGTAACCTCAAACAGTGTTAGACAACACTCTAGTTATACAGGCTCACTTATTCCAAAATATTCACTTATTCCATTTAGACAGTAGACTGGCCCCGAGACACTAAGTCAACCGAGCTCCAGCAGTGTGACTGTTAGTGTGATTGGCCCCGAGACACTTGGTCAACCGAGCTCCAGCAATCACACTCCCAAATCATATCTTACACATCAAATAAATCAATTCCAATCAATATCCTTAAACTGGTTAGTAATATAGCCTAAATGCTATAAGCGTACCGGTACATACTCGGTCCTAGTGCTGCCCACTAGGTAGCACGTTCTATTGATATCCTTCATCAATAAATATAAAACATATATTCATAAAAATAAATGATGCATGAATTTAAAAAAAATAGCAACATAAACCATATATATACTAGAAATATATCAAAAATAAACCAGGTATATTTTGAGTGTATATACGTCAAATAAATCCAATATAATCATAAAATAAACTAAATATGTATTTAAAAATATTTTAAATATAAATGTTTAATAAAGCATGCATATAATTTAAGATATAACAAAATATACCAAATATAAATTAAAGATAAACTTAAATACCAAATGAATTATTTATGCATAATTAATCAAAATAACATACATTTCTAAATCATGCACCCTAAAGCATATATATATAGAATAGTAACTCACACTTAATGCGCTCCTCGAGATAAGTCTAACGGGCCTGGTCCACTCGACCTCGGTATCAGTGCAACTAAACAAACAATAAATAATAAACATTAGAATAAACCTAACAGAAAATCCTAGAAACTCTATCTAGAATATTGGACACAGAAATAGAATTAGGGTTCGACCGGACATCACATTTTACGAGAATTCTACCGAAAATTCGATAGAACCTCCCATGTAAAACGGACATCTCCCTACTCAAAGAGTAGAGCCGGCCCTGCAAAAAAACACACTTCGAAAAACAGGCACAACAACTCATCCATAACCCCTCAGTCGGACTCCAAACTACAGTTTACCGACCGGAGTCCACAATCACAGAATAATTATAAAAATACCAAAAATACTCTTATATCACAGAAATACATTTTATAAGTAGAAATTACATAATTAACCTTAAAACACAGTAAAAACCAATAAAAACTCATTTTATTAGAAAAATCGTATATTATATATATAATTGAAAATAATTCACGAAAATAGTTTTAATTAATTAAAAATACTAAATAATTTGTATAAATCATTTTTATACCTTAAATAATTATTAAAACCAATTAAATTACATTTTTAGTCAATTTAGGTTAAAATTACCAAAATACCCCTATATATATAAACATACTAAAATTACTCCAAAAATTCACCAAAAATAGTATAATTATCCAAAATTAATTTTATAAAAATATTTATCAATAATATTAATAATTAAACTCAATTAAACAATTAATTTCAATTAAAAACACAATTAACCCTATTTTTCAAAAATTCCATAAACTAATTAAATTCAAAATAAATACATAAAAATTCATAAAAATTCAAAATAAATTTCTATAATTCATTTAAACACCTATATTTATCATAAAACACAATTTCATAATTTATTTAATTAATTTCCGAAAATTATAAAATAATAATAAAATATTCAAAAATACCCAAAAATCAAAATAATCTCCAAAAATTCTAAAAATATTTACACATGTAGATTAAGCTACTAGGATCAACATTTGTTAAGGGACTTTTCATGAATCAACCATTTTAAGCTCAAAAAAAATCAAAAACCCTAAGATGGCTGAATTGAAAAATTGAGAAAAACCTTACCAAATCAAGTTTTGAGCTTAAAAAAAGCTTGGAATCATCTTCTATGGAGGCTAGGGAGCCCAACAACACCGGAATCACTGGATTTAGTGGTTGGGAAGTCGGTGAACGGTGAGGAGGGAAATTTCAGCCATTCCGGCCAAAATCAAGTCGAACGGTGCCGGAGAAGAAGGCTAGGGGCAGCAGAACGGCTGAAGGAGGGAGGTGGCACGGTGGGAGGTGCAGTGACGGTAGGTGGCCAGCACGCGCAGTGGTGAGGGAGGTTGGCGTCGTCGGGAAGAGAAGGAAGAAGGTGATGGCAAACTTGTAATTTTTACAAACTTTATATTTTGATAAATATTATAAGTATATATATGTATATATATATATCTATACCCTATATTATTTTAATATATAATATTATATAGATAATAAATATTCACCACACACATTAAATATATATTTTAACAATTTTATACACCTAAAATAATTAAATAACATTAAAACAAATTAATAAATAATAAAATATTAGGGTAATTAATTAAATCCTAAATAATTAAATAAATACACATATATACGTTATTTAGTATTTTAAAAATATGTATGAGTTCATGCAAGTCCGTAAATCTATTTAAAATAATTAATAATAAATTATTTACGTGAAAATTTCCCCGAAAATAGAATTCTTAGGAAAATTTTACGTAAAGCACTTAAAATAATATACAACAATTAAAATTAACTTTAATTAAATTACGACTCTTAAAATATCATTAATATACATAAGAATTATTAATACTGCATATCCCGATGCAGTATAAAAATATTTAAAAACACGGGATATTACAATAACAATACAAATAATACTAATGAAATATATAAACAATACTCATTAAATAATTTAATAATAATAAAATTAATGTATATTAATAAAAATAAAAATAATAGAAATAATAATGCAAATTAAATTAATACTATTATAATAATACTTTCTGAAAAATTAATCATCAATAATGCAAAATAAATGCTTAAGTAATAAGTTTCTAAAATAAAATATTTACGTAGAAACATATAATTTAACGTAAAATAATAATTATAAATCACAAAATAGTAAAATAATTAAATATAACTTTTAAATTCATTAATACTACATATCTCGATTTATATTAAAATAATTTAAAAATATAGGTTATTACAATTGATGTCCCAAAAGCAAGCTCAACCGAGTTATATCTCATTTCCAGCCCGAGAGCACAAGTCTCCACTAAGCTCAATCACAACATTGCCCGAGAGCATAAGTCTCCACTGAGCTCATTCACATACACAATACATGATCATACCCATGCGCACATGATTCTAATAATACCCACTAGGTGGCACGTTCCACCATTTTCTCTAAAGTATTTGAATCATAATTAAATAAATAAAATAATTTTACTAATTAAATTGAGATAAAATAAATTCCATAAAACATGCTCTCAAATACATATTATGATTATAAATAGAGTAATCATGCATATAACAATATAAATCCTACATGTTGCAATATAAATGAATTCATAAATAAATTCTTATAATCAATTCATTATCATTTTAATCATATGAAAATATAATTTTAAAATTTCACAACAAACATTCCATAAAATCAACTCACAGGTCGAGTGTGCTGGGCAACATGTCCTCTGCTGCCCAAATGTTACAGCTCTGGTCCCGAAGTCCTCTAAAATAAATAATATTTATTTAAAATATACTTATTCGATAAAATAAATAAATCCGTAAAAATTCTCAAAATTTATTAAAAACATTGAAGGATGAGATTGACTCGATCTAAAACAAAATGCTATATAGACTCGAAATTTAATAGATACTAATGTCACGTTTTATGCGAAATCTACCAAAAATTCAGTAGCATTTCCTTTATAAAACGGACATCTCTCTATTGAAGTAGAGCTGTTTTTGCACGAAAACAACACTTCTAACAATTTCACAGCTTAATAATTCGAGTTGGGCCCCATACTACACTTTATGTCCAACCGAGATCCACAATTCACAATATAAATAATATAAGTTATATCAAATCATTAATAATTCATAAAAACTTAGTTAACTAAAGCAAATTAATTTTTTTATATATAACGATAATATAAGAGAAATTTATATCCAAATAAATAATAAAAATAGTTAATATCATAAAACCCCCTTTAAACCTCTTTTAATAAAGTCATCATTAATTACACATAAGCTATTTAAATAATCAAAATATATCAAAAAAATCATAAATAACTCATTTAAAGCTTAAAAACAATCAATAAATTTATTATTTGCTTATTTTCCAAAAATTATTACTAATTAACTAAAATTTAGAATTTAATTATAAAAATTATTTTTACACTATTATTATTCAAAAATCTGTCTAAAACAGAATAAATACTAATAAATTTAATTAAACTTAAATAATTACATATTTCTAACAATTTTTCCAAAATACATGTTTATACATAAAATTAAAAATTCATATCTTAAATTCTAAAACTAATATCACAAAACTTCCGTCACAAAGATTACTCCACATAATATATAAAATTTAATAAAAATATGTTCACATTCTATGTCCGGAACAGTACTGTGAACAGTGACCAAGACTTGAAATAGTGACCCGAAATTCAACTTCCTCGAAAATTTGCAAACCATACATCAAATTAAAGCTCTCAACCTCAATTTCAATAATCTAAACTCAAATTTGTATGAATCAACCGAATACAAGCTCAATTTCACAAATTAAAATAAAAAACCTAGAATAGAATTTCTTAAAATTGAGAGACTTCCTAGAGGATGAGGAACATTTTGAGACCGACGGTGATCTTTGGAGTGGCTAGAGGCAGCGCCGATGAAGCTCCAAGCAATCCAACAAGAAAATGGAACCAAGAGAAAGAAGAGAGAATGGTAGGAATAGAAGGAGAAGTTGGTGGCTAGTGCAGAGACGACGAGGTTGAGGTGGTGGTGGTGGTCGACACCGGCAGTGATGGTGGTGGGTAATGGTTGCTCTATCGGTAGGTGAGAAAAAAATGAGAAAGGGAAAAGAAAAGGAATTGGGTAATAAAGAAGAAGAAGTTATAGTAGCCACATTTTTTTTTTACTTTTTACTTTTACTTTTGTTAATAATATATATATATATACACACACACACATATACACTTGAATAGATTCATATATATAATATACACTAAATTAATAATTTTCCTAAAATACTCTTAATAATAAATTTTATTAAAAATACTCGTTTAACACTAATTGAATATAATAATAATTAAACTTAATAATCCACATTTAATATTAATAATTAAAAATTCGGGTATTTACAGTTTTCCCCCCTATAAAAATTCATCCTCAAATTTTAACAGAAATAGAAAATATAAAAATTTTACTAATAAAAAAGGTAAGGGTATGCCACCCGCATCTCTGCCTCTATCTCCTACGAACAATACTCCACTGCATGGTTGCTCCACAGTACTTTAACTATAGGGATCTCCTTGGTGCAAAACTGATGAACCTATCAATGCACTATCACCACAGGGTATTCCTCATAAGTCAAATCTTTGCTGAGCTCCACCACCTGAAGCTACAGAAAGTGCGAAGGATCAAATATGTATTTTTGCAACAACAACACATGGAACACTGGATGAATAAGCAACAACCCTGGTGATAGCATCAATCTGTAAGCCATATCTCCTACCCTTAAATGAATTTTGAAGGGTCCGATATATCTGGGAGCTAACTTACCCTTCTTACCAAACTTCAGTACTCCCTTCATTGGAGACACATTAAAGAACACCATATCTCTAATAAAAATGATACATCTTTCCTCTTAGGATCAACATAACTTTTCTATCAGCTAAAAGTTTTCATCAATCTCTACTGGATGATGGAAATCTTCTCTAAAGTCACTTGCACCAATTCTGGACTCGTCAACTGTCTCCTACCAACTTCCCAACACAAGGGTGATCTACACTTCCTTCTATACAACGCTTCATATGGAGCCATCTCAATTCTTACATAATAACTATTGTTATATGCAAATTCAATTAATGGAAGGTGCAAATCCCATTGATCGCTAAAATCAAGCATATCCTCCAAGGTCTAAATGGTCCTTTCAGACTGACCATCTATTTGAGGATGAAAAGTTATGCTGAAATCCAGTCTTGTACCCAAAGCCTTCTATAATTCTTGCTAAAAGATTGAAGGAAAGGTTAGTCCTCTATCCAACACTATACTTTCTAACACCCCGTGTAGACACACAATCTGGTTGATGTACAATCTATTTAGCTTGTTTGTAGTGTAAGTCTTCTTAATTGGCGAGAAATGGGCTGTCTTGGTCAACCTATCAACTATCACTTATATGACATCATATCCACTTGATGTATAAGGCAAACTAGAAATAAAATTGATCACAATCATGTCCCATATCCACTCTGGGATGGGAAACTGTTGCAGTAATCCCGAGGGTCTCTGATGCTCTAATTTCACCTACTGATAAGTGAGACACTTTGATACAAATTATACAACGTCTCTCTTCATCCCATTCCACCAACATGTATCTTTCAAATTATGATACATCTTGGTAGAACTTGGGTGAACATTGTAAGCAAAAAAAAATGAACTTCCTCCATTTTCTCCTTTCTCAAATCACCCACACTTGGCACACACAACCTAGTGCCCAAGCATAATATACCCTCACTATCGATCATAAAATCTCGAGATTGACCTCACTATATCTCCATCCTTATCTTTCACAACTATGGGTCCCTTCTCTATGTTGCTTTAACTCTATCCAAGTACACATAATGTACTTTGAATTGAGCTAAAAGATATTTCTTGATTACCTTCAATTGTAACCCTTGATCAACCAGCTTGTGTAACTCCTTAACAATCAGTCTTCTTCCCAAACTAATATGAGCCAGACTTCTCGCTGACTTCCTACTCAAAGCATCAGTTATCACATTATCCTTACCTGAATGGTAAAGAATGGGGCAATCATAATCTTTTAAGAGTTCCATCCATCTCCTTTGCCTTAAATTCAAGTCTCTCTGCTGAAAGATGTACTTCAAACTCTTATGATCGGTGTAGATTTCACAAGTCACACGTACAAGTAATGCCTCTAAATCTTCAAAGCAAACACCACAACTGTCCTCTTCTAAATCATGGGTAGGATAGTTCTGCTCGTGCTTCTTTAACTATCGTGAAGCATAAGCAACTACCCTTCCATTATGCATCAAAACACAACCCAATCCTATTTGAGAAGCATTATAATATACAGTGTACCCTTCACTTCTCGATGGTAAGGTTAACACCAGAGCTGAAGTCAACCTATCTTTAAGCATTTGAAAATTCTCCTCATACTTATCTGTCTACACACAAACTTAGCATTTTTCTGGGTCAATCTTGACAAAAGTGCATCTATCTTAGAAAAATATTTCATAAATTTCCTATAGTAGCCAACTAAACCTAGAAAACTCTTAACTTCTGTCATTGTTCTAGGCCTCAACCACTCTGTAATAGCATCAATCTTTTTTGGATCCACTTATATGCCATCTTTATACACCAATTTGCCTAAGAATGCCACTTGATCTAACCAAAATTCACATTCAGAGAATTTGGCATGCAACTGATGCTCTCTCAAAGTCTGAAGAACATTCTTAAAATGCATGACATGCTCAACTTCGCTCTTAGAATACACCAAAATATCGTCAATAAAGACTATCATAAATCAATCCAAGAATGGCCTAAAAACCTTATTCATCAAGTCTATAAACGTTGTTGGGGCATTAGTCAATCTAAAGGACTTCACCAAAAATTCATAGTGGCCATATCTCGTCTGAAATGCAGTCTTAGGTACATCTCCACTTGTAATCCTTAACTGAAGATACCTTAATCTCAAGTCGATCTTAGAAAAATACTGAGTTCCTTAAAGCTAATCAAACAAGTCATTAATCCTGGGGAGATGATATTTGTTCTTAATGGTAACTTTGTTCAACTGTCTGTAATCGATACACAGTCAAAGGCTACCATCTTTCTTTTTCACAAACAACATAGGAGCACCCTACGGAGATGAAGTAGGTCTAATGAAACCCTTGTCAAGCAACTCATGTAATTGCTCTTTAAGCTCCTTCAATTTTATCGGTGCCATTTTATAAGGTGGAATTAAGATCGGATCTGTACCTGGTACAACATCAATACAAAATTCTATCTCTCTATCTGGTGGCAATCCTGATACTTCTTACAAAAAACATCAGGAAACTCGCACACCATTGGCGAATTCTCAATTGTCCCCATATCCACCTTTGTATCATTAACCACAATTAAATAGCCTTGACAACCTCTTTGAAGCATCTTTTTAGCTATAATTATAAAGATTATATTTTGAGGCATTGAAATCTTATTGCCTTTGAACCGAAACTCCTCATCATTAGGGATTCTGAAGATCACCTATTTCTCTCGACAATCTAGATTGGCATAATGTCGAGCTAACCAATCCATCCCTAATATCACGTCAAAATCAATCACATCCAATAAAACTAAGTCTACTAGCAACTCTCTACTTTTTACTAACACTGGATAAGATAAAAAGACTATATTTGTCTCCAAGTCATCATTAAGTGGAGTTGCTATAGATAAAGGAATCAATAACTTGGATGGTTGCCATCCCATTCTCGAAGCAAACACAAGAGAAATAAATGAATGCTATGCACTAAAATTAAATAAAACTCTAGCATCTTGAGAATAAATTAAGAGAGTACTTTCCATAACTGCATTAGATGCTTGAGCATCCTGGGGAGTCAAAGTGAATACCCTAGCCTAATCACGTCCTGCCTGCTGAGAAGTAGATGGCTGTGAAAATCCTCTACCACTCGGTCTCCCCTATGGCCTACTCCCTGCACCTCAACCCTGTTGGCTCATATACTGAGTCGGTCTTTAATAAGGATACACAAGTGCCTAATAAGGCTGATGCACCTGCTGAAATGGCTAAACTACAAATGATAAAGATCCCTGAACAAATGATGACTGATAACCAAAGTTTGGACAATCTCTAGCAAGGTGTCCTATCTGCCCACACTTAAAGTATACAGTAGTCAATAAGTGACATGGCCCTTGATGTACACAGCCACAAGTAGAACATGCACTAGGCCCAGAGCCTGTGTTTCCATACCCAGAACTCTGACTATTGCTGCCACTACTGGCTCCAGATCCCAATCTGATAGGTCTGCTCTGCCTACAATTATGTCTCCCAGATCTATGTCCCCTTTAACCTATAAGTTGTTGGGAGATACCAGCGGTCTGAATGCCAAAACTACCCATATGGAATATAGGCTGCTAGGTCCCCTCAACTACTATTGACCCAATACTACTACTCATTTAAGGGTCAGGAATAGTCCCATGCCTAACGTGTCTCCTATCAAGTTGTCTAGCTTCTTTTACGACACTCTCTAGATTCTAATCTTCAATCCAGATACCAATATAGGTTGGGCCTAACCTAGTCATAAATAAGTCCATAACTCTTCGCTCATTCTGCATCACATCCATAGTATAACGTGATAGTCTGAAGAACTCACAGGTATACTCCTCAACTGATCTGTCACCCCTGACTAAATGTAGCAATTTCCATTTATAGTTATCTCTCATAGATACTGGGAAGAAATATCTCAAAAATTTCTCCTTAAACTCCAGTAAAGTCATGGTAGTCATGTATAGCTGAATGGTCTATATGAACCAGTCTTGAGCTACAGCCTATACTAATAACTCCACTATCATAATCCTCTAATAACCCGTATATCCAGTCCTAGTCCTAGCCTCGATGGTGTTAATGAAATCTAGGGCATCACCTATACCATCAAAAGAAACATTGCCAACTCTCGAATATAATAGAGCTGCATCTGCATCTGACATCCCCTGATTCCTCTGTTGTAACATCTATTGTACTAAAGGCATAAATTGATTCAGTGCTATTAAGCCTTGGCTAATCCCTGCCATACCAGCTAAAAAAGCTGCATGATCCACTTCTAATGCTTATAGCTCAACTTACTGCTGTTGTGCCTATCTTTCTACTACATCAGCTCTAGGTCTACCCCTTCCTTTACGCCATGGGGCATGAGGAGCTTTATCCTGAATGGACTATTCATCCTTATCATAAGCTACATCCGTAATAGGAGCATTCTATGCCCTTTGTCTCATTCTAAAAAAGACAAAACCAATGAAATTCAAAACACGATAAGGACTCGATAAATACATAAAAATCTATAAACAACGATAACAACAATTGACATATATCACCTATTTACCGCAATAGTTCAAGAAAAGGCATATTCCAATGACCCAAAGATCAAATAAATAAATCATAAGCTCTGATACCAACTTTGTCACAACTCAAACCCGAAGGTACGTGACCGGCACTAGGGAATGGAAAATACAAAAATGCATCCAAAACCCACAGTAAGCCTAAAATTTTTTTCATGAATTAAAAAAATTAACAGAAAAATAATATAAAAATAAATCCATCAATATCAAATGTAGAAGACAATATTTCAAATACATTAGTATCACAATTTTAAAATAAATGATACAAGTTTATACTCAACTACTATGGTATCTAAAGTATGATTATACAATACAAAAATCAATTAAACATATACAAAGCAGTCGGTGAATAAGAAACCCAACGCAGATGGTAACTACTGGCATACTGACTGTGAGGTCCTAAAAAAATAAGTTGAGGGAAATTAGACCTCACTGAGTGAATCAATTTTATGAAATGCATGCTAGTTTGAAAACATTTATGAAATCCCATTTTAAAGATAAAATAAAATAAAATCAATATAAATATAAAAATTAAAATCCTTTGCTTTTCTCAAATATTCTTAAGATATAAAATACCTTTCAAAATCACAATTCACTTTATTATAAAATTTTAACACGAAATCAAATAAATATCAGTTTACGTGGAAAATCTGCTAGAACACCTAAACCATCAAATCCTAATAGCCTTTTGGCTCACTTAGTCCAAATGACTCCCTGTCTCAAGAGTAAGCTCAACTAAATTACAATCATAGTCTAATCACTTAATTCAATATTAATATTCCGAGAGCAAGCTCAACCAAGTTATATCCCATTTTCAGCCTGAGAGCACAAGTCTCCATTGAGCTCAATCATAACATTGCCCGAGATCACAAGTCTCCACCAAGCTTATTCACATACACAATACATTATCATACTCATGTGCACATGGTCCTAGTGATACCCACTATATAGCACATTCTACCATTTTCTCCAAATCATTTGAATCATAATTAAATAAATAACATAAATACATAATTAAAGTGAGATAAAATAAATTTTATAAAACATGCTCTCGAATACAAATAATGATTATAAATAGAGTAATCATGCATATGACAATATAAATCATGCATGTGGCAATATAAATGAATTCATAAATAAATTCTGATAATCAATTCATTATCATTTTAATCATACAAAAATATAATTTTAAAATTCCAAAACAAACATTCGATAAAATCAACTCACAGATCGAGCGTGCTGGGTGACGCGTCCTCTGCTACTCAAATGTTACAGCTCTGGTCCCGGAGTCCTCTAAAATAAATAATATTTATTTAAAATATACTTATTTGATAAAATAAATAAATCCGTAAAAATTCTCAAAATTTATTAAAAACATTGAAGGATGAGGTTGACTCAATCTAAGACAAAATGCTATATTAACTCGAAATTTAACATATACCAATGTCACGTTTTATAAGAAATCTATCAAAAAATTGACAGAGTCTTCTCTATAAAATGGACATCTCTCTACTGAAGTAGAGTCATTCCTGCATGAAAACAGTACTTCTAATAGTCTCACAGCTCAACAACTCGAGTTAGGCCCCATACTGCACTTTATGCCCAACCGAGATCCACAATTCACCATATAAATAATATAAATTATATCAAATCATTAATAATTCATAAAAACTTAGTTAACTAATGCAAATTAATTTATTTATATATAACAAAAATATAAGAAAAATTTATATCCAAATAAATAATAAAAATAGTTAATTTCATAAAACCCCCTTTAAACCTCTTTTAATAAAGTCACCAATAATCACACATAAACTATTTAAATAATCAAAATATATTATAAAAATCATAAATAACTCATTTAAAGCTTAAAAACAATAAATAAATTTATTATTTGCTTATTTTCCAAAAATTCCTACTAATTAACTAAATTTAGAATTTAATTGTAAAAATTATTTTTATACTATTATTATTCAAAAATCTATCTAAAACATAATAAATACTAATAAATTTACTTAAACTTAAATAATTACTAATTTCTAACAATTTTTTCAAAAATAAATATTTATACATAAACTTTAAAAATTCATATCTTAAATTCTAAAAATAATCTCACAAAACTTCCTTCACAAAGATTACTCCACATAAGATATAAAATTTAATAAAAATATGTTCAGATTCTAGGTCCGAAACAATACTGTGAACAGTAACCAAGACCCAAAATTCAACTTCCTTGAAAATTTGCAAACCATACATCAAATGAAAGCTCTCAACCTCAATTTAAATGATCTAAACTCAATTTGACATGAGTCAACTGAATAATAGCTCAATTTCATAAATTAAAATAAAAAACCTAAAATAGAATTTTTCAAAATTGAGGGACTTATCGGAGTTGAAACTTAAAATTGATTGAGGGCTTTAAATGCCCAAAGGATGAGGAACATTTTGACACTGGCAGCGAGCCTTAAAATGGCTGAAGGTAGCACCGACAAAGCTCCAAGCAATCCAGTAAGAAAATGGAACTGAGAGAGAGAAGAGAGAATGGCGAGAAGATGAGGAGGAGCTAGTGGCTAGCACAACGACGGTGAGGCTGAGGTGGTAGTGGTCGACACTAGCAGTGATAGTGGTGGGTGGTGGTTGCTCTGTCGGTGGGGGTGAAGAAAATGAGAAAGGGAAAAGAAAAGGAATTGGGTAATGAAGAAAAAGAAGTGGCAGTAGCCACATTTTTTTAAACCTTTTACTTTTACTTTTGTTAATAATATATATATATATATATATATATATATATATATATATATATACACTTAAATAAATTCATATTTACAATAGACACTAAATTAATAATTTTACTAAAATACTCTTAATAATAAATTTTATTAAAAATACTCGTTTAACACTTATTGAATAAAATAATAATTAAACTTAATAATCCACATTTAATATTAATAATTAAAAATTTGGGTCTTTACAAATATAGTGGTGATGACAAGTAATACCCAATTTAGTCAACAAGTGTTTTGACCATTTCAATTCAATACTTACATCGACTACAGTACTAAATTCATATTCTGTCGATGATTGAGCTATTATTCATTATGGCTTTCGAGAGTTCCAAGAGATTAAATTATTGCAGAAGTGTATCAGATCCTTACCAATGGACCTTTGACCATCTAGGCATCCAGCCCAATCCACATCCAAGTAAGCAACCAAAGAAAACAATGAGCATTTAGTGAAGAACAAACATTAAGAAGTTATCCCTTAGAGATATCTCAAGACTCACTTCATAACCTTAAAGTGTTTAGTTGTGGCTTATGCATATATTGACATAACTAATTTACAGAGAATGACACATCAAGTCTGGTTGTTGTGATATATTGCAAGCTGCCATATAATTTATGATAGAGAAGAGCATCGGTAGATGACAATGGTTAGCCTTCACTTGTAAGCCGAGTGGTAGATGCCATTAGTGTAGGACATGGGTTACACTTGGACATACTGGGAAGACTTAATATTTTAGAAATATATGAGGATTAAGACAATGAGATACCTAATTTGCATCAGTGAACCTGAATTCCTAAAAAATAGTGAAGAGGCCCCAGATCACGAAGTAAAAATGTTATGAACAATTTCTTGAATAAGGGAATGTAACAAATTAGAATTATTTCCAGTAAGAATGACATCATCAATGTATACTAATAAAAAATAAGTGTTGACATTCTTGTCATACATGAAAAGAGATGAATCTTTGGTCTAGCCATGAAATCCAAAAGAGATTAAAAAGAACTCAATTTTTAAAACCAAGCCCTTGGAGCTTGTTGAGTCTATAGAGGGATCTGTAAAGCTGACATACATAATTAGAAAAATGTTTATCTTTAAATCCTTATAGTTGAACCATGTAAACAGTTTATTCAAGATCATAATTCGAAAAGCATTACTGATATCAATTTGAGAAAGTTCCCAACCATTTGAAATTGTAACTGAAAGAACTATTTGGATCATCATAGTCTTGACAACTGGACTAAAAGTTTCTCGATAATCAAGTCCAATGCCACCCAGTGTGCTTTATACTTCTCTATTGTGTTGTCAACTTTGCATTTAATTTTATAAACCCAACGGTTGCCAACTATATTGCTTTCTAATGGAAGAGGAACCAATGTCCATGTTTTATTTTGGATTAAGGCTGCCATTTTAAGGTTCATTGCATGTTGCTACTCAAGGTGTTAATTAGCTTTAATGAAGGATGTCGGTTCTAAGGGAAGGGATTTTAAAGAGTCAGTGAGACTGGTGTGAAGAGCAATAATTTCTAGTTTAGTATGGGTGGGCAGAGCTGCATTGGATGAGTACATATTTATTGTGTGGGAATTGGAGGTTCTATGGAAGAAGGGCATAAATGAACAAATAAGTTAATGCCCGTAGGATTGTAGATGGACATTGAAGCAGGATAAGGTTAGTATAGTGAGGTAGAGGTTACCAAAGTGGTTAGTGAAGATAAGGAATTAAAGTTGGAGGCAGTGTTTGAGTAGGAAGAGGATACTTATATTAAGATAAACATAAAGAATTAGAAAAAGAGTTTGGGTTAGAGTCAATACCTAATGTTGCCAAGATTGAGTGATCCATGGGATAAGTAAGCTTAAGCCATGGTGAGGAAGGCATTGTAACTGGTAGAGCATCTGAATTTTGAGAGGTACGAGATAATTAATGAAGTAGAAAACCACGTTCATCAAATTGAACATGATGAGCAACATATATTTTTCCAATGGATTTTTCTAAGCAACGATAACCTAAATGGCAAGGAGAATAACCTAGAAAAATGCATTGCCTGGTACGAAAGAAAATTTATATTGACTATAAAGGCGTGAAAGTGGATAAATTTCACAACCAAAGATCCAAACAAAGGAATAGTTAGGATATTTATGATATGATAGCTTATATAGTATTTGATTTTGTATAAATGTAGTAGGCATCCTATTAATTAAAAATATTGTCATTTCAAAGGCAAATTCCCAATATTTGAAGGGTGCACCATAATGACCTAACAAATTAAAATATTGACTATGCTTCGAATTTTTCTTTCGAAGGTACCATTATATTCATGAGTGTGAGGACAAGTGACTCTATGAATAATGTCTGATTTTATGAAATGATTATGTAAAGGTTTATATTCTTCACCCTAGTCCAAGTTGAAGGACTTAATTTTACAATCAAATTATTTTTCATCCATTGCTTGGAATTTACAAAAAATGGAGGGAACATCACTTTTTAATTTAATTAGAAACAAACATGCAAAAAGTGAATAATCATCTATAAAAATGATAAAATATTTAAAACTAGAAGAAGAACAAATTGGGGTTAGTCACCAAATATCTGAATGCATAAATTGTAATAAAGAAGAACTACAGTGGTGAGTTAAAGGTAAAGATTCTTATGAAGCTTTCCTAAATAATAAGCTTCACATTTATCAGATTTGGTTTTATTGGATGAACAAGGTAAATGAAAGGAACTGATTAATAGCCGAACGGTTCAGTAGTTAGGATGTCCTAGTTGCATATGACAATCCTCTAAGTTGGAAAGATATACAATGACATTGTTAGCTTAATGATGAGGAATAGCACTTTGCAACTTATAGAGGTCATGCTCAATTGTTCTACAAAGCACTGGTGTCTTGGAAACTTAGTCCTTGACAAGGAAATGGTTGGTGTGAAACTCAAAAAAAGAATGATTATCTATGCATAATTTCTTAATAGATAAAAGTGGTTTAGTAATAGTTAGAACATGTAAAACATTATTTAATTTTAGTCACTTGGAAGCAGAGGGAATAATAGTAGAACTAGCATGTAAAATAGACAAACCATGGCCATTTCCAATAAATAATTTTTCCTTACCCTTGTACTCTTCAGAAATATTAAGAGAGGCTAAGTCATGGTTCACATGTTATGTAGCACCAATGTCTAAGTACTACAATGTTTGTGAAGCAATGAAAGGATTTGGTAAAAGACCAACAGTATTAGAAGAGGGTGCTTCAGTCAGATATGCTTACTGATGATGAAAAGAGTCTAAGGCAGAAGAGAATTGTAATGATAGAAAAAACCCCTGTGTCCACCACACTATTAAGAATAACCCCGATTGGCATTAGTAAAACAGCGAGAAGTTGGTGCTGCTGAAGAGAAATTGTTGTATTGAGTAATATTGGCCATGGGAACATCTGGTTCTTGAGATTTTAGAAGATGCTCATAGGCAACCAATTACCCATGGAGTTCACACAACGATGGTGGATCATGACATTACTAAAGGGCTCCAATGATGCCATTATACTCAATTCTAAGTTTGTGATAAATTATAGCATTGAACTCGAAAGTGGAAGTCGGTTGGCCGGTAAGAGACAATATATCAGCAACTACCTTAGCTTGATAAAGGTACTTCGAGACAGATTTGGCGTATTTGGAGAGATTATGAAGCTTAATATATAACTAAGTTCTTTGGGCATTGCTAATGACGCTATGAGCAATGGCTAAAACACGCCAAACCTTTGCAATATAGTGGAGGTCAATCAATTATGGATAAAATCTCCTCAATAATATAAGAGAGCAACCAAGAAAACAACATTTGATCTTTTGCATACCAAGTTGTATAATCAGGATTAATAGAAGATTGATTGGTAACAGAGTTTATGATTTCCCGAGGGGAAGGATTTTTGGTCCTATTGATAATCCCATGAAGGTTATAATAATTAAGGAGAGGAGTAAATTCAAACTTCCAAGGAATGTAATTCCTTGATGTTAATTTGATGGAAAAGGTTTGCTAAACTTGGGTAGGAATGGTGGTAGAAAGAAGTGATAGGAAAGAAGAGGTATCGTTTATAGAGATCATGGTTTAAGAAGAACAAGAAGAAATAGATGTGGGAGTAGTCATAGTGATAGATGGACTTAGCTTTGATACCAAGTCAATAATATATTTGAAAGAGAATAAATATGTTCATTAATTGATTAATCTGTGGAGTTTTACACTTGTATATAACATACACAAATACAATATGAGATGATACATTCAACATAACAAACATACTAACAAACTAATAGATAATACATATTGTTAACAATCTTTAATCTTGCTTTTTATCTTCAAGCATAATCCATTCAAAAAAAAAAAAAAATCTCCAATTTAATATCATCATTTCTGTAATAACTTGAATTTTTTGTTACTATTATAATAATAATAATAATAATTATTATTATTATTATTATCATCATCATCATCATCTTTGTGGTTATTATTATTATTATTACTAATGTTATCATTATTGGTACTTGTATTATATTTTTTTTCTTTTATATAAAAAAAAAAAGAAAAGCTAAAAGTAGAAGAGATAAAATTTGTGAAAAGTGGTGGATGTGTTTAAAAAGGGAAGTCGAGGCTGCTGTGGAAGAAAAGTAGCAAAATTACCACTTTAGTCCTTATATTTTTCTTCTTCTCTGTTAACCACCCAAACGACCTCTAATCGACACAAAATCTTAATTGTAGCTACTTCTTAATGTCCTCTAATGTTGGTGGCTTCCGTTTGAGTAGAAATAGTGTCGATTAGTGAAGTTTTAGATTTGAAAATTCTACCCATTTTATGGTAGCCGGATCGTCGCCATCATCACTGTTCAGCTTTGACCGTCATTGGCAGCTTGTTGGTCATCTTCCCAAGAGGCCATATCCACCATCCTTGTATCATAACTTAATCGTTTGAATTTTCTATGAATTTTTTGGTAAATTCTCTTTAATTTTTCGATTTGTAAATTTTATGCATATTTTGGTGCATTTGAGGCTATAGTTGCATTCTAAAAATTGTTGTGAATGTGTTTATATATTTGGTTTGGTTGGTTGACAAGTTTTCGATGAGAAATTCGGCGGGTCCCATCCGAATTCGAGGAGAAAATAGTACCAACCCGAAAAATTATGAATCTATTTTTAATAAATAGTATATATTGTGTTGATCAATTTCCATAACTGGACTAAAGTCCAATTCCTTATGGATTTTGAGATAAAATTTTCGGAATGATTAATGGGGGGGAAATTATTTATTTTCACATACATTAGTTTAATTCATTTGAAGTATTCTTTGATCTTCAAAATTAATTATTTTAGTGTTTTTAAAGTTATTTTGATCATTTCTTGATTTTTATAATTTTTCTAAGATTTTTAAGAATTTATTTAAAACTATTTATTAAGTAAACATGTTGATTATTTAGATAGTTCAGAGGCTAGAGGTGCCAAGCATAGACAGCCGAGGATGCATCGGTCAGCATACTACACTTATGAGTTAATTTTATAAAATGTTTGTTAAGAATATTTAAACTATAATTTTTTTTATGTGGTAAATATAAAATAAAAGTTGAATATATAGAGATTTATTTAAGATTATAAATCTTGCCATATGCATGATTTATTTATTTTATTATCGTAGATAATTTTGGGAAGATGCATTAGTTGGTTTTATTTTATTTCATTTCATTTATTTTCTATATGCCATAAATATATTTTCAAGAAAAGTGGTAGAACGTACTACCTAGTGGGTGCCACAAGGATCACATGCACACTAGTTAATATCTTGAGTATGAAAAATATTTGGATTGGCTCGATTGAGCTTGTTCTCTCAGGTAGTGTTATGTTTTAGGCTCGGTTGAGCTTGTTCTCTCGGGCAGTATGTGAATTGAGCTCGATGGAGCTCGTGCTCTTAGGCTGAAATTAAGGTGTAACTTAGTTGAGCTTACGCTCGAGACATCAAAAATAGACTAAGTGATGGGACTGTGGCTGTAACTCGATTGAGCTTGATCTCTCGGAATGACAGTCATTTGGATTTGGATTTGTGATGGGACTAAAGGCTATTAGAATTGAGGTTTAGTGTTCTATCATGTTTTCCACTAAAGGTTTTAGATTGTACGATTTTCATATGAGTAATTTTATATTAAAGATATTTCTGATTTTAAAAGGGTATTTTATAAAGATAGTTTTCATCAAAATAAAAAGGGGATTTAAATATTTAAATTATTTAATGATTTTAAGTAAATGTTTTAAAACCAACATGTATTTTATATTATTAATTCACTCAAGGAGGTCTGATTCCCCTCAATCTTATTTTTTCCAAGACCTCAAAGACACTCTAATATTAGTTGTCGTTTGTGCCAGATTTCTTCTTCTCCGACTGTTTTATGTAAGTTTATTTGATATACTTATTATATAATAGAATTCTAAAACACCGCAGTAGTAGACTATTTTGTATAATTTGTGTTGTGGATTTTATTATGTTGAAGATATTTGTAATTGTGATGGCTTTTATATGGATTATGGTGTTGTTGTGAAGTAGTGTTGATTGGAGAATATATTGGAAGTGTTATTTGTATTTTTCATGTTTTGGTTGTATTCCGGCATAAAGGAAACTCTGCCGAATTTTCTTTAAAATATTAATGTTGAAAAAATTTTATTGTGAAAATTTCCTTAAGGCTTACTAATGGTTTTGGAAGCTTCACGTTTTCCTATTTTCTAATGTCGGTCACGTGCTCTTTAGATTTAGGTTGTAACAATTTCCTTATCTTTTTATCTGAGTAATTTCATTTACTTTCCAAGTATTTGGAAAAGAACATGCTCTGCACTATCAATATTATGGAAAGTCCCTATCTTTCCAAGTACTTCAGAGTCCCTACTCACTAGGGTAGATCTAAGATTAAATTATATGACTTCTTTGTGTAAAAAATAAATAATAAGTTGTAGAAATGAAATGGAAAGCTAAATTTATCTCACAAGAAGGAATGGAAGTTCTCGTCAAAGCTGTTATTCAAGCTATACCTTCTTACATTGTATCCCTCTTTAAACTTCCACTAACTGTGCAAATGATCTTTAAATTCTAGTGGACTCAAGATGTGCAAGGCTAAAAACTCCACTAGGTCAAATGGGATTTAGGTGCTTATAAGAGAAAAAAAAAGATAAGGATTTAAGAGATGAATGCTTTAATCTTACTTTACATGCCAAATTAAGCTGGAATATTATGAACCAAAGCCCTTTGTGCTAAAATAGTAGAAGGGGTTTATTTTCTTGATTGTTCTTTTGAGCATACTGGTAAAGGATCTATACCGTCTTAGATTTTGAGTAGTATTTTACAAGGAAGATCTGATTTAATAAATGGGATTCAATGCAATATTAATTCAGGCTCTCAAATAATGATTTGGGACGCTAAGAGGATCCCATCTGTATTTTTCTTATTACTTATCTTATGGACAGGGTTCATAAGATCATTTGAAAGAAATTCAACATAGGACAAATAGCTTTCATTTGTGGAAATTCAACAGGTACTATTGTCTTATATGCTACAAAACAAATTATTTGTGCATCTGCTCTCATAACTTAATTTCAGGCACTTTCTTTGAATCAGATAGGCTAATGCTTGTTAATTCAATCAATAACAATAATCAACAAATTACGTGGGAGATTGAATTAATTATTGATGAGATAAATCATTTGAAAGAAAGACTAGGACATCACAGATTCAAGTATGTCAATATATGGAACTTGTAATGTAAACAACTAAATTTTTATGAATTAAATTAAGAAATTAAATTTTGAAATATGTAGTGTTAATAATTATTTTTATTTTATATTATTATTATATTAAATTGTGATATTTAATTTTTGTGGAATTTAATTTATTTTTTTTGGGTTAAATATTATTTTAATATTATTAAATTAATTTTTGTATTTATTTGAGTAATTGAACACAATTTATTATACGTTATGATTAAAAGTAATTGGAAATAATATTATTGTTTCATAAATTATATTATATTGTCTTTTATATTTTTTATTAAAACAAAGACAAAAGTTAGAAAAATGTCGGGCTCAGTACACTACATCACCACCTTCATCATTTTTTCTTTTCTTTCTTTTACATCTTCTTCTTCTTCTTGTTGCACGCCACCACCCCAACATCACCAAACCACCACCACAACAACGCCAGACAACAGCAGCATCACTGGCAGCAAGGAAGACTACACTATGCGAACGGTGCAATTCGGTCGCCGAAGAGAAAACCAGTCGAATTTGGGTTTGTTTCGAAACTCACATTACAAACTTCAAAAATCCATAGTTAGTTTTGAGTTAATCGACCGGTAAGGACTCTGAAAACTCGATTTTATATTTATGTTAATATGTTTAATTTGATTTTTCTTAATGAAAATAATTTTATTTGAAGTTGTGATATTTAAATTAGTTATTATTTGAGCTAAGATCTACTCAAATATTATTTTTATTTATTTTTTGAAATGATTTAATTTTTTTGAAATTATTTAAATAAAATACGTATTTTCGGGTTATATATTGATTGATTTGGATAATTAGGAGAATTTATTAAAGAATTATATTACTATAAGAATATCTATTTAAAATAAATTCTCTTATTATTGCTAAAGTTATATTAGCATGTTTATGTTTAGTATATTTTATTTTATTTTATTGTAATCTTTCTTATTTATTTATATTTATTTATTTTAAAGTAAACTACGGTAGAACGGGCTACCTGATAGATTTCATTAGGACCATGTGCACACTGATAGGATTGAGAGTAAGTGTTGGTAATTAAGAGACTCAGTGATACTTTGCTCTCGAGCGTGATTTATATTACTCAGGTTGGTAGCTCGGTGATGCTTTGTTCTCGGGAACCGCCAGTAAATATCAGTTTAAGTGAATTGACTGTGGCTGGTAGCTCAGTTGATGTTTTGCTGTCGGGAACCGATAGTTTTTGAATTTTAAGAGAGCCGTAAAACTATTAGAATTATGGACTAGAATTCTCCTTAGTTTTCTTATAAAATGATTTAAGAAAATTTATTGTATTTTATAAGGATTTCGATAAAATTAAATAGTTTAAATGATAAAATTATAAATTCCTTATTTTCATAAATATATTTTAAAGGAGATTTTTATATTATATATATATTTTTTATTAACTTACTCAGTGAGGTCTAATTTCTCTAAATTATTTTTTTTAAGATTTCAAAAGTCACCTATCTGTTAGCCTACCTTATGCCAGATTTTTTTTTTTCCGATTGTTTTATATAGGCTTATTTGAGGTATATTATCCTTCTGTATGAATTTAATTCTAAATATCACAATAGTAGAAATTATTAATTATTGTGTTGAATTTTATGATTTGTCATATGTGTTAAACATTTGTATTAAAGATAATTATTATATTTTATCTAAAATTATTTTAAATTTTAATTCATTTATGTTTTTTATCTTTATTTAAATATTTCATTTGATTATTGTCTATACTTTATTATAATTTTTTTAAAATTTATTATAAATTTTAAATATTTTATATATTTTTATTTTTTAATACCGTTCACGTGATTCTTTAAATTCGAGGTATGACAAAGTAACATGCAACTTGTCTGTATGTGGATATGGAATGCTGGATAATCATCATAGACAACTACATTCCCTTGTTTTGTCTGATGTATCATCCTCAATTATCAATTACTCAATAACTACATTGCCTGCTAAAAAAAATGGATATCCCATCCCCATAATGGCACAACCAAAGGAGTACCTACTTGTCCGATTCATATGATGGCACAACCAAAGGAGTCAAAACTTCTTTAACTATCCCACTTTACAAGGTGTTGATTCATAGCCTACACTACATCCATTCCTACCAATCTTTACAAGTCAAAAAAAGTTTGTTTCCAAAAGCTTCTTAAGTTTTAGCGGACATTTTTAACTAAAAATAAGTGTACAAATTTATCCATAATTAAAATTTTTATTAACAATTATACAAATCTTAATTAACAACTACCACACCCTACTCCATATATATATATATATATATATATATATATATGCTTTTTTACAATATAAATTTGAAAAATATTATATATTTGACTATATATTTTATATATGTGCCTAACAAATATATTATATTTGAAGTAGATAAAAATTATTATAAAATCTAACATGCATTATTATCTTCTTCACATATAGTGGTTGAGATTTTACATACTAATTGCAGCTTAGACTTCTTTTTCAAAAAACATTAAAAAAAAAAAAATACTAGGGGACCATTTCTTTCATGGCTGTGCTTAAAGGCTGGGATGTGAGAATAGAAATTAAATTAAAAAAAATTAAAATATTAAAGTATTAGCATGCTATTATACTTAACTACAAGTTTTAGTCAATTAATTAATAACATTCTTCACTCGCTATTATACTTAACTGCAAGTTTTAGTTACATATTCCAGATATATAACACATTATTATTATTATTATTATTATTATTATTACCTATAATTTGATGACAAATGGATAAATGCAAATATATATATATATATATATATATAATGTCAATCTACAATAAATCATTTGAACACCTTGTTTGCTTCAACTTGAGTAAAAAAATTATTTTATTTCTAAATGAATTTTAAATAAAATTTATTTACAAGTAATTTTTTTAATGAAGTGTAATTAGTTTAAATGAATTTTAAAATAATAATAAGTTTTTAGAATTTAGTTTAATAATAAATAATTTTATAAAATTAAAATAAAAATTTTAAAAATTTTACAAAATTTTTATTTAAACTTAATAATTTTCATTTAAACTAAATATACTCACTTGAATTTATAAATAAATTCTATAAAAGTTTATGAAATTTATTTATACCAACACACTAACAATTAATTTCAATAATTTTCTTTTTTAATCAATGTATAGGATGAATGTCCCAATTACATAATAAAATATTTCACTAAATTTAAGTTTTTTTTAAAAAAAAAATGTATAGAACATGTTGATTTGGCAACTTTGGCAAATAATTCATTTTCACTTTTTCCTCATTCATGAACTTGATGACATAACATAGAAAAAAAAAAGTGTGTGCCAATATCTTGTCTTGCTATAAATAGTTTGTGATCTCAGTTTTCCACTACTTTACACCAGATTTTAACAACATTAGTTAATTACTTTATTCCAAATGCAGCCTAAAACACTCCTACGTAATATTCACTTATAATTAGAGTAGGAAATCTCACTTTTTTTTTTTTTTGGGAAATAGGAATTTCACTTTTCCATCTCTTTGGAGTAGTATACTATAATTACATGAAATATTCATCAATTTATGGGTCCATAGGCATGCAATGAATCTATCTAGAAGCCTTTTTTTCAAATAATATCTTCTTCCAATGCTTTTGTGGTGTTAGGACTTTGGAGTTAATTATATGTATATAAATGAATATAGAAGATTTTAATTAATTGGTACTATATAAGTATCATCCAATGACTATAGTACACTTGCATGGTTCAAAATTGAATCAAAGAAAATTAGGTATAATCACCATTGATCAAGAAAGCCATTCAAAGATTTGATGGTACTAACAAAAACGTGAATTTTAAGTGTTCACCCTCGCATATATATATATATATATATTAAAAAATTTAACTCGACTTTATATATTAGAATTTAAATATAAAATATAACTTAATCGAAAATAATTTCATATCATTTTACTTCAAAAATTATTTATATAAAAAATTAATAAAACTGGACGCCACTAAACTAATTCTTTATTCCATTTCTTTTTCTTACAATCAAATCGAGCAGAACACTCTTGCTATATGATCTGCAAACTTTATAACAAAATCTTCAACCCTCTTTAATCTTTTTGTTATCTTTATAATAATGAATTAGTTTCTGTTAACACATCATTACCTATATATAGGTATTCTATGTATAAAATATTAACTAGAGCCAATTAAACTACGCCCTAACATTCCAAAAATGCTACTAATTGTCTTCCCGAAAGCCACATGTGACCCCAGATGACTCATCAAAGTCGTAGCTTATCTCATATTTAAAGACCGCATTACCTTAATTAGAATGCTAGAAGCTTCATTATACTAATTAAATAAACATTATTAAACATTAAATAATGTTTAATGCTTGGATTTTTTTTTGGTCGCATTTAATGCTTGGATTTAAGAATGCTTTGTATCAACAGATGGAATGATCCCCTTGGCGCACAAGCCCTTTTCGAGGAAACAGTCAACTACCCGCTTGCTATTTCCGGCTGAATCAAACGTACATACTCCTCATTTCTACAATTATCAATTTAAAAATAGCTAGATTTTGCTATGCAATTTGTGATGATATTGTTGATGCATGGAGACATACAATGTACAGTACAACTTAAGATTTGGTAAACACACTTGTTAAGTGCTAATTGGACGAGAAAATTGAGCTGTATGCACCTTGTCAAAAACACTTGGACTCAGGTCATTGGTCCAAGGGATGATCAAGAAAACTCAAAAGCAAAACCAAGTTAAATTTTTCCGTGTCAGCCTTATTCACTGATGATGCACCAATATCCCACATCAGTGAGATGACAAAGGTTCGAATTGTTATAAGCTCAAGTCTTTCCTTTTTTCAGTGATTAAAACGGAAAATACCTCATCAGTAAAAATTAATCTCTATCTAAACAGTCATATGTCAATACATTAATGATTAACTGAGTCCATCATTAAAAAAAATGGAATTAAAAAGACTTGAGTGCTTATGATATCATCAGATACAACTCTAGTTACAGAAAAAGCATTGAAGTGACTTACTGAGGAGAGTATATAAGGGAATGGCTTAGGTGCATTTTTGTCATACAATTTGGAGACAGCAACATATAAATATAGAGAGAGAGAAGAAAAAGAGAGAGAGAGAGAGAGAGAGAGAGCGAGAGAGTGCAAGTGCAAGAATGATGAAGTGGGGAATTCCTGAACAAGGGTGGAGGAAAGGCCCTTGGACTCCTGAAGAAGATAAGATACTTAGTGAGCATGTTAAGTTGCATGGAGAAGGAAGATGGAGTTCTGTTTCTAGGTGCACAGGTAATTAACTTGTGATTACATATATATAACTCGTTGTAATGCAAGAAAGAGAGGAAATTCTGGTAGAAAAAAAAAATAATAAAGCTACCAGTGAAATAGAAGAACTTCAGCCTTGAAATTTTCTTGCTTGTATCAGAAACTTTATGGCACATAGATAGTAGACATTTAATTATATACTCATCTGTTAATGGTGTCAATTACCAGGTTTGAATAGGAGTGGAAAGAGCTGTAGGCTGAGGTGGGTGAACTACCTCAGGCCTGGCCTTAAAAGAGGCCAAATAACACCTGTGGAGGAAGGCATCATTGTTGAACTGCATGCTCTCTGGGGGAACAAGTAATGCAACTCTCTTCCTCTGTTTTTTCTTGATTAATTTCCTTGATTAGTTGTTAATTGAAACAATTTTCTTGGTGGGTATTGATTATATATGATGTTTGATGCATGTATACGTATATACATGTCCAGATGGTCAACTATTGCTAGATACTTGCCCGGAAGAACAGACAATGAAATAAAGAATTATTGGAGAACCCATTTCAAGAAGAAGGAAAAAACACCAAAGAAACAAGAAAAGCTCATCAAGTCCCAAATTCTCAGTCAAAAATTGCACCACCAGCAACAAGAACAGCAGCAGCAGGACATGAAAAGTGTGATGACCACTAATGATATGCATGAAGTGAAGCAAGCGAAGCAAGAAGACAATTTGTTCATGTATCCTAATTTAGAGGATCAATCCTTGGCTGTTATGCCTCAAGATGTTTCATCCTGGGCAGATTTTCTGATGGATGATGGACTGTGGGGTGGGTTGTGGAACTGGAATCTTGATGATCAAGTTGATCATTCAAGTAACTGCAGCAAAGTAGCCAAGCAGATTCAGAACAATTATTATACTAATGGAGGCTACATTATATAAGCAATAATCCTTATGTGAACCCAAAAAAAAAAAAAAAATCACTATGTATTTCAATATTTTGTGTCTAATTAACTTTGTTAGTACCTTTTTTTTTAAGGTTGGAATTCATATAAGCCATGATCATTAGTTGTTACTGGAGGTAATGGAATATATTTAACCACCCATAACCATGGATGTTTATTTTGTTAATGTTTGGAACATGATTTATATTTTAAGATAACAAAAATAAAACTATAGTGAGATTTTCTTGTATTTTTTTACCCCAATATTTGTAATGGCATTATGTGTTGGTTAATTTTGTTGTTAAAATAATTTGAGCAAATTACATTTTCTCCTCATATTTGACCTAATTAACAGTTGTCTCCCTCTTATTTAAAAGTGAAACATTTATCTCCCTCAATTTTTATTTCGTTAACATTTAAGAATTTTTGTTTGGATTAGACTTTTTTTCACTTAAATGCTATATAAAAAGATTAAAATGTCCTTCCAAACAGTAAAAACTATAATTAACTACAAAACACTAATAATATGGTTTTTTTTTAATGAATCATATCATTAGCAAGTGAGAAATGTATGTATTTAATATTAATAAATATAAAGGACTAAAATAGTATTAGTGTTTTACAATTAATTATAGTTTTTTACTGTTTGAAAGGATATTTTAGTCTCTTTATATATCAATTAACAGAAAAAATGGTGTAACCCCAATAGAAGTCCTTAAATGTTAACATAATAAAAATTGAGGGAGATAAAAATTTGATTTTAAAATAAAAGGAAAGTATATATAAATTAGGTCAAATCTTAAGAGGAAAATGTAATTTGTCCGACCAATTTTGTTATTAGTTACAGAAATATAAGTATTTTTTATATGGTTGTGAGTAATGCACATCAACATGCTTTGTCTCAGGCAAATTCAGTGGGAGACTGAGTGTATACTCCCACTTTTTTATGCCTTTGAATCAATTCTATTTCTAGATTATATATGTATTGGTAGTGGTATGCATTGGTGATTTTCAATTTGTATAAAGTGATTTCATCAAATTACAAACATGTCTTTGCAGATGTACTATTTTTACAGTTATTCTCGGATCAAACTGAATTAATTAAAATTTAATAGTCTCTTGATGCAATGATCCATACAAAAATTTTTATAGATGTATATAATGATAAAAGTAACTAGAATATACCATTATCTCTAATAATCTTAAGAATAAATCTATCACAGAAGTGAGTGCTATAATTTACATCATATTCAAAATTTTGAAGCTGTGAACTTTTTTAATCATTCACTTAACATTGCTAAATGTAAGGAAACTGAGTCATGAAAGACTATCAGCCATTTATCAAACATAGTTCATTTAGAAGTGCAAAAATGATTCAGAACCCATTTGAGACCAAAAAAATAATAATAAAAATAAAAGGTTGAGTGATCTTAGTAGTAAGCAGTTGAGGTTTTATGATCTTAGTAGAAAGCAGATTGCACATGATATGAGATAAGCAGAATAGTGTTTCTAGTTTATTATTAAACATATCAGCTTCTCATATAACTAAAGTGACAAAAAATGCTGTTTGTGCAGTTTAATGGAAGTGAACAATGCAGCAAATGGTGTTTGTATT
The DNA here is from genome assembly GCA_947683625.1 of Mallotus nudiflorus. NCBI lineage: Eukaryota > Viridiplantae > Streptophyta > Magnoliopsida > Malpighiales > Euphorbiaceae > Mallotus > Mallotus nudiflorus. The sequence continues at coordinate 303,632 of CANTUR010000857.1, forward strand.
GTAGCACAACATCAAGAAGTAGAAACCTTTGTCATCTTATCTTTTAAATCTTAGTACCTTTATTTTTTTTTTTAAATAAATTGAAATCTTGAAACTAATATATGTATGGAAAAAATAAAATAAAATAATAAAAAATAAAAAAATACTCTTTTAAAAATTCTCTCTACATTGTGCTACAACTTTTGATATACAGTAATTTTTACGAGGATTGGATACTAGTTTTAACCAGTAATTTTTCTCTTATTTCCTTTGGATATTAGTTTTAACCAGTAATTCTTCCCTTATTTCCTTTCTTTTTTTGTTTTGTTCTTCTTCAAATAATATAATGTTAATATTTGTGTGTTTTTATAGTTGTGTCTTTGATAGCTTTTGGTGTAGATGGTTTGGCTACTCTACATCCTTTTGTTTCACCGGAACTGCTTAGGTGTTTCTGATTGCTACTGCATCAACAAGTACTAAAGCTTCTTCTCTACTAGGTTTCAACTCGCCACAACACCATATGGTTTCTACCTCAACAAGGCTTTGTAAAAATGACGTGCAGAAAGGAGATCCCTATCCTCAAAAGTCGATAGCCGTTAGCTTGATCTTTTTCTCTCTTATTTGCTTGCAACTGATACTTTAGTGTTTAGACATTGTCTTCTCTTTCGATCCAGAAGACCCATAGCTCAAGCCAGTCAGACATGAAGTCGTGCAACTTCAAGTTGTTGCTACCGTTGACACTACTGCCGCTTGCTTTTCAGTCAATTGTTCTCTTCACATTAAGGTTACAGCCCTAAGAAATGGTCTTGAGCTTAATCTTATAAATAGTCCATTTAAATGTATTGTGAACTTTTAAAATTTGTGCTGGCCCAACGTTATGTACTATTTGCTAGTTAATACATAATATCAGTCCATTTGGTAAAAAAAAACACTAAAATATGTATGTGATAAAGAATAATGTCATGACCTATACAAAATATTTTAATAAAAACTAATATATGCCATTAAAATATTTTGTATTAAGGAGGTAAAAAAAACTTAAGGGCATTTTTATAAAAAAAAATTCATAAATTATCTAACGATGTAACGAGTAGTGACATTTATCATTATTTTTTGAGTTATGAGTGTGTATACACAATAGTTTCGTACTACAGCTGCCTTGTATAAGCTATGCAGGGCATCAAACAATTTAAGAGGAGATGCTGATGAAGAAGGCTTAGGATTTCCATCACTTTGTTCATTTCAAAGTACAAAAATGTATTACAGATTTTAAGTTGATATGTTTCTCCAAAAAAAGGTAAGAAGAAAGGAGGACCAACTGAACTGTACCAAATTAATTTAATTTCAATACTGAATTTTACAAAATCTCGAGGATTTCTCGTCTACCAAAATTTCCTAAAAAATAGATTTTTTTAAACGAATTTTCATAGCATTCTCATTTTTATGAAATTTAATTAATTTTCAATTAGTGAGTAGCTAAATAGGCTTTTTTTTTCATAAAAAAAATTAAAATAAAAGTTAAATAAATTTTTGAGTCTATATCCCAAATGTTGATCTAAATTACAAATATTTTATTAAAGATTTCAAATTTAAAATATAAAATTTTAATTAGCGGCTAAATTTTTTTATTAATCCAAATATTTAATTGTCACATATTAAAATACATAATTTAAATATTTTACACACTATTAATAAAAATAAAATATTTAATTATTTATCATAAATCTAAAAATTCCCCACAGAAATTAGTGAATTTGTTTGTTTGATACTCAGCCTCTACTGCATTTGCATGGACTTGTGTACACAAACATTTACACCAGAAATCATAACTGAAATCAAAATCTCACAAAATAAATTTTGAAAGATTAAAACTGAAACTACTTGTCTTCTTCTATTTCTTCTCCAAGTTGATGCTTTCAAGAGCCAAAATATCATTAATTTTCAGCTGATGTTTCCGTCTTTCAGCACCGCCGTCACCACCGCTGCTACTTTCTTCTCCCTCCCTCCTCGGCTGCTGCTTGTCATTGTGAACCAATCTGATTGCGAATTTTCTGTTTCTTTGAAAGCTCCCTTTCTGATTCAGTTTAGCAGTTACCGAAAGCATCGTAGCCTTTCTCCTCTGCCTCTCCATCTCTCTGCGCACCTGTAATCCCAGCCCGATCATCACTATTTTCTCCATTCTCCATCTCCTTTCTTCCATTGATTGCTTCTTCTTAGTCTCCTCCTCCTCCTCCTCAATCGAATCCGTAAGTGCATTTGATAGTTCTGTTAAATCATAGGCGGTGGATGACGATTTGTTTTTGTTTTCGAACCCTAATTCCTCCGTATCCAGCGCTTCTGAGAGATTCGTTAAATCGAAACACGACGAATCGGAATTCTTCACAGAATCAGCTGCGGCGGCGGCTATACGATTTTTCTTCGACTCCGGCTTCATGGTTGTCTTCTAATTTTGAGAGAGAAATCAAATTCAGAGTTTTACGGAAGCCACATTGCCAACTCCCAGTCCTTACTCTTTAGCTTTTATCATTAGGGCCCATTCGGTAAAAATTTTCCCTAAGTGCGCGCGTGAAGGAAAATTCTTAGTATCTGTGTCAAATATTTAAGAGGAAATTTTTGTGGGTGTTAGAGTGAACGTATATATTTTCATTGGTAGCCATACTTCTTTTTTTTCTTTCAGTTTTTTTTTTTTTCACTGTTAGCTTAATTTTTATTCCATATTTTTATTTTATAAAATTCACATTTTGCGTCTTTTTTATTAATTTTGATGTTATTTTTAATTTAAATTTACTGTATTTATTTATTTAATTTATATATTTTAAATAATTTTATTTTATATTTTAAATAACAATTTTTTAAAAAATATTTTAAAACTTACGATTATTTAGAATATAAAAATTAAATTAAAAATTATTCATAATTTTTAATAATTATTTTTTTCATAATTATTTAGAAAATTAAAAATTAAACTAAAAATTATCTGTAGTATTCAATAATTATTTTTTCAATAAAAATAATAAAAAATTTATGAAATATATCAAAGAAATCATTATTTTTATTATTGATAGTAATAAAAGTAAAAATTATATTTATGATCTTAATTTTATAATTAATGATGAAAAAACTGAAAAAACAACAAATATCAACAAAAATTAACAACTGTAATTTTTTGTTAATTTTGTTGATTTTGTTATTATAGTTATAATTTTCAATTGTTTTTATTGTTTCCCTTTATTTATATTTGTTAATTTTTTTAAAAAACCAATAAAAATAAATAAAAATTATGAGATATATAAAAAATTATTATTTTTATTATTAATATTAATAAAAGTTAAAAATTTATTTATAGTCTTAATTTTGTAATTAATAATAAAAAAAATAAACAAAAATAAATAACAATCAACAACTGACAATCAATAAAAATAAACAACAATAAACAAAAATAAACAATAATCAACAACTGACAATCAACAAAAATTAACAACATAAATTTTGTTGATTTTTATTGTTTTAATTGTTGTTTTTAGTTTTTGTTGTTTTTTCATTTTGTTGATTTTTTTTATTTTTGTATTTTTTCAGCTTTTTTTTATTTTTTTATGTTACAAATACATCAAAGGATTGTAAACTTGTTATATATTAATTGATGATTAAGTATCAAATAATTTTTAAAAAAAAAGTTCAAAACATTTTAATAAACAAATTAAAGTAAGAAAAAATAAAATCTTTATCTTTAAGAATATAAAAGAAAAAAATTTTGTTTATTTATTGTTGTTACAATAATTGAAGATATTTATTGCTTGGTTTAACAATAATTGAAAATGTTTAATTCATAATTATTCATTTGAAAAAAAAAAAAGATCTTAAGAGACAAAAATATTGAGAATAAAATGAAGCTAATACTTTAATAATAAAAAAAAACATGTAGCAAAAAAAGTTGAAAAAAAAATGAAGATATTAGCAAAAAAAATGTTGAGAAAAAAAATATATTACTATTAAAATAGAAAAAAATGTTTAGTAAAAAAATGTTGAGTAAAAAATGAAGAACAGTAAAAAAATGTTGAGTAAAAAACATTGAGAAAAAATAGAAGAAGATAGTAAAAAATATTGAGTAAAAAAAAATAAAAACAGGATAAATAAAAAAATTGTTAAAAAAAAAGAAAATAAATAAAATTTTGAAAAAAAAAAAGTTGAAAAAATCAGCAAAGAGGAAAAAATGTTGAAAAAAAAAAAAGATAATCCTAAAAATAAGACTGGCAAGAAAAATAGGCTATATTTAAAAAAATAGTTTGAAAAAATAGTTTCAAAGGTCAACTGTTTTTTTGAAAGATTTTTTTTATTTTTTGTGTATTTATGTAAAACTCCAATATTTAATGATTTGGTATAATAAGTTGGATGTAGATAAATTTTTTTAATTTAATATTTTAACTAAAAATAAAAATATATATGTATATTTTTTTTTGTAAAAAATTAATAAAAAAAGTTTGTATCGATAATACTTTTATGCATTTACAATTATAGTGTATAATATATAATATTTTAAATTTAATTTCCTATAAAATATATATTTTATATTTAACTATTAAAAATAAAATGTGTTTATTATGGATTTAACCATCAAATATAATATATCTGAAATATATATATATATATATATATATATTTAACAGACAAGTACAATAATTATTCAAATATTTATTCATTGTGGAGTCTACAAATTAGAGGTGTTCTGGTTGCATTATAAGTAATGTTTCTAAGTAGAGTTGTGAACGAGTCAAGTTGCTCTTCAACGGTTAACTATTTTATCTTAATAAAAATTTGTTTAAATTTATTTAATAAATAAGTCGAGTTCAAACTATATAAAACTCAGCTCGTAAAGCTCATGAATCATTTTGTAATTTTAATATTTAATAATTTAATTTTAAATATATAATATATAAATTTTTATTGTAAAAAATATTTTTAAAATATATTATTAAAATAAAATCATAATTTATATCAAATATATTATAATTTATTTAGTAAAAAAGTTATTTTCAATTTTTTAATGAATAATTTTAATTTATATTTTACTTTTTAAAAAAAAATTTAAACTCACTTAGATTAGTTTAAATTCGTAAACTACTCAAAAACATCAAATGATATAGTAAACTCGACTTGAGATCAATTCAATTATAAATAAATAGTCTAAGCCAGTCAAATTTTTAACTCAATTTGATTCAATTATACCTCTATTTCTGAACAATATTATAACATAAGACTTCACCAATTCTTTCAATGTGAGCTTCCTGTAGAGCTAGAAAGAATAAGAATAACCTACTTATAGAACTTGGAAGTTCTAAATTTCTTTTATTATTATTATTATTCATTGATAGTTCAATGAACTGTGCATGAAATTTAACATTAATAGATGCTAATATAACGATATAAATTTGACATTACAATTCTTGTAAATAAAAATTTCAATCAAAGTATAAAATTTTTAAATCTTACCCACTTTGGAAATAATGAATTCAACAAGAAATATATTTTTTTCAACCTGTTTGAATGCATATGCATTTAAAGAAGAAACAACCATACTGGTTGCTTTATTTCTGTAAAAATTATGCAACAGTTCTAACGAAATGGTTTTCTTTATTATTTTTAATTTCAGTAACACATAAGTAATCTGAAAAATCAAATTAATTCTGATAAAAAGAAGTACATAGAATGATGGGGAAAGCTGCTTCTACAAACCAAAAAGGTATACATAATACAACTACAAACAATTTCACTACGCTTTCATATGTTGTCTGGTAAGGTACCCAAAATGTTAACGTTGTTCAGAAGGTTCTTAATAGACCAAGCCCCATGAATAAAATATATCAGAAAGTAGTACTTCAGGACAAGCATTGCCAAGGTCTGAGTTTGAACTTTCACTTCCTGTAACCAACTCGGTCTCTGCTGGACTTCTACCAAAACGGTACACCTTTTCCTCTTCTTCTTCAACACAGTATACATTAAACATAAGAGGAAGCAATGCTCCTTACTCACACTTAATGGACTTGTATATGTGGCGAACAAAGAACAGTGAGGCACGGAAACCCACAGTTCCAAGCATGAGAAAGAAGCCATAGCATATACAGGCCATGTACCCAAAGAAGAAAGAGGTTTGCATGAAGCCGGACATTTCAGATCGCGCATAGTAGTAATACAAGCAATAGGCATATATAAACAGCCCAGTTGATCCACCGCAGAGAAAAGACCTGTGACAATTTAAAATTGCACTCAGACCAAAATAGTTGAATGCAAAGAATATGAAAAATGAGCATGCAAAGTCTTAATTGCTTGTAAAAGCAATGAGAACTGGGTAGCACAAAATCATAAAATAAAACTAAAAAAATCATAGTTTCAGAAAAAACAAGCAAAGGTAATTGATCTACTTAAGTATGAACCAACTGCCATGAACATGACCGCATGAACAGTAAACTTAGTTTTGCAAGAAGGTGAGGGCAATAATACAAGTTCTACAGGTATGCAAGGGCAGAGGTCCCAAAATATGGTGAAGAAAATAGCCAAACAAGGGTCATCCATTGTCACATACAATTTTTGCAGAAGACTTGGAACCAATCATAGAAAGCTCTTGTTATCTAAACTTTCCTAGCAGACAATTAACTATGTGAATAGCTCTCATATTATCTTAACATAAAAAACCCCTGCTTGTATACTCTTAACGAGTTAAATATATTTGAAATTCTGGAAAAAAAAAATTGAACAAGGCTCAGAGTGCATATATGTAGATAAAAACAGTAGTACTAGATCATACATGAAAAGCAATTCAAGGCAGAACCTTTCATACCAAATAAAAACATGTAATCTCAAATACAGACTCTAAGAACTGGTTTTAGCAAAACCAGAATGCTCAACACTCAACATAATGAACTATGAAAAGAACTACAAATGCTTGCATCCTAAAATCGATAGACAAAAGTAAACTCCATTCCTGTCCCAATAAAAGGTGTAATCTCCATTCTCAACTTTTTTCTAATCACTGGATGTCAAGCCAAAAGATTAAAGTTGTTTGACAATCTATTATTGTTATCTCATTCATATTCTATCCCAGTTACTTACATGGATATCTCTCCTACTTCAGCAAATATAGATATGCAAAAAAATATATATATATTTAATTAAAGTAGTTAATCGTGCTCAACCAAGAAGCTCATGAAAGTAAACCCTAACACACAAACAGAACAGGAAAACTCATACCTCCACCACCATTGATGATCTTCGGCAGCCAATTGGAAGTATGTCAAAGCCACGGTTATGAAAGCAGTGACAATCAGAAGAATGATGAAGACAATGAACAAGATGCTGTAAATGGTGTAGATCCTATGACCCCAAACGCTGGCAAAAATGTAGTATAACTCAATGTAGATAGCACTAAAAGGCAGAAAACCTGCCATTGCCATCTGAGGAAGAGCACTCCTGTACCAAGGCAATTGTGGAATTTCTCGAGGATACTTTGTGGTACGGCAAGGAGCTTGAAACTCAGCCTTGCTGTTTTTGCCAGCAATACCACCCAAAACAAGCAACGGGGATGTTACCAACGTCCAAATAAGAACAATTACCACAATTGTGCCAAAAGGCAATGCTGCAGTTGCACTGTAAGCAATGGCTACAGTGTTAAGAAAGCAGAATGTGAGGAATAGAGGCCCACAGAAAAGGCATCCTGTCAACAAAAGATTTCTCACCTATAAAGACAGAAAATATACAGCTTAGTTCACTTTGAAGAGTCTATTCTTAATTTTGTAAGAATTCCAATAAAAGCTACCTCTATTGGAAGCAGTCTGTGTACACTTACCCAGTTATTTCCTTCCAGCTGGCAATAGAAAGAAGTTGCAGTGTATCCAGCAATCCCAGATGTCAGTGCATATATGACCACAAGTGCAGTAAATAGAGATCCCCGGTTGTATGGATAAAAGACTCCAACCAATGCAAGTATAAAGATAAAGACAGTGCTGGAAGCACATTTAAGGAATTAAGTAATGAATGTTAGTTTTGAACAGCCAAAAGCTTACAATGTAATAAGGTGGCCATCGTGCTTTATAAATAGACATGATTAATGAGTTTCTTACAGAGCGAATAGCTGGGTGCCGGAACCAAGAGCCGCAGCAAACAAAGATTTGTATTTAGGGTACCTAAATACATCACCATGTATGTATTTCCATCCAGTCTCTTCCTGATCATCAGCTTCTTCCTCATCTTGCGCATATCTTGGAGAAATCCACAAGTAACATAAGAACAATTAGTAGAGTACCATAAACATACAAACAAAACAATGGCACAGTTCAGCAACAAAAAACCTTACTTTACAAAATCATTCTTCAAGACCCGCATGAGAATTGTGGCCAGGAAACCAGTCAAAAGGAGAACTGTCACACACGAGTTTATAATAGAAAACCAATGGATTTCCAAGTGATGTGGCAGTGCAGAAGAAAGCGAATACTTCTTCATTCTATTCTCAAAAGAATTACCAGTTTCTTTCCACTTCACAGTATAAAGAAACTCAGCGTCAACTTCCCTGTCCTCAGTCAGATCCAACATGGAATTGGGATCCATATGGACACTCACTTCAATCACACGATCCTTATTGTAAAGAACATCGAATTGAACGTGTTGATAAAGATAGTATCTGTACTCACTTGGGTCAGCCTTGCCATCTTTATCAACTTTTCCAATGAAACCCCAAATGGGCAGATCATCATAATACATTTGAAAGTAATAATCTTTAGCAATAGCAGATCTAAACTGAGCAACATCCTCCTTCGAAAGCTTATTCTGACAAACAGATACTGAGTGTTTATCCTCTCTAAAGTTGAGTGTGTATGGTGCACTAACCAAACGGTCTCCATTCAAAACTTCACCAAGAGCTTCTTTTTTCTCTTTCACATGATCTATCATTAAAAATTGACTTATTAATCAAGTGTATAAACGCAGCAAATTCAAAGATCTAACCTTCACAAACCAATAAAAATACAATCTTCTAACAGATAGATAAAAAGTTCAAAAACCCACCCGGAACACAAAAGGGTAGATCAAAATATCGATAGGTTTCACTACAAACAAACAAAATAAAACATCAATTAGCATAACAAAGTAGACCTTGAAATTGAAACTGAAACAAAAAAATTTAACTAAGCTAAAACATACCCAATTCAAGAAAAACAAAAAGGTGAGTAAACAAATGAAACTCGATGCAAAGAAAAAAAACAAAGAGAAAAATGCAAAATTGAAATGAGTAGATCTAGAATTCACCTGGGATTGTGAAAGGGACCAATTTTATTGGCGTAAAAAGGAACAGGGTCTCCTTCTTTATAGCGGTGATCGGAGGCATCTGATCTAACGTTGAGCAAACAGCAAGAGATTGAAAGTGCAAGGATGAGAAGGGCTAATGGATCGGGATCATTCATGCTTTGCTCGTTTGGTTCGCTATTTTCTTGTCTTTTGCTTGGAAATGAAATGAAATTGATGAGACTCAGAACTAAACAAAAGTCAGTGGAATAATGTCCTATTTGGACCCTGAACTTTCCGCAATGGACTAAGTAAACCCAGAATTTAGCTCACAACCTTTTAAATGATTTTGTACAAGTGATTAGAATGTCTAGTTTAAAACTGGCCCATTTCCCTCTCGACCCGGCGGCCTGCGCTCTAACCAACTGAGCAAAAAGGGCCAATGGCTGTCAAAGACTGAAAAATGATCCTGATCAAACGATCAAATAGCTCGGTTAAAGATAAGAAATAGTTTTCAGCTGACGAACAGAGGAACTATCTTGCCTATCAACACAAAAAAGAAGATGAATAATATAACAGCAAGCGAAATTGCAGGACTTGGAGTTGGGTCTTTACTGCTATGTTGTGCCATTGCTGCTCCAAAGATCGACTCTTTTGTATCTGCTTCACAAAGAAGGTGAAAAAGATGCAATTTTTACACTTCTTCTCCTCACTCAACTTTGTCACTCTTTCGGAGTTCTTGTCGTTGTTCCATATTACAGTCACTTTAGTTTAAATTTTCTGTGGAATTATGTCAGTTCAAGGTGTTGACAACAGGGTTTTTTTTTTATGGGCATTGATAATTGTATCTAAGAGTTACAATTGCCTTAATTTTCATGTTTTGACAACTTGAGCTTTTGAGTGAACTTGTCAGGAATTTGAATTGGTGAACATGCAACAGTTGAAAATAATTCTAGTTCCTGCGGAGTTGGCCTTGTCTTATATCAATTGTTTTAAGGTTTCATGTGTCTTTAAGAGCTTAGACAGTAGCAAGCATAATTTAGTGCTATGGATCAAAGCAATAATAAAGGGAACAAGAAGTGGTGAAAGATAGTGTTAGCATAGTGTTGCCAGTCCACCAGTTACCAACTTTCTTTATGAAAACTGAAGTGAAAAAGTAGGATAAATTGGGTCTATAACTTATAGTTCTCGCAGAATGATTTGGGCTGTATTTTGCATATCAAGCTACAAAATGTAAAAAATATTTGAGTTACTTCAGGAATCTGTACCTCTTTATATGGAAATTTGATTTTGAAGTTCACGGCAAATATGAGACCCTGGAAGTTGAGATTGAAGATGTTTTAGTATTGCTCTGAATAGATTCAGATGGAAAATTAAAACATATGGTTTTCTAATAAGAATCATAGACTATATCTTTTTCTATCCTTTTTAGTCAAATAGTTTCTAGATTAATATGAACTAAAAAAGCTCGAGTTTTTATGGTTTTCTAATAAGAATCATAGACTATATCTTTTTCTATCCTTTTTAGTCAAATAGTTTCTAGATTAATATGAACTAAAAAAGCTCGAGTTTTTAGTTGTTTTCTCAGAAGAAAATTTGAGCTGAAATCAAGTTCCAATAAACTTGTTTTATCCATTCCCACTTGTGGGCTTGCACATATAGTATCAGTTATCTAGTTATGAACAAGTTATACTTCAGCACTATTCAGGTCTTGCTTCTTGTAGATTCATTCAGATAGGACTTAGTAACATATGTAATCCTTTCAAGAGCATCATGGAGTATATTAGTTTTTATCCTTTTGGTCAATTATATTCTAGATTGATAAATGAACCAGATAAACTTGAGGTTTTACCTATTGCAAGCATGGTTTAATTGTCTTCTCAGAAGAGATTTTGAGCTGAAATTAAGTTCTGGCATTTTTTTTTTTTTTCTGATCTCAATTTGTGGTCTTGCACATATACCATAATATATCTGGTTTTGGGCATGTTATAATTCAGCACTATTAGGCATCTTGGTTATCAGATTTACTATACTGTTTACAGTTCTGACTTCTTACTATTATATCCACTTGTTGATATGATAAAGACGATTTAAACCATAAAAAACTTTGAGTTGGAGATCCTTCTTGTAATTGACTTATGAAAAGCACATCCTTCTTGTGGTTGACTTATGAAAAGCGCTAATTTACATTCTTTCTGTTGGATGAAAAATATATGCTCTCATATATATGCTGCATACGTAATTTGAACTGTGAAAATAATGTTAGCACATTGTTTTGACAGTTGCAGAATCAGAATCCACAGGATGTGTGAGGTCAACTATATCCAATCACTCAAAAAATATGAAGCTATCTACATTTCCTTTACAAAAAGTTTAGTCTTTTGATTAATAATCCAAAAGGCGGAACTGAATTAGATAGGACTCCAGCGAGCGAAATGGATAAAAAAAAAGTAAAAACCTTCAGGAGCCCTATCCACTTGTTCTTTTCAGCTGCATAAGTCAACACACGTATAAGCAATGCATGTACACACAAAGGCATTTGAAAGGGTCAGGTTGATATAATGGAGGTTTATAAAATTTATATAATCCGGTTGTTATTTATATGCTTATAGCTTAGCCCGAGAGTTTACAATTTTGTATTGAGACTTGAGATAGGTGGGATTCCCTTGATTCTGTTTAATTAATTTTAAACAGATAATTCAAAACCATCATAGGAAATGAATAGGCTTGTGCAGAGCTAATATGAATATTTGTCAAGTACATATGTTCTGGTGCAGTTCTGTTTTGACATGCTGTATCTTTAACTTCTTGAACCTGCAGCTCTCTGGGAATGTGCAAGACATGCGGTGATCTAAGGATGGTAGCATGCACAAAATGCAAAGGAATCGGAATGGTTAGGGCAGATGGACCATTAAGTTTCAGCATGATGGATGATTTGTATCAGTCTCTTGGTGGTGAATCAAAAGTGAAAACCTTTAGATGTACTAAATGTCAAGCTCGAGGTCGCTTCTCCTGCCCTGATTGCTCTAAATTATGATCAGTTTAATCTCTGTGGATCTTGAAAGCAAGAGCTGGCATGTATTTATCAGAGAACTCGGTTATGTACTTGTATTTAAGCCTTCCTATGAAGAAAACAATAGCTGGATCCTGTATGAATTGAGCAGTGTAAAGAAAAGAAATTCACAGGTTTTCCTTCGTATGAAGGATGAATCTTTCATGATAATCTTTTACCTTAACTGTGTCAAAAATGTTGATCACAATTGTGAGAAAATTTACTAGGCAATTAATTTCCTAAGATTTTATGTATATTTCAGACAGCACAGAAATCATGTCATTTGTTTACCTCTTCTTTTGTGCTTATGTCTGAATCTAGTGATCCGTATGTTACCCTCCATTATAGATGTTATGTGGGCAAAAACTGAGCTATTGTCTGGTTACATGTGATACAAGGAATCAAACTCTGTTGTATATCTTTATAGAAGATGCTATACTTTGACATCTATCAGGATATAAGAATTGATGGTAACAAGTGAAAAAATAATAATAATAATAATAGAATAGAATAAAGGAGTTAAAGTATTTAAGAAACAGTAGCCTTTATTGGAGGATTCCTTAGACCAGCTCAACAGGAAGTAGCTAGAAGACTTGAAAGCAAGAAGCATCTTTGAAAACTTTTCTGGTTGGTATGAGCAGTAACTAGGAAGCTGGTTAGAATAGGATGGCATCTGTCTTGTAAAGATACAAAAGCTTGTCTTAACTGATCAAGTCATTTACACAAAGCACAGATTCATGATTTTGAACTTTATGAGCTTTCAAATCTGTCTCGAGCTTATATTTAATGCAGCTCTTAGACTTTATAGTAATAGCAATTAAAAGAACGGTTGTTGTAAACTTGAACTTTCTGTTTCAAATCAATGCCTATCAAAGGATAATATTTCTTGTCACGGGTTACGATGGTTATAGTGACATCGTAACCCATGAAAAGATTATTATATCCTCTAGTAATAGATGTCTCAACCCTCGATGACACTATAACCGTCGTAAATCAATGCCTACCAAAGGATAAGTACAATTGGAGGGCAAAATAGTACTTTTTTATGGGTTACAATGACACTATAGCCGTCGCAACCATCAATGCGTATCGGCATATGCCTACCAAATTTAAGACCATTAGAATTGGTAACCTAATTGTTTCTTTTGTGTTTTTTTTTTTTCAATTAATTGAGATAGGATAGAAATACATTTTTTTGAAGTGTCAATTTCATCATTAACATTGACTCGCTATCAGTGTGGATATAGTCTAGTGACCACTACTCTTTAAGGGCATTATGAAATATATGAATCAAATCTTGTTGCCGTTAATTTAAAAAATAAGGACTATCCCTTGTCATATACTGATGAATAAAAAAAAGGATCATTTTACCTCCTTATGACTAAAAAAATCGACTGGCTAAATTAATAATTTGAGGTTACATATTCCATTTTGAATACAAAAACTTTTTTTTTGTTGATTTAAGTTTTGTTAAGGACTATTCTTTCTTTGACATTAGGACGATGAAGAGAAACTTCTAACGCTAATATAAATTTTGTTGTTATTTGTTAAACAAGTTTTCTCATCATTTTAATTTGAGTTTAAATTTTAAATTGAAAATTAATTTGCGTGGAAATTAACAAAAATATTGGAAGTTCATAGACTAATATAAAGGTTTGACAAGATTCACCTATTTTTTATAATGATTTTTTAAAAAAAAAATAGTACCAAGTGTAGGCAGCTGTTTTGGTCACGCGTCCAAGTGTTGGTGACCACGGTACTATGTCAACTCAGGGCTCACTCGGAAATACATAATGGATTTGGGGCTCAAAATGGAGATGAAGTCACCACCTGGATGAAAGTCGAGATACACTATACAGCAACTGAATTCCACGGAGGTTCCTAGAAGCCGTCATCAGATATCAAATTCGAAAACTGGGTATGGACTTTTGGAATGCCCACCCAACCTTGCGGTTGGCCTCTATGTGTGTTTTGCATTTTATTACCTTTGATTATTAAATTATTCCCTCATTAACATACAAGTCGCGAGTGATTTCCAATTTTCTATTTTACTCCAAGTTTGCACATTAGTCTCATTTTATCCTTAAATTCCCGACATTCAATCACAAATAAATAAATAAAATAAATAAAAAGAATTTACAACCTTTCATTCCAAATAAAAGGGGAGAGGGATTAAGAATTACAATTTTTTGGTGCAAATAAAAAAAAATACTAAAAATAAACCATACATAAACCAACAATAAACCACAAATAAACTAGTTAATTATACAAATTAATACTCTAAAAATGATAAATAAAGTAAACATCTAGTGATTAAAAATCACTAAATAGTTCCAGCAACACATACAAGTTAATTCCATACAATAACAACAATAATATTTTCAAATTATTAACACATATTATTCACAAAATAAATGAACATAAACTCATAAAATGATCCTCTAAATAACACAAAAAAGGAAAATAACATAGAAACAATATTTATCAACATAGGAATCACGCATAATTTCAAGAAATATAACAAATTAAACACGAAAATCATGCCAAAAAATGCAAAATACAAATGGAAAATTATGGCATAAAAAGGCGGAGTTCTGTCAAAAAGGTTTGACCAAGAGGCGATGCCTCCATCGCCTCATCATGAAAGGGCGATGACTTTATGAAGAGACGTCACCTCTTCAATAGAGGCAGGAATGCTCTACATTTCTTAAATCCCAAGAAATGCGCAAATCAAGCACGTAAATGAGAAACAAATGCAAATATACAAGTATCAACAATCAATATTCAATATTGCATGCAACCATGCTTCTCTATAACTTCAAGTAAGTAATTTAGCTCAAAAAACACACAAAATAACAATAAATCAAAGCTTTTAATAAAGATAAAAACTTAAAGCTTAAAATAAAAAGACTCACTGACTTAGACGTACTTGATGCTCCTAACTGAGCCCTCAAAACTTAGTTGATGGAGGAGTGGCCTTGAATGTAAGGAGGTTCCCTCTTCTTCTCAAGAATCAAGTCCCTTAATCTTCAAAGTGTTCTCCATTCTTCTTCCTTTCTTTCTTTTTTTTCTTTCTCTTTTTCTGTGTTTTTTTCTTTCAGGCGTTTCTTTCTAACATTAACCAACCTCCCTCCTTTTGCCCTCCATATACACTTTTAAAGCCCCTCCTATTTTCTCCTTTTTCAATTTTCTAAAAACCCATTCTCACTCTCTCCTATTGCCTTTTTTTCTTTCCCTAGGCCCCTTTCGTGCCTTTTTCTTCTTTCCTTACGTCCAAAAATGACCAAATCCTCAGCAGGTAGGCTTTTAACCACTATCATTAAGGCCATTTAATGCTACAGAGAGTGGGTGTGATGAGGTGTCGCCTTACCAATACTTAAGGTGAAGAGGCGATGCCTCTTCATTGAGGCAATCGCCTATTCACCTGGGCCAGGTCAAGGCCCATAGGTCAAGAGGCGATGGGCTTGGGCTTTAGCTTAGTGTTTGGGCTTGGACATGGTTTTTATGAGTTTGGCTTAGTGTTTGGGCTTTCAGAGTCAATTTTAAAGAAATCTCGGGCTCCCCTTGCATTCAAAACTTGAACTTTCTCATCATCGGGCTTTCATTATGGGCCGATCAAACTGACAATGTCCACAGTTTTCCCCCTTGGTTTTTTGAAAAATTAAATTTTTTGAAAAAAAAATTTTGAAAAAGCAATATGCACATCAAATAAAAAGTAAGAATGACATACCTGACCTAGGAGCTTCACTCGGGTCGTTAGTCTTGGGAATTCAAACCCAAGAGGTTAAGCTTCTTCTCCAAAATGTGACTATGTTCCTCGAATTTTCTTGGCCCGATCAGTCACTCATTATAGTTTGGCATGAATCTTAAATATGGCCTAATCTTCATTCAATAGAGACAAAAGGGAAACATAGCCATGATCCTCGGGTGAAGCTAACTCGATCAGCCACTATTATAAATTTGACATGATTCCCAAGTGTTCCTAGTTCAAGAGGCCACTCAGTAGAAAAGATGAAGCGTAACTGTGTTCCTCGGGTTTTCCTAGCCCGATCAGTTACTCATTATAGTTTGGCATAAAACTTAGATTTTTCTGGCCTGAGAATTACTTAGTAAAAAAGATGAAGCATAACTTATATTCCTCGGATTTTCCTAGCCTAAGAATTACTCAGTAAAAGAAGAATGCACTTCGGGGATTCAAACCCGACCAAAAACCTCCTAAGATTCTCACCTCAAGGATTCAAACCCGACCAAACACTTGTTCTCGATGCACTTCGGGAATTTAAATCTGACCAGACACTTATTCTTCTACGCACTTTGGGGATTCAAAACCAACCAGACGCTTGTTCTTCTGTGCACTTTGGGGATCCAAACTCGACCAGACGCTCGCACTTTGGGGATCCAAACTCGACTAGACGCTTGTTCTTGACGCACTTCGGGAATTCAAACTCGACCAGACACCTCCTGAGACTCGCACTTTGAGAATTCAAACCCGACCAAACACTTATTCTTCTACTGCTTTGATTAGAATGCATTCAAATCCAATGACTCATTCTTGGGATACACCTGAGTGGTGATACAGAAATTCTTATCCTTTTTTTATAGGCCCTAGGCCATTTAGTGCTTTATTTCATCAAGTGGGCCTTACCCTTTTCTTTTCATCTTCCTTTCTCTTAATTTTCCCTCCCACCCTAATCATATAAATTCTCACTTTTCTCTTCCAAGGGTCACTTTCACCTTTTTAATTCTCTCTCTTGTCTCTTTTCCTCCCTTTCCTCTTTCTCTCTTATTCTTCATATTCTTTAACATGGACTCCGCGCGGACCCTAGATTTGCCCATGTGAGACCCAGTGACACCTACAGTGCACCTTTTTTGGAGTTTCAGGTTCAGTATCGAAGATAAGGTCCCCCTGTTTACAGACGTACGATCCTATATGCGAAGATCTACTCTGCCTATCATAAAGGTGTCACCTCTATGTGAAGAGGCAACATGTGATTTACCTCTTCTCATATAGGCATCACTTGATCGTAGAGGTGAATGCCTCTACACTCCTGCCTTGCAACTATAAAAACCCCTAAATCTTCTTCAAAATCTCTAATCTCTTCATCTTATTGCTTTCCCCTGTTCTTCTATCCTAGAGAACATTCTGACCCCCAATCATGACTGAGAGAAGCTTAAAATAGCTACAACCAATTCTAAAATGTCTAGATGGTGGGTCATGAGCTAGAATTGAGCTATTTCATCTATCCGCCTTTCAATCTTTGTATGCTAGGAAGATCAACTTCTCATTTCTCCATATTCTTGCTTAGTTTTAGGATCCCCAAAAACATATTTTTTGGTTCAACACAGTGGAGATCTGCCCCCTTCTAGAAGAATTTAAAGCTATATTGGGCTCTCAAATAGATTCTGCTCGACAGATCATCATTCCTTCAGTAGCAATCCTGGATTTGCACACTATTCAATATCAAATGGCAAGATCGCTCAGTATGTCCCCTCAATCCTCTCTTCATTATATTTTTGGTAATAAAATCCTGCTTAACCCTTTTATAGAGACGGTAGTAGCTATAGACAGCAGCAAGGTTCCCTGGCCTCAAATGATGGCACTTTGCCTATATGCTCAGTTCTTGTTGGTCTCCCCTTCTGGTAACTGTGACCCGAAGATCCTGCATGTTCTGGACTGAGCAGAGAGTGGACTAAACCCTTTCCCCCTCATTCTAGTTGAGACCATTATTAGACTTGATAACTTTTTTGAGACCAAGAGATTCTTTGGGAGTCCATTTCTACTGGAGGTAGGTCTCTTCTTCCTCTTGTCACTTTCTGCTTTCCATCATTCTTATCCATTCTTCACTCCTATAGGCTTGGTTACAAGAGAAGTTGAGGTTACTCGAACCACACAGGGACATTGCTCACTATAAGGCCAAACACTGTCACACTAAGAGACTTCATCCTATCATAGAGCATGCCCACAGCTGGTTATCTACATTCCCTAATACTCTGATTCAGTGGATGTGCCAATGGTGGAACTGCAGCACGTGACCCTCCAGTCCTATACCTACTGTGTTCCCCTTACCGGTCTCCATTTTGCCACCTTCTATAATCCAGCTCAGCTTTGCAGGCAATACAAACAGAAATAGCAGATTGTGGAGCTCGTAGATGAGTTTGAACCAGGGCCTCTTTATCAGATTTTCTAAGTAACCTGGTTGCTACTTGGCCTAAGAGGATTATTCAGAGGTTCATTAACTACAGTGGAGATCAATCTACCGCTGACTAATACAAGGCGTGGGTTCAACTATAATAAGTAGAAAAGGATGAATTTATAAGAAATAGAAGGACAATGACATTATAGGCATCAAGCACCTAGGAGAGTCACAAGAGAAGCAAAAAATATTAGTTTAGTATATGAAACTTAGTCTTTTTATGTACTTCCTTTATCGAATGAGATTTCCTTTTGAGTTAGACATATATGTAATAAGCATTTAATGCAATGTTTATAAAAATAAAGGCAATCTATTATATTTAATTTAAGCACAATGTGACTATACAATTTTGATTATTACATATCTCTTATCATTAATTGGCTTACCTTTGCAAGTTTTCCAACTAACTATTTTCTCTTTTCTCTCTCTCTCCTTTTATATGCCCTTTATTTTTGCTTGGACTGCCTTTTTAGGTTTTTAATCTAGTAGGACTTTTTACTTTTTTTCCTCTTTTTTTTCTTTAACTTTTGCCTAGGCAGCCTCTTTTGAGGTTTTCTCTTTAGCGAAACTTTACAAAAAGTATTTCTTGAGCTTGACCATGTTGATGGGCTCTCTGAATTCATTTCCCTCCGAGTCAGAAAAAAGAATGGCCCCTTTTGAAAATAGCTTCTTCATTTAGTAGGGACCCTCCCAGTTCGGCTTGAACTTTCCCCATGGATCAGTTATGATTGGCCTAGTGAGCTTTAAGAACAAGTCACCCTCTTTGATCTTGCCTGACTTAATCTTCTTATTATAAGCCCAGGCTATCCTTTTATGGTATAACTGAGAGTTATACATAGCCTTCAATCTCTTTTCATCCAACAAAGTTAGTTATGTCAATTGGCTTTCTACCCATTGGTACTCAAGGATTTTAGTCTCTAAGAGAACCCTTAGTGACTAAATTTCAACTTCAACTGGTGATACAACTTCACATCCATATACTAAAGAATACATAGTGGCTCCAGTTGATGTTCTAATGGTGGTTCTGTATCCCCATAATGCAAACTGTAGATAACTTGCCCATTCTCTATAATGTTCCAGCATCTTGGCCAAAATTCTTTTCACATTCTTGTTTGTTGGCTCTAAGGTCCCGTTAGCCTGTGGTCTATAAGGAGATGATCTATGATGCTCAATCTTGTATTCTTCCAACAGAGTAGTCATTTCTGCCCTAAATTAAACACCATTATCAGTGATGACCTGATGAGGCAACCCATATCGCCAAATTATGTTCTTCTCTATGAACCTGGTCATTTTTTTGCCCCTACGATGGTGAATGATTCTGCTTCTACCTATTTAGAGAAATAGTCAATAGCCACTATGATATAACGATATTCATTAGATGCTTTTGGCCTTATGTCAATTCCCCAGACTACAAATGGCAACGGAGAGGTTAATCTCTGAATTTCCATAGAAGGCAAGTGGCTCACATCGCCATATACTTATCAGTTATGGCATTTCTTTACATACTTCACACAATCTGCCTCCATGGTTAGCCAAAAGTACCCTTGATGGGTTATCTTTTTAGTGAGGACTATTCCAGTCATATGCAGCCCACATACACCCTTATGAACTGCTTTCATAATTTTCTATGCCTCACCCTTATCGACGCACCTTAAGTGTACTCCAGTTGGCATCCTTTTATATAACATCCCGCTGTAGCTAATAAACTGTCGTGATAACATCCTTACCGACATCCTTTATTTTCTATCAGCTTCCTCAGGGAATTGCCCTGTCTCAAGATAACGTTGTAGATCAAAAAACCAAGGCTTCTCTGTTGGGTCAATTGACATTATTCTAATTTCCTCATAGCAAGGAATTTGGGCCCATACTAAGATAAGAGGTTTCATTTCCACTCGTCTACCTCCTTCCCATGTCGAAGCCAAGGTAGCCAACGCATCTACCATTTAATTCTCCTCTTGGGGCAAGTGTATGAATCTGTATTATGTGAAAGACAATAGGATCGTGGCTAAATAATCCCAATATGGCTTTAGCTTATCTTCCTTCACTTCTCATTCCTTGGTGATCTGCTTTACTACCAGCATCAAATCCCCATACACTGTCACCTCTTATACCCTCACATTCCTGAGTGCTTTCAGATAAAAAATGCAGGCTTCATATTCAGCTTG
The DNA here is from genome assembly GCA_947683625.1 of Mallotus nudiflorus. Taxonomy (NCBI): domain Eukaryota; kingdom Viridiplantae; phylum Streptophyta; class Magnoliopsida; order Malpighiales; family Euphorbiaceae; genus Mallotus; species Mallotus nudiflorus. The sequence continues at coordinate 324,289 of CANTUR010000857.1, forward strand.
GTTTTTAATGGCCTTAAATTCCACCTCTTCTGCCCCCACATTACTTCTCCTTCTAGCTAGACTAAAATCACGCCAATGCATGCCCCTCTATTGTTCATTGCCCCATCAAAGTATATTTTCTAGGTCTGGATTTCTATTGCCCCCAGGTGTTCATCTAAAAATTCTAACTTCCATTCTTGTCCATCATCTACTAGATTTTAAGCTAAAAAATATGCCACAGCTCTTCCTTTTATCACCTTTTTAATAATATAGTCTATGTTGAATTCAATGAGTAGGACTAACCATATGGCTAATTTCTCCGTCAATGATGGAGTCTGTTGGAGATATCTAAGGGGATCATGCTTAGAAATCGCTTGAATCATGTAGGACTGGAAGTAATGTCGTAGCTTCTTTGTTGCCTAAATTACAGCTAAACAAGTTCTTTCTACTAGACTATAATTGGTTTCATAGGGCAAAAGCTTCTTACTCAGATAATATATGGTATGCTTAACTCTCTCTTCTCTTTATTGAGCTAACATTACACCAATCGTATCTTTTTCTATAGCCAAGTAGAGAATTAAGGGTTTCCCCAGTTTTGGCGGCTGTAAAACTGGAGGATTCATCAAATACTGCTTAATAGTTTTAAAGCCTTACTGACACTTATCATCCCAGATAATCGGCTGATTCTTCTTTAAGAGCTTGAAGATCGGTTCATAAATGGTAGTCAGTTTGGCTATAAACCTACTGATGTATTGTAGCCTTCCTATAAACCCTCTAACTTCTTTCTCATTCGTTGGTGTAGGCATTTATCTGATCACTCTAGCCTTGTCTGGATCTACCTCTATGCCTTTCTGACTGACAATGTATCCCAATAGTTTCCCAGACATCACCCGGAAAACATATTTCTTCGGATTTATTATGAGATTGTACTTTTTAGCTTTTGCTAGGAACTTGTCTAAAGCTTTGAAATGCCTTTCTCTGGTCAAAGACTTCACCATTATGTCATCTACATACACTTCTATCTCTTAGTGGATTAGGTCATGTAGCAGCGTAGTAGCCATTCTTTGGTAAGTAGCCCCTACATTTTTCAATCCGAATGACATGATTGTGTAACAAAAAACACCCCACTTAGTAATGAAAGAAGTCTTCAACTTATCAATCACTGCCATCATGATCTAATTGTATCTCAAGAAGCCATCCATAAAGGAGTACATGGCACTGGAAGATGCACTGTCGACTAAGGTGTCAATGTGTGGTAAAGGAAAATCATCCTTAGGACAAGCCTTGTTCAAGTCCCTATAGTCCACACACATCCTGACTTTACCATATTTCTTGGGAACCGGGACTATGCTAGCTAGCCACTAGGTGCCATCTATCACTTCTAGGAACTTCACTTTTAACTGCTTTTCTACTTCTTGTTTGACTATGAAGGCCCATTATATCCTTAATCTTCTCTTCTTCTGATTTTTAATGGGATGTGAGAATACATGGAAATCTTGTGTTTTGCAATCTCTCTATCAATTCTAGGCATATCCTCATAGCACTAAATAAATACTTTTTGACTTTTTTTAAAAGTTTCTTTCATTTTTTCTCTCTCATAAGGAGTTAAGTTAGAAGCAATAAGTATATTTTTTGGGTTATCACTTGTGCCTAGATTAAATGATTCAGTTTGCACAGAATTAATGTTAAACATATGCATGAAATGATCATCACACACAATATAACCATTAAGAAACACATCGCATAAGTAAGCACAATCAGACTTCATCACATTAACTTTAAAAAGAAAATGTCATCAGTCTTAAATAAATTAGAAATAGAAAGGTCAATGTCACCATAGAAAACATCTATAATAGAATTAAGGATAAAGGTTTCAAAATTGAATTCCTCCTCTTAGTTAGCGGCATCCTTTAGCTCCACTATAAGAATGTTCCCCTCTGATTCTGAAGTCAATACTAGCTCTTATACCATGGGCTCTTCAATAATAGGCTGTTAGTTCCTATCCACATATATAGCGAAGATTTCAAATCTAGGGACCAATTTCTCGGCGATCATCAAGGGCTTAAAAGCTCCTTGGTAAGGACAATTGGCACCTTCCTCCATAAATGTTTCCCATAACGTCTCCTTCTTTGGCTTAACTCTAATTCTATTCTTTTAAAACTTACCCTTAGCCTCTTCCTTCTTTTTAGACTCATCTTTCCTTAAATATCCTAACTCGTTCTTCAAAATTGGTACCTTGGATTGATGAATTTCGGTGGGCCCTGTTGATTCTTTCCTAGTCCTATCCCAGGCATGAACTGTATGCTCTTCATCAAATTGATAACCTTTGGGTTTAGCTCATCTTTATAAATCATGTAGACTTTGAAACTCAAGCTATTCAAAATCTCAGTAGGAGCTAGTTTCAATGCAACGACTACAGCCTCTGTCTCAGCCATTATAGTAACCACCCTCCTTTCATGTGAAAATTTAATCTTTTGATGAACGATGGATGGAACTCCCCTAAAGGATGGAACCACGATCTTCCATGAAGAATAGCGAAGGTGACTGGAATATTTATTACATAAAGGTTAACCCAAACTTCAATAGGTCCAATCTTGACTAAAGCCTAAAAAGTTCCCTCAATTGGCCTTTTCATATCATTGTAAGCCTTTATGACTACATCAGAGGGTTTCAAATCAACTACTGTTAAGCCTAGCTTTGGTACGATCTTTAGGGGACACACATTGATGGCTGACCCATTATCGACCATGATAGAGCATGTCAATTTGCCTTTCACATCGGCCTTAATAAACAGGGCTTTGTCGTGATCCCTTCCTTCTAAGGGCAGGTCATCATCTGTGAACATAATTGCTCTGGAGTGTGTATTGAAGGTATCTTCTTGTGATCGAGAGCAAAAACCAGTGCTTCCCGATGGCTTAGGAGTTCATAAGTAGCTCCTAAATACTAGCAAGATTTTTCTCATCACTTTTGGCCTCTATAATATCCTCAATTTTCTCATTTTTCTTTGATCCCACTTTTGAACTACTTCCCTCTTTCTCTGCCTCAGCCTTCTTCACTTCTTCCTCCCCCTCCTCCAATTTTTTAGCGGACTGTGATACTGTTCTCTCATTATTCTTCCATAGATCAACTGCTTCTCACTCTTTGTCATCAGAACTCCAGATATCAAGCACATGAACATGAGACTCAATGTCCTGCTACCTTAGATTTAGGTTTTTTGGTTATGGTTTTGATGGGGTAGCTGTGACATCAATAAAGGAATTAATAACTTATTCCTCTGTTAGGCCTATGTTGATCATCAAGATACGAGGATTTGGTGGCAATACATTCCGATAATTGGGTAAAGGGTTATTTTGGGTATTTGGTTTTTTAGTTTCTGAGTCAGTTATTTTCCCTGAATCGATCAAATCTTAAATCTCGTGTTTCAAGTGAGTGCAACTTTCTGTATCATGCTCGGTGTTCTGATGACTTACAATATAGTTTCGAGTCAGCATTTTGGAAAGGAGGTCATTTAGGTAAGGGTTGTAGAAGGTTATTCTCAATTGGCTTTTTCAAGACTTTAAAGAGGGGTCTTCCCAAATTAAAAAACCTTCGGGACTACTTGACTACGTTGATCTGTATATTACTGCTCAGCCCAACTCTGCCGCCAAACCCAAACCCTTCTCTGTTTGTAGATCTTCCACTGAAGAACTTCTTTTCTTGTGCAAGGTTTGATTCTTTCTATACTCCAAACTTGTATAACTCCTCAATGTTTTGAATCCCTAAATCCCTCAGTTTCTTGAAGAGAGGGAGTACATAACCTTCCATAGCTATTACCAGTTGATCAGATTTCGTGGGTCGCTGCTTTATCTGTACTAATTTAGCTTTCTACCTGATTAAATAATCCATAAAAGATTCATTAACTGCTTCAGGTTCTGCAAGTCTCTTAGGGAAGCCTCCATTTGAATATTGAGACTATATAGCTTGATAAATGCAGTGCATACTTCCTCCCAATCAATTTAAACATGGGATTCTAGTGCATAATACCATCTAATGGATGCTCCTTCCAAAGACAGTGAGAATTGCTTCACCATCTGCATTTTAGTTAATTCAATTATCTTCATGTGGGTCACATACTTCTTTAAATAGAGGTGGGGGTCCTCTATGCCAGTGAACTTCTTTATGTTAAGAAACTTGAACTTCCATGGTAAGGGATTATCATCCTTATCCAGGCTCAGCTAGGAATAGCTCATTGAGGCATCGATCCTTTTTTCCTTTATCATCAGCTGCATTTGAGCCATAAACTTGACAAGGTCTTTAGCCCAATCCATCTTCTCCATATTTCCCTGGGAATTTTCTTTTTGACGGATAATAGATTTTGCCAGTACTATCTACTGATCATCTTCTACCTCTTGCCTTTCAAGAACATTGGCATCCATATCAAAATGTCGAGGTTGAGGTGCTAGTGGTTGGGGCACTAGCGGTTATGATTCCCCTTTAGTTGTACCCATCATTTCCCCGTAATTTCTCTCATGATCACCCTAGTTTGTTCAACCATTTCAGCTTTTAACTGTTCCTTGAAAGCTTCAGCATCAAATTCTGCCATTTTGATCCCTCTACAGATTCTAACCAGACGACCCGTGTCAGATCGCTTCTAATTGGTAGACTGTTGTGGATCTATATTTACAACCATTGAGGGTCAAAAACATGCATGGCATGTATGCATAAAATGCAAGCCTACTGGTAAGAAGAAAACAAAACATATATGCACGTATCAGAGGACAAAACAAAAAGCTCTCTAACGATATCTACACCCTTATTTCTCCCATACATATGTTCAATGGCGAGTTCCTTGTCCTAGGATTTTTTGTTCTGGGTTTTAATTATCAACAGGGGATAATAAAATCGATGAATGCAAAATAACTCCTAAGACGATGCAAACAAGTGGCACTTCCTCCAAATAATTCTAAAGTCCATTTTAAATAGGCCAAGAATGATATCAAAGGCCCACCTTATCAAGATCCCTTTGAAATGGGCTAATAATAGGCATGAAAGGCCTGTCTTTTCAAGGCTTATTTTACAATGGGCTTGGGCTTTATTTAGAGTATTACCATATGGCATAAAACACATGCATTTGGAAAAAAGAACCTAGTGGAAATTACTAAGTCATTACATGAGATAACTCTTGGGTAATAAGCTTTGACTCCCATAGCTATATACATCCATTACGTTTCCCTACTCAAGGGTCTGTACTATACGGATAGGTACGTGCTATGAGTGACAATAATCAAATACTTCACCACCAGGTTTGAATGAAACACAGGTAGCAAAGCAAATATTATTGTCGATTTATTTGGGACTTGGAGTGCATTGTGTGGAAACGTGTAGTGAATGTAAAATTTGCAAAGGAAATAAAGAAATAATAAAAGATGATAAATTACCAAACACTTGGAATCAATTATGGGTTTTTGGAATGCCCACCCAACCTTGCGGTTGGCTTCTATGTGTATTTTGTATTTTATTATCTTTGATTATTAAATTATTCCCTTATTAACATACAAGTCGCGAGTGATTTCCAATTTTATATTTTACTCCAAGTTTGCACATTAATCCCGTTTTATGCTTAAATCCCTGACATTCAATCACAAATAAATATATAAAATAAATAAAAAGAATTTACAACCATTCATTCCAAATAAAAGGAGAGAGGGATTAAGGATTATAATTTTTTTGTGCAAATAAATATAAAAATACTAAAAATAAATCATACATAAACCAATAATAAACCACAAATAAACTAATTAATTATACAAATTAATACTCTAAAAATGATAAATAAAGTAAACATCTAGTGATTAAAAATCACCAAGTAGTTCCTGCAACACATACAAGTTAATTCCATATAACAACAACAATAATATTTTCAAATCATCAACACATAATATTCATAAAATAAATGAACGTAAACTCATAAAATGATCCACTAAATAACACAAAAAAAGGAAAATAACATAGAAATAATATTTATCAACATAGAAATCATGCATAATTTCAAGAAATATAAAAAATTAAACATAAAAATCATGTCAAACATGAAAAATATGAACAAAAAATTATGGCATAAAAAGGCAGAGTTATGTCAAAGAGGCTTGACCAAGAGGCGATGCCTCCATCACCTCATCATGAAAGAGTGATACCTCTATGAAGAGACGTCGCCTCTTCAACAAAGGCAGGAACACTTTACATTTCTCAAATCCTAAGAAATGCACAAATCAAGCACATAAATAAGAAATAGACGCAAATATACAAGTATCAACAATGAATATTTCATGCAACCATACTTCTTTATAACTTCAAATAAGTAATTTAGCTCAAGAAAACACACAAAATAACAACAAATCAAAGCTTTTAATGAAGATAAAAACTTAAAGCTTAAAATAAAAAGACTCACTGACTCAGACATACTTAATGTTCCTAACTGAGACCTCAAAGCTTGGTTGATGGAGGAGTGGCCTTGAATGCAAGGAGGTTCCCTCTTATTCTCAAGAATCAAGTCCTTTAATCTTCAAAGTCTCCTCCCTTCTTCTTCCTTTCTTTCTTTTTTTTCTTTCTCTTTTTTTATGTTTTTTTTTTCTTTCAGGAGTTTCTTTCTAACAATTAGCCAACTTCCCTCCTTTTGCCCCCTACATTCCGTTTTAAAACCTCTCCTATTTTCTCCTTTTTTAAGTTCCCAAAAACTCATTCTCACTCTCTCCTATTGCCTTTTTTCATTCCCTATGCCCCTTTCCTGCCTTTTTCTTTTTTCCTTTACACCCAAAAATGACCAAATCCTCAGCAGGTGGGCTTCCAACCACTGTCATTAATGGTATTTAATGCTGCAAAGAGTGGGTATGATGAGGCAAAGCCTTACCAATGCCTAGGGTGAAGAGACGATGCCTCTTAGTTGAGGCGATCGCCTCTTCACCTAGGCCAGGTCAAGGCCCGTGGGCCAAGAGGTAATGGGCTTGGGCTTTGGCTTAGTGTTTGGGCTTAAACATGATTTTTGTGGGCTTGGCTTAATGTTTAAGCTTTCAAAGTCGATTTTAGAGAAGTCTCGGGCTCCCCTTACATTCAAAACTCAAACTTTCTCATTATGAACTTTCATTGCGAGCCGATCAAACTGACAATGTCTATACCAAGCATATGGTTTGCTAGTAAAATAATAATGTACGAATTCTACATTGTTTTTTTTATATGATAACTTAGGTACTCAGTATAAAAATTTCTATTAGTTTAGAGAAAATATATTTAGTAATTATTTTTTATAAGGATAAATATAAAAAAATATTTTGTGACTTAGCGCCTTTTCATTTGTGGTCATGTGATTTTTTTTTTTTTTGTGATATTTACTGTTAATAAATTTAAGCCAAATTCACTAATATCGTGAATATTAGTATCAGTATTTACGTCAACACGTCAACATCTACGTGGATATCCATGTCAATACCCATGTCAACATGTCAATATCCATATCAACACATCAACATATATGTCATTATAGTCAACGGTGTTAATGAATTTAGTTTAAATTTGCTAACTGCAAATATTATAGGATACTAAACTGTTACAAAAACAATTATAAAATCATAAGTGAAAAAATGTTAAAATTTTTTTATATTTATTTTTTTATATATATATAAGAGTTTAATTTAAAATTTTTAAATTTAAAATTTAAAAAAAAAACTGTAAAAATGAAAGGGGAATAAGATTTGAACCGCACCTCAAAAAGCACCAAGCCGTGGCTTTAAATTTGGACCTCTAATTACTTGAATGAAAGTCAATTATCAATCATGTTATTTGATAACTTTATTTAAATATTTTTAGCTTCACACAAATTAAGAATCACACATTTTTTACGTAGGGGCAAAACAACCCAATTATTGTACAGTGGCTTTTCTAAGCACGCGTCCGACAATCGTCAACCCTATACCCAAAGATATTCGCTTGACGTATACTACCGCTGTCTTATCTTGGCACGTGCACTATCAAGGGCAGGTTTACTGTTCAGATACTACGCCATAACAGGATCGCTATCTCACCTGGCACTGTTTAAATAAGCCTGTAGAAAACCGACACGTAGTGACTGTGATGGTTCTACTATTTGACAGCTGCCAGGTTTGCCAAGTTGGACTCAAATCTCCTTGGAAAGGTGCATCTAGAGGGCTGTTCATTCATTGACACGTGTCTCCTAACTAGGTTATTGGTTTTTAAAAATATTATTATGTAATTAATTAAGGATAATCTATTGCTGCCTTTTTCTAAAAAGGAGAAGTTGGAAAGATAATCATATGCTTAAATCAGAAATACTTTATATATATATATATATATATAGAAATACTTAAATATATTTACATGTTAATTTTTTTTAAAAAACAGTCATTCTCTTTAAATTGATGATAATAAAAATTAAATTATATACCTAATGATGCCAACAATAGTAAAAATTAAATTTTATACCTCATAATATTTTTTTAAAAAAATTATCAATTGACTATTTATTCGCTAACTATTTATATATTAGTTTTGATTAAATTTTGATTTGAAATCGGGGATTGATGTAAAAATTAAAAATTAAATTAGTTTGTTAAATATAATTTTTTTAAAAATAGCAAAATTTTAATGATTTTCTTTAAGAATTGAACTTATTGCTGTGTTAATTACTCGAGCTCAGTAATTGGTTATTCAAATATCGCTTTGAGGGTCACTGTAGTAAAACAAAATCAAGAATTTCAAATCTTATTATAGTTGAAATTTGAGTAATGTCAAATCAAAAGAGGATTAATTTCATTCTAATATTTGTTTAATTCTAAAAGTGTAGGAGTATATATATAACTTTAGAATTCAATTTAATCCTGACTTCAATCTAAGACTTTATCAAATAATTTTATAATTTTAATTTTGACCAATTTAATTTTACTATTTGAACATTCGTAATAGACGAGAAGAGTTGATCTCGAAATCCAAACTTCATTTTTGATAAAATTCAATTAATTAACTTGATCATAAAATTTAAGTGTCATATACGAGATATATATATATATATATATATATATATATATATATATATATATATGTGTGTGTGTATGAGCACGTACATGTCGTATACATGCATATAAATTTTTAAAAAATGAATTATTTTCTTAAAAAAAAAGTAAAAAATAGTTAATGATAATTTTTTTGCAATGATACCTATTTAAAAAAGAAGAACCACATTATTTTACTGTATAATCTATCGTTATTTAGGGTATATAATCTGCCATTAAAAAAAAAAAAAAGAAGTATTTTTACAGGTGTAAACAGCTATCAAACACTTTCTTCTGAATAATTTTCCTTTTTTCAGGTTTTGAGTTTCTTTTATTTATTTATATAGCATTTGATTGAACATTTCAGCGCATGAAAAAGCAGAGAAAATACATGTGAATCCTGAACAGTATCTTCTTCTATATATGACAACTTGACAACAATTAATTTCAATATATTTATATATTCTTGACAAAAAAATAAATAAATAAAGAATATTGATTCATCAGCCCACCCTTGCAATTTGCATATGTAGTGTTCTTTTTCTAAACAGCAATATCTACAATTAGGTTGCTGTCCCCTACTTCTTCCTTTTCTTTTTTTTTTTTTTTTTTGTAGTTTTTGTGCATAAGCATTTCCCACATTTATTAAGGGTTGGCGACATCCCACACTGAAAAAAAAAATTGTAGTTTTTATTAATTGTACAATATTATGAGTTTTGAAAATTAGTACATGAATTCCTATGATTATGAAAAGACTATTTTGATTCTTCATTATTTTACATGTATTTTATTTTTAAAATAATAATTAAAAATTTGATCACTAAATTATTTATTTCTTAACTTATAATATTTTTTTATATTTAATTATAGGATAAGAATACATATCGTAAATATCACCAGATATCTTTTTTTGAAAATTTAATTATTTTTTAAATTTAATTATTTTTTTAATTTAAAATCTAAGTTGCATATAGATAAATCCGTTATGTAAAAATTTAAATACTTATAATTTATAATTTTTTTTAAAATCTAAAATTTAAATTGCACATTATTGAATCTATCTTATAAAAATTTAAATATTCAAAATTTTAATAATATAATGAAAAATATTTTTTTAAAATAAGAGATATTTTTGTAAAAGTATCGCCAGTTGAGACGTATTGTTGCGTCGCAACTAGCAATACTAATTTTTTTCCTTAATTATAACATAAATTTTGGCTATTTTGAAATAAAAATATTTTTAATTTTTAGCATGTTATAACATGTGGAGGGTGGAAGAGGAGAGATTCAATGAAGATATCAAATCTCCGTATAGTCCATAAGGTTTTGCCGCAGTATTGCAAATGGAGATTAAATATACGTACGGCATAGTCCTATCTCTCATTTCAAAAGATGAGATTAGTATTCTCTTTATTAATTGAGGCATAGCATTAGATTTCAACCATATAACCAGGATAGAATCAGGCCCCCTCTTTCACCCTTAAAATGACATCAAACTAATCTTCCGTGGATTGACAAAACTAATTATTTATGAACACTTTAAAAAGTCAACTACTTCTTCTTATCATTTACATGAATACATTTGGAGTAATTTGAGTACGAGAATTTTGGGAAAAAAAACAGAAAATTGTTTTTTTTTTTTTTTCAATTAAGAGGTCATATAATATTAGTACTGATGAACTACACAATATAGGTAACCTTTTCCTTTTTAAATAAGGATGACAAAAATTAAATCATACATTTTAGAATACTTTTAAAGAAGAGTTACCATTTAACTACTTTTTAATTGGATTTTCTTTTCTATTTTAATAGAAAAGAAGTCAATTTTCCTTTCTAGTTAATTTATTTATTTTTTTAAATCACGACCATTAGTTAATACTTTTCAAATGTATTTATTTGGGATGATTCTATCTAATTTAGACATTAAGTAACTAGGAACTTGACTTAACCCTCAAACGTAAAAAAGATAAAATTTTTGAAGTGTTTAATATTAGATTAGTATAATGTTCGATTATTTATCTTACAACACAATACATTAAAAAATAAAGTTATAACACAATACAATACAATACATTAAATATAACAAATAGAGATTAAATAATTGAGTTGGTAAAAAGAAACTACAGCAAATAACATTACTATCAATTTCCAACCAAAAAGACCACTAACAACATTAGAATTCTCTCATTTTAAAGGCAAAATTTAATTACACAAATTAGCATAAAAAGGCAGTAAAAACAGTTTCAATTTGGCAAATGTTTTGGCCAATATGGTACAAATTAAGAGCATAGTTGACACAACCAAATCAATTGAAACCAACCATCCCTATATAGCCTATTAGTTTAGGACCACTTCTTGTACATAAATAGAGAATGCTTATGCATCTCTATGCCTTGCCTGTTTTGGAACTTAATTGGTCCACAATATATGTTGACCAAATTACCCCTGTTCATTTATTTGTTATATGTATTTCTTCTTCTTCTTCTTTTTTTTCCTTAGAAATCAAGCAAAGTATCATCTCAACAATATCATTTCCTCCCTCCATTTAGATCTTCACCTAAGAACACTACCATTTATGGTTTCCAAACATAGATGTAATCCTAAGCATTTCCTTTATCTAGTGGCTACAATCCATTGCATATATAAAAAGCAAAATAAGCTATTTTTTTAATATATATGCACACACTAGAATAGTCAACAAGGTTTGATTGTTTTTTCTTTAATTTAAACTAGTCGCATTCCAAAATTATTACATTCTAATTAATTCAAATGGTAAAATTTTTTAACAATTAATTTAATATTTCTATATATATCGCAATTCGAATATGAAACATCATTAACAGTTAATACCAACAATTACTGGTAAGTTTTATTGATCTTTTTATACCATTTAAAAAAAGTTAAAAATAAAAAAAAAGAAATTTAAATTTAAATTTTTTGTTGAAAAACAGTAAAAGTTAACCAATTATTATTTTTTAAAAACATTATAGAGTTGCTTTATTTCATGACTAGTTTGGCATGATTTATTATAATAATAATCATAATAATAATAAAACACTAATTAAAATAAGCGAGATTTTGTCAAAATCACAATAACAACAGAAATGTTCATTTTCTTGTAATGTCACTTAACTACTCCCCATCCATATTTGGCATTAATACCCATTTGGCTATGGAATTCTTGATGAAAAAGCATTTAAGCATATCTCTCCAGCTAAGAACACTACAAATGGAAAGAAAAACCTCTTAGCTTAGTAGCAAATCAATTAAGGAAGTAATTTAAAATGTAATTAATTAATGTTTGCTTGACGTACCAATCTTTTTCAATTTTTTTGTTTGCATTTCGATTAGTTAATAGTCAAATGTTAAGGTTAGCTTAATTAAGATGATTCCCACGACACTCAAGTTGCTCGAGGAAGCTAATTTGAAGATTAAATAATAAATTAAGTTGTGCTTAGGCATATGCATATAAATATATTGTAAGACTAACATATAATCATCATGAAAAACAAACATCAAAATCATTATAGGATATTAAATAAATAATTTGTTACATAAAATAAAATGTAAAAATACTTACTTGATACGGAATTCATCATAATTATTGAGAAACTTGAATCAAATTGGATGTTCAGTTATTTTCTAATTAAAATCAGTTTCTCTCCCTTAACTTTAATTTTTCACGTAGCAAAAAACTAAATAGATTTTAATTTGCTAACCCTAATAGGTAGAGAGAGAATCAATTTATATATGTGAATAACTTTAAATTTGGTACGTCCATCAAATAGCAAAATCAATGGCTTCAATTTATTTTACTATTAAATAGAACCCTAACTAAATAGAAAATCTAAATTAAATATTAAATATGACCTTAAACTTTCAGACCACATCTAACATACATAACAAAATTGTTACTATATAGTTTTGTGGTTAAACATATCTTGTTTAGTTTTTCATTCAAGTATCAGTGATTAGAATTTTTTAGTATAATTATTTTTGATATATGATAGTGATAAAAGCTCCGATTAATATGAATCAAATTGGATGATTTGTAAAATTTTCCAACAACTATTTTTTTATATACAAGTTTTAAGTTCAAAATTTTATTTAAAAAAATTTAAATTTATTATAACTTGAACCAATAGGTATTAGTATATATATACATGAATACAAGTGGTTTAATTTTATGTAATTTTCAAACATAAATAAGTACATGAATAAAAAGAGAATCATATATCTTTATTTTTGTAATTTGAGATCTTGTTGGTACTTTGCAGTACAAAATTATGAGAAAATTGATAGAAGGGATGATACCAAATAGTGAATGTTGACCAAAGGAGTGGCCTAAATTAAATAATGAAGAAAGCATAAATCCTAATTCCCCTATCTTTTTTATTGGATTAATTCATAATATTTGTGATAAATCTACATTATTCTACCTCTAGTTAAGATATATATTCATGGTGATGTAAAGTAATTTCCAAGGATATGATTCTAATTGACCAAACAAATTTGTACACATAAATGGATGTACACTAATTGCACAATTGAACATCATATGGTCAACAAATGCCATAAAAAATAGCCAAAAAAAGACTCAAGAAAACTACCACAAACAAAGAATATTAATTTTTTTTTCACATTATTATCTTTGAATTTTTGGGTATGTGATTTGTAATAAGACATTTCTTCCACATGTCAATTGAATAATTAATCTTATCTAAAAAATACAGATATACATCAAACCTCTCTTTATCTACGCGGATCATAGTTAATTTTTTTTGAAATCTGTCGAATGATTAATTCTCCACTATAAGAAAAACATCATTAAATAATTTATAGAGTTAATTGTGTATCCAAACTATACTTTGAAGTAACTCGTGATGAGAATCAAAGTTGACTTTTTTTATACCTTTTAATGTTTGACTTTTTAATACCTTTTTAATGTTTAACTTAATACTTTTTTTACTTTGGTCTAGTTCAATTCTCTCTTTTTGAATTGAAATTCTTTTGAAGACATAAACATACAGAAAATACCAACTTTTTAGGTTATATACTTTGATTCATTTTTTTTTTTTTTTACAAAAGGCATCTATTTTATAATTGTTGACTTAATTAAGGAGTTAAGATTGTTAGTTTAGTGATGTTATAAGATACATTAATTGAGCTGTTAAACCTACATTTGTATTGTACATGGAGATACAACACATGCTAATATCACTAATTAAATATCATAAGGTCTTTCAATATAGTATAAATAACTTATAATCTTTTATATATATATATACGTTTCTTTTTCCTATAAGAATAATTTGAACTTACAACATTGAATTTCTTCTTATTCTTTTTTTTTTTTGAAATAAGAATTTCTTCTTATTCAAAGAATAAATGTTGTCAATAATGAATTTCTTTTCTCAACATAACTCAAAAAAATGCTATCCACTAATTTTTTTAAAAAAAAAAACATTTTATAGCTAAATGAATTTTACCTATATATAGTGTTTTTTAACAAACTAAATTACTCTATTTTCTTAACAATTAGAATTTGATCTCTACGAGGAATTTTCTCTAAAACTTAATCTTAAATACATTAAACTAAGATATAAAAAAAAAGTTTCTAAAACCATCCAAATCCGAATATAAACTAACCGAAAATTATTATTGCTATTTGAAGAAAATAATCGTGTTAGATATCATTTTCTTTCATCCTTTAAACAAAATTACTAGAAAAATAATCTTATTTTTTTGATATAAACTATTGATATCCAGAGTTTTTTTTTAATATTAATTAATCCGATTCAATTGTAACAAAATCATAAAAACAACAATGATTTTTAATAATTAATTTAATGTAACACTATATATTAAGACTCAAAACTTTGAAATGTAATTTAGGCCAGAAAAATAAGATTATTAGTTCTTTAATATTGAAATGATTATATTAATATTTGATTTTGACATTCTCATTCGCATTCCCAATAACCAGAAACACAGTTATCTTCTTGGGGATAATTAACTTCAAATTAGCAATTTCTTGTTTTTGGTAATTTTTAACAATTAAAAAAATTATAAAAAGGATGAATTAGATTGACGTAGACATGAAACCAATGTAGTACCGACACGTGTAAATCCATTTTAAGGTAGCTGACGACGTTCTTCTGCTTCTAAAGACAACGAGAAGAGATAGAAAAAAAAAATAATAATAACAGCTCAAAAAAATTTTCAACTTCATTAAAAACCACAAACAATAACCCAGTTCCTTCTAGCACAAAAAGCAGAGACTTAGTCAAGATAGAGCGCATGCAATCCACACTAAAACCCAACATAGAACTAGAAGGAAAGAACACACCAACCCTAAGCTAATAACCAGCAAATGAATTCACTATTCCACTGAAAAAAAAAAAGGTGACGTAAGATTGAAACCTGAGGTTAAAAACAAGGCAAAATTTGACATAAAGATTAAATTTTTTAATTTTTCTCAAATACCCACAAAGAAAATATATATATTTCTCTTTCTTTAGGGTTTGGTTTCTTCAAAGAATCTAACTTTGTCCTGATTTTACATGTATTTGGTTACATTTGAGCACTGACCCAAAAAGAAGAAGAAGAAGAAGAAGTAATATATAGCATCTATATATAGGTGTATATATATAGAGAGAGTTGTGTATATAGAAAGAAAGGGAGAGAGCTGAGGAGGGTCTAATCTTCTTGTTGGGTTTTGTGTGACTTATTATAAAAAAAAATGGGGAGAGGGAGAGTGGAGTTGAAGAGGATAGAGAACAAGATAAACAGGCAAGTTACATTTGCAAAGAGGAGAAATGGGTTGTTGAAGAAAGCTTATGAACTTTCTGTTCTTTGTGATGCTGAAGTTGCTCTTATCATCTTCTCTAACCGTGGCAAACTCTATGAGTTCAGTAGCATCTCTAAGTATGATCATCTATCTCATCACCCTTTTCCTTCTTCTTTTTAAATTTATTTTTATTTTTGAAGATGGCTCAGTGTGTGTTTTTTTTGGTTTCTGTGTGCGATCTGTTTCCTTTGCACTTCTTTTCCTGATTTATGTTCATGAATCTTTATAGTTATGGAGAGCAAGCTTCTTGAATTACATGAAACTTTGATGAGATTGTGATAATTTAGTTACTTCTCAATAGCTCATTTTATGTTTCTCCATTATTTCTGATTACCAACTTTGTGTGTTAATGTGCTTTTTTTGTTTTGATCTTTTGATGTTGATCAATTAGGTCATTGTTTGATCTTTGCATCATTAGATCTGAATCAACTTTAAAGTCTTTTTGTTTGTTCTCTTGAAGATCTATAGCTGTGGTTTAATTGAGCTATATTTGATCATAGTTTTGTGTAGAATTGTGCGGTGATTAGCTGACAATTTTGATCCAAAAGAAGGAAACAACTTATTTTTGCTCATTCCTCACCATTTCATCTTCTACTTCTTTTCTTAATTTGCTGAAAGAAAGAATGGAAGGACAAACCAATTTGTTTTATGTTCTCTAGAGTTCAATCGGTTTCAAATTTTCTTAGTTTTCTCTATTTTTGGGGCAAAGCTTGGTCATAACAACGTGAATCCTGAAGGTCAGTATACTATCTTGATGACATGTTGTAATCCATGTGTCAATTGTGTGTGCAAGAGAGAGTTGAAGGGTAGAGAGGCAGACCACATGAGAGACTGAGAAAATGGTCATAGTATATATGTTATCTGCTAGGTATTGAGGATGTACACCCCTTTTGCTGGAATCCGTACACACTGGTTTGAATGAAAAAAAAAAAAGAAATATTGTCCTTATTAGAGTTAAATAATAACTTCTGACCTCATTTAACGATTCTATGAAAGATGTTGAATGTTTTATTACTTTTTTGGGATTTGTTAGCATCATTAATTTTTTAAAATCTTTGGTAAGGACATGTTTCTTTTACATGCATTTGATAGGATCATGTATATCAGCTTGATTTAAGGAAAAAAAAAACTACAAAATAGTCCCGTGAAAATAAAAAGAACACAAACACATTCTTTGAACACTTTGGCGCCTGTATTTCACTGTAGCCATTAAAATGTGTGGGAGTATCTGTTTATAGAGTTCATTACAATCTATAGTTATCTTCCAAAGAACCAAAGGATTAGTAAATTTTATTGTTTGGTGTGATCTCTTTCAAAGAACCTTAGTTGATGTGCAATTTTTTTAAGGATAGCCATATATGCACTACATGATCAACTAGCTACGAATATATGCATGCTTAAAGATATTACAATCTATTTTCTGTCTGCTTAGGATTGGTTGCTTTGTAGTATCTTCTTTAGTGGCAAATCTTATGCATGTTCGTTGGTTTGAGCATAGCATATTATGATCTATCTTAAAGTTTTTGTTGGATTCCTAGTACTCACATTCTTTTCTCTGTTGGGCTCAAGAGGGGAGGGCTTTTTAGTGGGGTAATCATCCATTCTAGGTTTCATCTGTCCAAACTCTTACAATGACATTCTTCTTAATTTGTCTAGTTAATGGATTTACTAGCTCTTTTGTGTTATTTAGATGATTTAAATATATGGAAAAAAATTCTTGCATATTCGTATTCACTAGGAACAAATTTAGGTTAAAGTTTAATAGCATGTTCCACGAGTTGTAAGAAGTAGAGTTAGCATTTTCTTGAACTAGAGTGTCTGTGACCCAATGTTCAAGAAGAGAAGAACTAAAATACCATGCATTTTATAGTTTTTTTAAAACATTACAGCATAGGTCTTCTTTCATATACTAATAATTGGTGAAGTTATGTTAATTTTTATGTACTCGTAGACTCCAGTGGCTATAGGCCCTTTCTCTTTTCTCATATTTGGCTTGTCCACCTTCAAGTTTTTTGCCAATCTAGTGTCGTAGTTAGTAACTATAAGTTCCCTTAACCTAAAAGCTTGTTCCTGCAGCTATTAAACTTTTCCATCCTAAGATTCTTCTTTAGAATCATCTGAATGCTAATTATTATATTCTCTTTGTAGGAATTTTTTTTTTGAACATCTCTTCAATTTGTAAGAATCAGTAAAGGTAGCTCCAAAACTTCAAAAAATTGGTGCATGAGATGAAAGCAATCATCTCTCCATCCAACATTTACTTGAAAAATCTTCCTTACCTCTCAAAGTCATAATTATGTATCTAATCTCTTGCTAAAATTATTAATATATTATAGTTTCAAAGAAAATTTTTATTTTTAGTCTCTTTTAGATTTTTTTTTTCCTCTAACTGCTTTTAAAATACTACAACTTGAAAAATTCAAATTTGTTAATGATTCACTAAAATTATAGTTTTTGGAGCATTTTAAAAGAATATAACGCGGTTTTTAAGAATATATTTGCTATTAATATTATAATTTATTTGAAAGATCTATACTAGATATATTATACATTACAGTTAGATTTATAATACATACTTTAAGTGTTTTACATTTAACTAATAAAAATGAAACACGTCTTTATATTATAAATCTAACTATAGGGTATAACAAATTCGGAGTAAATAATAACTTTCCATTTCTTTTAATAAATCATTTTGATTTAAATTAGTTAGAGTAATAACTCTTGATACCTATAGTTTAGGGAAAAAAAAAATCATCTTGATTAGGTTTAAAGAAATTATTTAAGATGACTAGCTTTTGCAACTTGTAAAAGGATTTGTTTTTTAATATATATATATATAATCAAACCTTATTATTTCTTGAAAATTACTAACTTGGCATGGATTTGTTTTTCTTGGAACAAGGAGTAATTTTACTACAAAGGCTTAGGAAAGAAGTAACTGTCAAGTACATGTAGGAACAGGGTAGGAAAAGAAATGAAAAGGACAACAGAATATGCTCTTCGATAGCCAAAATAATAAAACAGTACTGGGCTATGAAAAATGAGTGTTTGCGTATGGGCTAATGGAGGTCCAGCTCTGCCAGGTTTTGAGTGTTTCCCATGTAAAATTTAAAACTAAGCTAATACCCTCCTCAGAAGTTTAGTTATTTTCTCTATATCCCTTCTTTTATATGATTTGCTTTCATTTTCAACCTTCACATAGTCACATCATCACCCCTCCTGCCATCTAGTCAAAACCTTAATTCTGCCACTGCCTGTCCATAATGTAGGTGTATTAAAATATGCAATCCTCTCCAAATAAACAGCAAAAAACCATTCGAGCTGCTGAAAGTTAAATAATTTAATAATATAACTCTCTTTAAAATATATGTATAGATCAAGAATTTGATCCTTACCCCTCCAAATTAAAAAAAATGATAAAATGGTCATTTGATAATCACTTAAATCGAATTTTTAGTGCCCTAGTGTATTCTGACAGTGCAGCAGATTGGAGGCTCGAATGACAAACAAAGATAACTTGTCTCTATATAAATTTTTTAAATAAAAATATCTAATAATGAATTTGAGACTAAAAGAAGCCAGGGGAAAAATATGCACTAAAGGATTATTAAAAAAAAGAATAATATAATGACAATTTCAATAGTGAAAACTTAAAATTCTTATAAGAAGATTTAGGTTATGAAAAAAAAAAAATCTTTTTAGAGATGGCCGAATAGGAAAGTTGTTAGTGGCCAGACACATCAAAATTGTTAAGCAGGGAAAGAGTAGCCTTTCACATATATATGAGTTGGGCCATAATTGTTTGTCTTGAGATGTTTGTTATGTTTGCTAATTAAGATATTAGTTTAATAGCCTATAATGTGTGCATAGATGCCGAATTTAAGCCCAATTATACATCTATTATCTTCAACTGGACATTTGTTGGGTAGATGGTTCTGTTAATCTTTACATTGGGCTATTCTAATCTAACAACTTGACGGATAGCCTACTACTCTACCTTTGACGCCATTGACTAATGACTATGTAAGGGTAAGATGAACTGACAGCTAAGAGGGGAAAATTTTTCTTGGACAGTCTGATCCTTCTATTTGATGTCACTGACTAATGACTATGAAACCATAAAAAATTATTGTTTTTGGTATAAATGCTGAATTGAGTTTAGCCATGCTATCCATTAATGAATTTATGTTGAATAGAATAATGTGATATTCTGTTATACTGAATGAGAGATCTCCCTTCATCACTTAAAAAAAATTATTTTCTTAAACTATCATCTTTAAATTTTAAAAGGACTTATTATACTCCAACAATTGGTGAATGTGGTAGTCTAAACATCAACAGCTAATAAGTATAATGGCCTCTTGGATCTACTGTGTCCCATTGTACACTTTTTAAAAAATGGATGAATTTTTCTACTCCATACTTCACAAATGGATATGATCAACAATGAAAACTTCCAACTTCTCTGATTTTTATTAAATTGAATTTTTTATATCCAAATAAAATGATTTGAAAATTGTTGCAATGTTAATTTTCTGTAATGTTCTGTTGTCATAAGTTGCATTTATTATGAATTATTGATGACACCACATGCGGCTGGATAATTTGCACTTACATATCTTTTCAATTGGTTTTCATTTCAGCAGCATCTTAAGTTCATCTTCATAGTTTTGTTGGTCTTATTTAGTCTCTTTTGGTTTTTCTGATGTGGCTGAGCTTTCAGTAGGTTATTTGAAGTTTACTTTCTTACAAGTTTTATGTGTTTTCAAATGAGCTTAATATGTTAGTTTTAGGTAGGAATTTTCTTTTTCACCCATTATATTTTATAATGGGTGATTTTTCCTATTCTATTAATAAAATTTTTGCTCTTTAAAAAAGTATAATAAAATATCTTTAACATGAATTAAGGTTAAAAATATTTAAAAATCCTGCTTCTTCTTTGATGGTGATTTTGATCACTTCCCAATTTCAGTTTCGATATTGCTCAGATTCAATATCGTGATAAGATTTGTTACTCCTTTATGTCTTCTTTTCAGCATGCTCAAGACCCTGGATAGGTATCAAAAATGCAGCTATGGTGCAGTGGAAGTCAATAAACCAGCCAAAGAGCTTGAGGTATAGTTCAAACTTTATTTTCTGTCCGAGATGTCAATGATTATGAAATCATATAGCTGTTAGCAATAAGGAATGAAGATGTCATGTTCCTCACGTGTTTGTTCGACTCTTAGCTAGAAATTACCTCAGTTTCACTGTATATTCTGTTGGAAATGTGGTTTTCATTTAGAAGTTTTATTTTCTGTGAGCAGAGCAGCTACAGGGAGTATTTGAAACTGAAAACTAGATTTGAGTCTCTGCAGCGAACTCAGAGGTGAGAAACCTGAATATCAAGCATCTTAGAACAATGTATATAATCTGGGTGAGCGGCTAGTTCAAATGTTAATTAAAAAATTAAGGGGGAGTTTCTTGACTTTTTGCTGTAAGATCTTAATGACTGCATCATAAGCCTGATAAATTTTTAGTCTTGAAACACCTTTTCGTTTGGTGCTGCAGGAACCTTCTTGGGGAGGAACTGGGCCCTCTGAATACGAAGGAGCTTGAGCAGCTTGAGCGTCAGTTGGAGTCCTCTCTGAAGCAAGTTCGGTCCACCAAGGTGACTGAATCAGTGTTATTGCATGCTTTCTTTTATTATAACTGGAATTGTTGGGTTTACACCATCCCATTCATATGATTTCGCTTGTGTCAATTGAATATGTATAACGAATTCCTAATGCTAAACTCAGGGAAGCATCATAGTTAGCTAGAAATATTTGGATAAGGGTAAGAAAGGATTGATGCAAGGGGGCTTGTTCTAACATAAACTAGTGCATGTACTGTGTTGTTTATTTTCTTCATCCAGTTGTTTACATATTAATTACCTTCTTGTCTTAAATGACTTTCTCTTCTTATTTTTCTCATATAGTTCAATGTTTTTATATTATGGGAACTTTAAATTTTCCTTCTATTGTTACCAATGCATATCTTTTCCAACTTGTTTGACATTGTTTATCTGAACTGCTTTTGCAGACCCAGTATATGCTTGATCAGCTTTCTGATCTTCAAAACAAGGTACTTGCAAGTGAAACAATGATGAACATAATTTACTTTAATGTTGCTTCTAGTACTGACTGACTATTGCTTTGAATACAGGAGCAATTGTTGCTGGAAGCTAACAGGGCTTTAACAATAAAGGTAATACTTTACAAACTTTATGTTCTAATCGACACTAAATTTTAAACATTAGGCTTGTTCTTTGGTGATATCCTCAAGAATATATCATTATGTTTCTGCATGATTTGCTTGCTTATATTTACTGTCACTGGCCAGTTGAAATCAGTTGGTTCTGAAAGGAGACAAAGGCCCTGTATCCATGATGCTGTTGATCAAATTGCCTATGTTCCCTTCAGAACCAAATATCTTACATGCTTTTCTGAATTCTGATGCTGCAAAACAAACTAACGTTCAGAAATTCATCATGTCTCTAGTTAACTAAATATTTATTGTAAAGATGAAAATGGCAAAGGCCATGTGCAGTAGAACCTTTGCATGTCCAATTTCAGACACGTGCTTAGCTTGATATCATTTTGTGAAGTTCCTTTCTGAATGTGTCCTCATTGCTCATTGATCTGGCCACAATTACACCCTATTGTGTCTTTTATGACTCAAAAATTCATGTTTGTTATGCAGCTGGATGAGATCAGTGCAAGAAACTTTCGTTCATCATGGGAAGGTGGTGAGCAAAGTATGTCATATGGCCAGCAGCATCCTCAGCCTCAAGAATTATTCCAGCATATTGATTGCAATCCCACATTGCAAATAGGGTAAACATCCAACTCATTAAAATCTGAATTATTCCAGCATATTGATTTACACTTTCAATCAACGAGCGTTGGCTCAGTGATACTGGAGTCATCTCCAAGGTTGAAAGTCTATGAGTTCAGTGCTCATCAATCAATAGGAAAAAATAAAATAAAACAAAATAAAGAAATTCACTTAATTCTTCTTCATATGTTTGATATAGGTACAACCCTGTCGGTTCAGACCAGATGGCTATCACAACTACCCATTCCCAGACAGTCAATGGGTTCTGGATGCTTTGAGTTTTGTGCCTTTATGGCTGGTCATTTTATCACATATGCTTTTGGTTCTGTGTGTTGGCAGATGTAAATGATTTCAAAAGCATATGAAACTAAAAAATGTCACCGAGTTTTCTGAGGATTGTGGAACCTTTTGCTATGGATAGAAATGCATGTAATGTAATGTAATGTAAGTTCATAAATGTTGCAGAAACTTAAAGACAGGAATTATGTCTGGCTGTTTAAAGCAATCTGAGGTGGTCTCAGTTGCTAAGCACTGTTATCTACTAGTAATAGCCTGCCTTCTGCCATGATTTGGTTACTTTTGTTCTCCTTTTATCTCTTTGCGTGCTCTACTTTGCATCTAGTTATATAAAAGATTTCACATCAACTGCGTATAAAGCCCGCCCAAGAATGTTTTCCCATGAACTTGGACTCAACTCTACCATGTGTGCTTTGTTCTTATGTCTAGACTAGCAGAATTGTCAACACACTTTGTTCTTAGACTCAACTATATTTATTTTAAATGAATATCTTGAACATTAAGATTTTTGTCTGACTAACTTTAGTAAAGGAAATTCTTACTTGCATTAAATTTAATAATTAAATTTAATTACTTTATATTTAATTGATAAAAATAAAATATGTATTTATATGTTAAAAATTTATTATTAGATGTAATATATTTAGTGTAGATAAACATTTTCATAGATAAAAAAAGTAAAAAGAGAAAAAAGAAAAAATAAATTAATAAAAGCTTTTGAAGTTTTTTGAAAGGAAAAACTTTTGAAGTTTTTTGGTTAAAAAAAATCTTAACTATTTTTTTTAAATAAAGAAAAAAACTTTTAAAGTTAAAGGATTTATTTGATTCAAATGAATTTTATAAAATTTTGTGAAATTTATTTGCAAATTTAAGTAAATATATTTGGTTTAAATAAAAATTTTATAAAATTTATTTTGAATTCCAACTTTTTAATTTTATATAATTATTTGAAAATAAATTAATTCTTATTAATAAAATAAATTTAGTTTAAATGAATTTAAAATTTATTTAAAATATATTTAGAAATAAAATAAAAGGTAAACTTTTAAAGAAAAAAATAATTAAATAAATAAAGAAGTTTGGCTCAAATAATTAAAGGGTAACTTTGTCTGGTTATAACATTTGTAAAATTTTGCCATGCAAACAGAGGGCAAAAGCTAATGAAGTTAAGTTGGGATAGTACAAGTGGAGGAACTGATCCTTGGTTTAAGCTTAGAGATATAAAATCAAAACTCTTAGTTATTGATACATCTTCTAAGTAAAAATTTTAAGGTAATCATATCAAGTCTCTTGGTACTTGATTTACTATTAGGTTGGACATCTCACACTCGCTATATATAATTAATATTGTAATAATAATAATAATAATAATAATAATAATATAGATAAATAGATATGATATATATAAATATATAGAATGTGTATTTTTTTTTTTTTTTTTTTGCATTTAAACACCTGATATTTTATAGACCCAACTAAGTAAAAAAAATTTTGCATTTGACAAAACTCTTAGTTATTGATACATCTTTTAAGTAAAAATATTAAGATACTCATATCAAGGCTCTTGGTCTTGATTTACTACTACGTTGAACATTTCACACTCTATATTATTAATATCTTAATAATAATAATAATAATAATAGATAGATAGATAGATATGATATATATAAATATATAGAGTGTGTATATATATATATATAAATTTTGCATTTAAATATCTAGTATTTTATAAGATTCAACTAATTCGGATTTAATTTCGGATTTAATCTAGGAAGGACTCTGAAGAGTGATAAAAATTTATTTCAAAAATTTTAAAATAATCACATATCTAAAGATCAAACTCGAGACTTCTGATTAAATTAGAAGAGTTTCAAGCTACCTTATATACACGCTCATGAGTTATAGTGTGTATTTTAGTTGTAATATCTGGGGGCAAAAAAACAAAAAAATTGTAATTGGCAGCATTTTACATCCCTAAAACAATGCTCCAATCACAATGCAGATCAAAGCTTTTCCTTGTCCAATGAATTAAGGCAGCTCAATGTCCCCACATTTCCATAACTATCCCTCCACCTCACTTGTGCTAATAAAATCTTAAACAAATAACATTATAAAAAATCAATTATGACAGTTTTTTTTTAATAAACATCTTGAAACAAGATCTATTCGTACAAATTGTAAAAAATTTTAAATTTTTATTATATTATTATTAATTTATAAAACCTGTTATATAATTTTTATAAAAAAATTTCTTATGTAATTTGTCACTTAATATTTTATTATTAAAAAAATTATTATACATAGCATGTGGAGTGTATACCCCAACTTTTAAAATTTGATTACTATTGTTTAATTGTATCCACTACTACTATTTAATCTATTACCATTAGTGGACAAATTGACATTATGATTTTCGAGGTTTCCTCACTTAGTAACAAATTTTGCTATTGATAGCAAAGAAATATGGAATATGATACCTAAGAATTAAATCATCTTTTTCTTTAAATAAAGTTTAGTGATGATGAGTAAATTTAATTAATACCTTATAACCTAAGCTAAGGATGTACTAATCTTATTTATTTATTTTTCAATTATTCATTGGATGATGAAAAAGTTTATTCCATTTTTTTTATTTCATGCCTTATTTGGACCATAATTTTGAAATTTTGAATCATACAAATAATTGTACCCTTCTTTCTTTCTTAATTTGTTAGCTTATGCCTATCATTCATTTCACATTCTTGATATCTCTTTTCAATATTTTATTTTAGATTTAGGGACAAGTAAAAAAAAAAAAAAAAAACCTGATTTAACATTTTTTTCTCTTATGGATTTGTACTTTTTTTTCATGACAATTTAGTACCCTGTAATATTTATCATTAACAAATCTAAACCAAATTCATTAATACTATTAATAATGATGGTGTAGATATTAATGTGTTGACGTGAATATCGACATGAATGTTGACATAATGACGTGGATACTAACATTCTGGTATAGATGTCAATGTCAATATCCACATTATTACAATTAACGATGTTAGTGAATTTTGTATAAATTTGTTAATGATAAATATCACAAGGAATTGAAGTTTTATGGAAAAAATCATAGACTTATAAGTACAAAAACGTTAAATCACATGATATTTTTTTGGTATTTATCCTTTAAATATATATTGTATTAAATCAAATAAGTGATAATTATTTAAAGCATTCTTTGTTTACATTAAAAAAAATATTTAAATAAATATATAATTATTTACATTTATTTATTAATTCATTGAGTAAAATAAACCTAAAATTTCCAGAACGTTTTTTAATATCTTTAACCAACTTAGTTTTTTAGTTAATTATCAAAAAATTCTTGAATTGAAAAGTGTAATTTTTACAATGAAAAACAAGCTCATAAGTCATAAAGAATAAAATATGAAGTGATATTTCAAAAATTAAGTGCCATTAAGTTTTAAACTTTTAAAAACTAGAATGACAAAATTATAATAAAATGCATAATGTTGATAAATTTTCACGATTAATTAGCTCTTACTACGGTACTCACATGTGTCTTTATATTAATAAAATACAAAAATATTGATTAATTATTATTTAATTGTAAGTTGTAACTACTAATTAAGTTATATCTAAATAAGGATTAATCTATTGAATTTTATATGTATAAATATACATATGCATACTGAAAAAAGACAATTACCAATTAAAGTATCTTTCAAAGGATTAGAGGACAACCCTAGAAATTCCCTTTCTTCTTTTTTTCTTCATTATCCTCTGACAATGCATAGTATAAAAAACCATAAGGTTTTTTTTTTATTCTTTTGAAAAAGAAAACACCTTTACCTTTACTTTCTGATATTTTATACATAGCAACTTTCTGGGACCTGCAATTAATGGAAATTTGACAAATTTTTGTAGAACATAACTTGATGTACTGATTTATGGTTTCAGACAAAACTGGGTGGCTAGCTGCTTTTATGTAGTTTGGTGCCTCTTTTACGATACAAATGAACTCCATTAAATTACAATCTCTACAATCTGCAGCAAATGGGCATCTTAATTCTTCAAGTGTTCTTATAGGATCGCAAGCCTCATCTAAAGACAAATTCAAAGATAAATTGCTATGCCTCGTTTGATAAAGACAAGCAACAATATTGTCTGACACTAATTCAAAGAATCTTTTTATTAGTATATTTTATGTTTCCGTAGAATTTTGTAATTCTTGTTTACGTTATTAACTCAACAACTATCCTATTTATCTCATCTCTCTGATGTTCTATCCTAAATTGATCAACGAAGTCGATTTGTCGGAATCCCATCAGACGCAACGTTCATCTATTTGCTTGTCTTGCAGGTTCCTCCTTACCAGACAAACTAATCAATTGTTATCACTTATATTCAAAATTTAATAACTGAGTAGAATTATTCAAGTAGCTGCTAAGAAAATGTGTGTGGGCGCACATAATATTTATTAAATTGACACTTGATATGGGATTCTTATCTTATTGATTACAATTTATATCCTGAATTCTAGTACCATACAAATGAAAAGTTCAACATGAAATGCTTCACTTTTTTCAGAAACTTTCTTCCTTTATGCAAAGTAGCTCCTTTAGCAGAACCTATCATATGTAATGATTCATCCTTATGTGCTAAAATGACACCATAATGCCTTAAGATCTTTCCATTATTGCCCATATCTCCTAAACTATATGGAAGCATTATTCTGTTAATCAGAAAAGATGCCACTTAGAGTTTTATCAATTAATCTATGAAGTAGATATAGAGTTAATTTTAGCAAAGGAGATTTTACAGGAAAACATTGTTTTCATAGCCAGAATCTTTACATAAAATAGCTATATATATAAATATGTCCTCAAAGCTTCCATTAAATGTCATTTAAGAGGATTAGCATCTTTCTTTCTTTTGGTGCCTATTTATATAATGTAAATTAAACCTGCTTTCACCACCCATTTCCCTTTCTGTTGGGTGCAACTAGTATTAGAATCCCACTTGTATTTTGGGTGTGTGGTATCTAGTATAATAGGATCTAAATCTAAAGAAATTGACATGCCCTTTATCATCTATCTTCATTCTTCCCCAATTCATATAAAAAGACTCATCTAGCACAACATTAATTTAAAGGAAACTTGCTTGCTATATCTCCATGGAATATTTGTTAACATTCATAATGTTTTCTCTATATATGCAATTTGGATTATTAATTGAATGGTTCAACAACATCACTAACTACATATGGGTTTATATGATATGTCTTTTTGTTCCATGCCTAACTAGCTACAATTTATATGTATCCTTCAAGGGTGTCAAAGAGCAAATACAGATATTTAAAAATATCCTGAAATATATGGGGATTATACTTATTTATTCTAAAATATTATGTATAGACTTAATTAGACTATTAGGATTACTAGATATAAGTTGTCTTCTCAAAACAATGACATAACAGGAAAAATCTCCCCATTTTACATACAAAATAAGATTAGATCAAAGTTTAAAAATTTAATGTGTTCTCGAGAAATATGTCTGTTTAGAATAATATTTTTTCTGACAATTGCATACAAATCGATAAAAGAAATTAATATCATTATCTTTTAAATTGTCATATGCTTCTCTCATCTCCAACAAAACTTCTTTCTTTATTTAACCTATTTGATTTTGAATATTTTTGTGCCTTTAAGCATTTTTAAAATGGTCCCCATGGTCCTTTTCTCAATTTTTTTTTCCCCTCAAAATGGTCCCAATCAATTTTGTTATTGAAATAGGCAAATTTTTTGTACGAGGTAATTGAAATGGAAGTATTATATAGTGGGAGATGAATGTGCATCATGGTCCCCAGGATTATTTGGTTTTATATAGTAATATAAGGTACAAAACTATTGTATAAAATATGAATTTGCTCATAAGGTCCAAACGGACCACTTCCATGAAAATCTTAAAAATCTTACAATCCAAAGGAAAAGAAACAATTCTCTAGTAACCAAAGAAATGTCTACATATACATATGTATGGATCTAATTAATTTAGGTTTGGACCACTAAAATATATTGTACCATGTTGCACATGTACACCTGCCTGACTTAATTGGGTTGCGATGTCAAGTCAGGTTTTCTGTCGGCTAAGCATGATTAGTGATTTATTTTTAATTTCTGGTCAATCTTATCATTTTAATTTCATAAATGAATTTGTAGAGAATTATAAGTAAAATCATTGGAAAATTCATCTAATCATATATATTATGGTTTTAACAATTCAATTTTAATATTAAATAATTAAAATACATATGAATATTATAATATATTAAAATCGTTGGATTAATCTTCATTTAATTACAACTATTGATTTAATTTTTATGTATTAATACTTGTAATATGTATTAATGATTATAATTAAATAATAATTAATTTTTCAGTTTTAGTTCTATTTATATAAATACACATATATGCATTCAAGAATGACTTAAAAACAATTCTAATACATATTACAATGCATATCAATAACACACATACACATATAAGACACATTTTATTAATTTTATTCCCTTAACTTATAAAGTAATCAATTAAACACTTTAATTTTCAAAAAATAAAATTTATCAACATTTTACAATACAATTGAGGTCTTTATATGATATTTTTTTAAAAGTTAAAATGAAAATATTTATATATTTAAACTAATTGAAAAGTGTTTATAATTAAGTTTGTTGAAATGTTAAAATGGCTAATTTATAAATTGAAGAACAAAACTAGCAAAATATTAAAAGTTGAAAGGGTTGAAGATGTATGAAGGACAAAATTAGCAAAATATAATATATAGTTCTACTTTTTTTTTGTCCCTAAATTTTTTGAAAAAAAAATTAATAGAATTATAATTGACTGAGGGTATTTGTACATGATACCAATATATATAAGAAAAAATGTTATGTATCTTTATTTCATATATCTCAAGATATTTATACATGATACCTAGACCTATTTAAGGTAAGTCAACCATACAAGAAAATTATAGGAATAATTTCATGAATATTAAAGCTATAATAGAGGAATAATTATAGGAATATGACAACTATAATTCCTAAATAATTATACAGCTATATACGCTAAGTCTCCTCCTCAAGTTGGTGTATAGATATCACACATACCCAACTTGGATAATGATACATAAAATGAGCCACTAGTAACAGTGTGAGTTATTATGTTAGCCAGCTGATTTGCACTCTTAATGTAAGGAACCTCTATCATACCAAAATCCAAGTTATCCTTGATATAACTCCTGTCAAGTTCAACTTGCTTAGTTTGATCATGTTGTACCAGATTGTTAGCTATCTTAATAGTTGTAGTATTATCATAATAAAGTACCATATGTTTCTTTGGACTGAACCCTAGTTCTTTTAAGAAAATTTTTAACCAAGCAAACTCTATGGTTGTATGATGAAGAGCCTGGTATTCAGCTTCTACACTAAACAATGACGCCACATTCTGTTTCTTACTCCTCCAAGTCACTAAATTACCTTTAAGGAATGACACATTCCTTAAAGTAGACTTTGTATCTAATCTAGAGCCAGGAAAATCAAAATCTGTGTAACCCATAATATCTAAGTGCCCATGTTTGGAGAACATAATACCTTTACCTGAAGAGGACTTCAGATAAACCAAAATATGATTCACCGCATTCATGTGTCGATTACTTGGATTATGCATAAACTGACTGATAACACTAATTGCATATGATAAGTCAGGCCTAGTGTGGGTTAAATAAATCAACTTCCCCACTAGTCTTTGATATCTCTCCTTGTTAGTCGGAACCTTATCAGGATAGATAGATAAACCATAATTCACCTTAATAGGAGTATTTACAAGTTCACAAGAAGAATTACCAGTTTCAGCTAAAAGATCTAAAATATACTTCCATTGGGAGAGAAAAAGTCCTTGCTTGGACCGAGATACTTCAACACCTAATAAGTATTTTAGAACCCCCAAGTCCTTCATCTCAAATTCCTTGGTCAAATAGCTTCGAAGTTTCTCTATCTTACTAGCATTACTACCTGCAACAATCATGTCATCAACATAAATAATAAGTAAGGTAACATTATTATGGTCCCTCTTATAAAATAGGGTATGATATGCTAAAGCTTGCTTAAAACCACACTCCTTTATCGAGTAGTTTAACTTGTTAAACCATGCTTTTGTTAATTATTTCGACCTATACAATGTCTTTTTTAGTTTGCACACCTTACCTCATCTTAGTGTAAATCCTAGAGGAGGATTCATAAACACCTCCTCTATCAAATCACCATGAAGAAAAATATTTTTTATATCAAACTGGTGTAATTGCCAATCTAGATTGACTGTAAGAGATAGAATGACTCAAATGGTGTTCATCTTAGCCACAAGAGCAAAAGCCTCTTGATAGTCAATCCTATAGGTTTGAGTGTAACCTTTGGCCACTAGTCTAGCCTTGTACATTTCAACTATCCCATCTAGCTTATATTTCACTATAAACACCCACTTGCATCCTACTATCTTCTTTTCCTATGGCAACTCAACCATCTCCCAAATAGAATTTTTTTGGAGAGCCTTCATTTCCTCTTCTATAGTAGCCTTCCGTTTGGGATCTCCAAGGGCTTCTTGAAAATGACTAGGAATATACATTGAAGAAAATTGAAGAGCAAAAGTTAGATGAGCCTTAGATAAATAATGATAAGAGATAAAATTAAAAATAGGATAAATGACATTAGAAGATGATTTAGAAAAACCCAACCTATCAGGTTCTCTATGTTCACGAAGGGGATATCTCCTGCCATGATCATAATCCATAACTTGTGGATTCAAAGTAGCATTTTTTAATGTTACAGGACTATAATCAATATTTGAAGTTGAAGTTATAAGAGAGGGAATACATACCTCAGGATTAATAGTAGAAGAGTCATCTGATGGCATGGTAGTATCACTAAGAGGGTACTAGAGTCAGAAGGAGGCATAACAGTATCATTCTGTTTTCTTCTTGTGTAACCATTTTGGAAAAACCTAGCTGGTCTTTCATTATTTTTCTCCTAGAATTCAGATTTAAACTCAACAGAACAAGTATCATTTAAAGATTCTTTATTCCCCACAATAGTTGAATTCTCCCCCTTACCCGACATCAATAACTTCTTCTATTTTAACCATAATTGTTCCTCTTCCTTACTACTAATCTCCCCCTGAAGAGGAACCATAGACACATCTCTAAAAAAATAAGATACTTGTTCACAAAATTGAACATCCATGGAAACATAATATTTACCTATAGGACGATGAAAATATTTATAACCTTTTTGGGAATTAGAGTAACAAAAAAAAACACATTTAAGAGCACAAAGATCAAGTTTATCCCTATATATAGCGTGTACATGAACATAACATACACAACCAAAAACCTTAGGATAAATATTTAAAGCAAAAGGAATAGAGTGAAATTGTGACAACATCCTTAAAGGGGTTTGAAAATTAATGGTACGAGCCGACATTTGATTAATAAAAAAGACAACAGTCATGATAGCCTTAGCCCAGAACCATTTAGGAATATGCATAGTAAAGCTTAAAGCTCGAGCAACCTCAAGGATATGACGATTCTTACGCTCAGCTACACCATTTTGTTGTGGTGTATAGGCACAAGTTGTTTGGTGGAGGATGCCATGTTCTAGGAAGAAATTGGTAAGAGACTGATTTACAAACTCACGAACATTATCAAAATGAAAGATTTGGACCTAAGTATGAAATTGTGTGATAATCATTTTGCAAAATTGAGGAATTACATGTATAACATCACTTTTAGATTTTATCAAATATACCTAGCTTACTCTAATGTAGTCATCAATAAAAGACACAACGTATTTATGGCCTGAAGTAGATAAAATAGAATAGTATAAACACATAAAAAAGGAATAGAACTTTTATTGAAACTGGTTTTAAAAGGAACACGATGGTTTTTAGCATAAATGCATTGTTCACATCTTAAACTAGAGATAGCAACATTGCAAAACAATTTAGGAAATAAACGCTCTAAATAAGAAAAAAATGGATACCCCAAATGATAATGCCATAAAAGAATCTTCTCTCTATCAACTGACCCTCTCTCTACTTGAAAGCCATAGCTAGGTTCAAATTTAAATTCCTTACCCCCCTCTAAGTAATAAAACCCTCCTCTTTCCTTACTAATGCCAATTGTCATCTTCGTATATTTGTCTTGAAAGACATAATGAGTATAATCAAATATTGCAGAATAATTAAGACTTTTAGTAATCTTACTGATGGAAAGAAGACTATTAGAAAGATCAGGTGCAAGTAAGATAGAGATATAGAGAATGTAGGAGAAAATAAGACATTCCTAACTGCTGTAATTGGCATAGAAGTCCCATTAACAACCTGTACGGACTTAACAAGTGAAGACATTAGAGAGGTAAGTATGAAAGAATTACTAGTCATATGATTAGTAGCCCCTGAATTAATAACCCAAGTGTTAGAATCAGTAAAAACACATGTCAAACTAGAATTACCTTGTTGAGGAGACATTTAAGAGACATGAGAAGAAAAAGGTGGAGAAGTGTCAATAATAATAATTTGAGCATATTTTTTATTTTTCTTCTCAATTTGTTTAAGTTTATACCACTTTGGATAGCCATGCTTCTTTTAACAAACATCTACTGTATGTCTAGTACTATTGCAATTAGTGCAAAAGTGAGAATTAGAAGTAGTATAATTCATAGGAACATAAAGAGTCAACTGAGAGGTGCTCTTTTGGACAGTTAGAGCTGAAGTCTTATAATGATTTTATGTTCCCATAGTGACTTGTCTCTGCACTTCACGAAGAACTAAAGAGTAGGCTTCTTCCAAGCTTGGTAAAAAAGAGGTAGCCAAAAGACGACTACTAACTTGATCCAAACTGTGATCAAAACCTGCAAGAAACATATAGATGTGATCCTCTGCAATACGCTTCCTTTATTTCTCAATATTAGTGACACATGTCATGTCATTGGGCTACAATAATCAAGCTCCATGAAAATTGAATTTAACTCATTGTAATATTCTCCGAGAGGTCAACCACCTTAGCACAATTGAAATGACCTCTTCATTAGTTCATAGACTTGGGAAGAGTCAGAAACGTTAAGATAGCTCCTCTTAACTGCATCCCAAACTTCTTTAGATGTTCTATATTGAACAAAGTGTAACATTAGATTATTAGTCATGGAATTAATAAGCCAAGGCTTAATAAGGGCATCTTCAGCTTCCCATTCATCATAGCCCGGATCATCTTTTATAGGTGCAGCCTTTCTTCTAATAACATAACCCTTCTTCTTCCTGCCAACAATATGCATCTCTAAAATCTTAAACCAAACACGATAATTACTACCATCCAATTTAATATGGATTAGAGAAGAGGTCTCATAAATGGTCACTGTCGAGAATTTCTTACTATCAGGAATCTCTTCGTTGTCAGTTTTATTAGACATTGATTGAAATGAGACGATAACTAGAGTATGGGATTAGGCTGGAATTGGAGATAGGCAAGAAGCATAAGAGAAGAAAAAATTACGGCTAGATGATGGCTAAGGTTTGAATAAAAGAAGGCAGTAGAAATTTTTTTTCTTTTGCTCTAATACCAAATTAATAATTGAGTGAAAAAATGTTATGTATCTTTATTCCATATATCTCAAGGTATTTATACATGATACCTAAACCTATTTAAGGTAAGTCAACTATACAATAAAATTATAAGAATAATTACATGAATATTACAGCTATAATATAGTAATAATTATAGGAATATGACAGCTACAAACACTAAGTAATTGTTTCATTAGGACTAAATTCAATTAAAGACTTTAATCTCATTCTAGCATGTAGGTTAGATTGATTTTTGAATTGCATAGATTTTCTTGTTGTCTCTCGGGTTAAAATGAAATATTTAAGAAAATGTTGGTACGGAAGCATGCATGAGCAACAGAGTATAGGGCCAATTAATTAATGTTTGAACTAGACACATTGGCTTGTTTCCACTTCTTATCGGAACCTTAACAAAATGATCACCTCATACAAATCTTAAAAAAAAAAAATGAAATTAATTTGTTATACAATCTGATTTATCAAATCGATTAATACGGTGAATTATTTTCTTTATGACTTTAAATGTTATTAATGTATTCAATTTTTTTTGTTCAGGTTCTTTCTCTTAAAAAATATTTTGAAATAAATGAAAAATATAAATGGTATAATTGTATAATTTGAATTTGATATAAATACATAAAAAATAATCAATAAATATAGTTGAATAAACGGTTTTAGTTTTTATTGATACATATACACATATATATACCGCAACAACAACTAAAGTTTTTTAAGAGTTAAAAAATGCACTCCCAATCTATTCTTTCATTCAAATAAAAAAAATAAGAGTTTACACGTTAATTGAAATTAATATTTTTCTAAAATTTTGTATTTAAATTTTTTTTTGAAGATATTTGACCGGCAAAAAAATGCGGTGTGTCTCTTCATTTTGTAATATTGAGATGAAATTGGTGTATATTTAACTTTATAACAAGAGAAACCATTTTAAATTAATCATGTTTTTTAAAAATGTAGGGCAGGGGATTTTCCTGCAAATAGGGCAGCTAAGCTCATTTATCAACTTAATTAGTTAAGTGAGTCTTTGTTGGCCTTAAGTATCCTCTATCTACTTCTTTTTTTTTTTTTTTTTTGGATTTTTGGCAAATATTTACCAACTAAATTCGTTGGTAACTTGTAGCCACTTCACTAGCCAATATTTGATTATATATTCCATGTCTAATGTAGTTGCTCAAGGTAACGATGGAGTGGTATAATGATTATTTTTTTTCTATGAATATTATGAAATTTAGAATTTAAATTATTTTTTTATGAATATTATGACTTACAAAATTTAAGTTTTATTATTAATTCGTATAATTAATTTTTACTTTTTGTTGTATAGTATATTAATATTGAGGTCCTTATTGACAAAAAAAACAATTAATATTGAGGTCCTTTGGTCATTCTATGTTAATAATAAAAAAAAAAAATTGTCCAACATATGTCCAAAAGGCAGACCATGTTTGTACAACTTCAACTTCATTCTATTTTTGCATAATTAACTTTAACTTAATTTAAAATGGATCTAGAAGAAAAAAGTGATTAATTTGTAAATTAATAATGGATAAGTTTCTTAAAATTAAAATTTCAGTTAAATTACCAAACAAAAAACTCTACTCAACTCTTTTTCTCTCTTTTCTTTTAATCATAGATTTTCATTATAATTTTCTTTTTGGCTACGACAATCATCTTTTCAATTAGTAATGATCTCTTCTATTTCTATTTTACTTGTCTTTATTAAATAAATACATATCTCTGATCTATTTATCTTTTAATTAAAATTTTGAATCTTCCTTTATGAAACTATTATCCTTAATGGGATTTTTATTATTTTTCTTTATGAAATTTATATATTTGCTTATTGTAAATTTCTATTCGTATTTCTACAATTGAACTCATTTAAATATCAAAGAGTCAATTTACAGTTTATAAAGCCACTAATTGGAGTGTATAGATTGCTAAGTTGCAAATCATAAGAGATTTGTCAAATCGATTGAGGAATAACAACAAAAAAAATTATAATTTAACTGAGATTTTATTTTGATATTTTTTTTATTGTACTGTTATTTTCTATTATTTTATTATCAAGATATACTTTTAATGTTCAAGGAATAAAAAAATTCATTATTTTTTCTAAAAAAAATTCAATTAAATTTTGCTGCAAATGGGGCCTGAAAGGCTTTAATTTCTTCACTTAAGGTATGAAAATAATGATTAATTAGGATAAATTTGGGTAAAAACTATTTTCACAACCTAAATTGTTAGAGTCTTAATTTTTTGTAAAATATTTTAATATAAAAAATTTAGGCATATTGGTTTACAATTTTATATTATTCTTTTAATTTTAATAAAAACATTCTAACTCAATTAGACAATATTTAATAATTTTAGCACAAACAATCATTTGATCAAAACCAAATAAAAATACTAACATTGCATCTTATAAAATGTCACATTTATCTTTTTTAAATTATTAAATTTATAACAGTTTATTGATAAAAAAAAATTCAAACATTTACAATTTTTTATAATTATGTCCAAACTTTTAAATTTTAATAAAATATTTTAATTTGGAAAATTCAATAAATTTAAATTAATGCAAATATAACTATTTATTTAAAATTTTTGAAACAATTATTTATTTAAAGTTAAATTAAAAGAATTGAAACAATAATAAAATAATAAAATCAACTAATTATACATTATTAAATTTATAAATGATTGTAATTCAAATAATTTTAAAAATTAAAAATATTACTTTAAATAATTTAATTTTTGAAAATTGTTTCATGATTGATTATTTGAAATTAGTTAAAACTCTCTAACCTCAAAATATGAAAATGTATTCTGACTTACTATAAAGATATTTATATAAAATTTACTAAAATAATAATATTCATAAATTTAAAAATTTATTACAAATGAATTTAATTTTCAATTATTGCGTCAACATTTTTTATTTCACTTGACCTATGGCATTAAATCGAAATATTTTTACCAAAATTACAAAATGAGATAAGATTTTTGAAAATTGAAAACTTTTGAATTTTTATATTAATATATATATATTTATAAATTTTACAAGATAAATAGTAAATTTTACAATTTATAAAATATCATATTAGTATTTTTATTTAATTTTGATCAATTATCTATTTGTACTAAAATTATTAATAATTAACAAAATTAGAATTTTTTTATTAAAGTTAAACAATTAAAATAAAATTATAAAAGATGGTAAACATTTTATTTATTTATTTATTTGTAGCAATAAGCTAAAAACTTATCAATCTAGCACTTTTTGATTGTATAAAAATAAGCTCACCCTGCTACTAATTATTTTTTTCACATAGACTCTAAAACTTTTCACTGGTTAGGGTCAGTGTCTCCATTATGTGTGTAAGTTGGGGTTTTAATTTGTCTCTTTATTGTATGCAGTTTGCAACTACTGTTCACTGAGTATGAATAAGAAAATTAATTTTCATCTAAAAATTAATGGAAACAAATTGGCATTTAATAGCCTTTTGCGTTAACACAACCATTGCAACTTTAATCTTTAGGTAGTGAGCCAGTATGGTTAAAATTCTATTTTTAAAATGTTACTAAAAAATAACCGTTCTCTTTTTTATATATAAAATTGGAGAATGAAACATTATAAACACATTAAGATATCTTAATTAGGCTAATACCTTTATAACACCAACATCACTTGAAACCTTCAACCTTGTCATTCAAAAAAGATAAAAGAATACAATGTATAAATTAAGGGATAATTATTGTGTGTCCCCTTTGTTTTATCCTATCACACTATTTCATTTCTGACATTTGAAAAAAAATACTTATTCATCCTTAACATTTGCAAAATCGTATATTATTTTATCCCTAAAGAATGACCAATTAGTATCAACTATTGTAAATGTCATGAATAAATAAATATTTTTTTAAATGTCAATGATAAAATAATATAATAGACCAAAATATATGGACATACAATAATTATCTCATAAATTAAACAATCGAAAAAGGCAAAAGGAAGCAACCAAAGCTAACAAAATTTAAAGTTTTCTCTACCCATTGCATCGTGAACCATGGCAGAATGAGCTTCCTTTGGATAAGAATCCCACCATTGAACAACATAAAGACCAACACCCATAATTGAAAGACAATCGAAATATGAATGAACATTTAACTTGTCAATGATTCTCAAACAATCTTCCCATTCCTTGCGCAAAGATCATGAGATAGTTGTTGTCACGACCCAAAACAGGGGTCATAACTGACGCTAGCGAACGGGAATTCTTTCGAATCCAGAACCCATAGCAAGCCTAAAATAATATAAAACATGTCATAGTAATAATAATAACACAATTAAATAAAATATTATGCAGCGGAATAAAATCATAAATATCAAAATAATATTTCCGTCAAACGAAATTAAATCGAATTCTAATCTCATATATAAATAAATCCTTTAATACAAGTTTCAGTTCAAATTCTTAAAATACATAACTCACACAAATATAATACATAAAACCCACAATTTATTTACGACTACTGCAGTGTCTAGATTATAAAAATAAAACTCAAGTGAGCAGTTTACATAAAGAAGCCGGGGCGGAAGAAATCCGGCGTACAAGCCTGCTACTGAGGTCTGAAGACGATGACTCTCCAGAAAAATAGTCAACGGAGGGGAGTCAGACCTCACTGAATGAATTACTATAATATATATACATGCATATTAAATGACAATGCACACAATCAAAAGTATAAGTATCTAATAAGTATATATATACAAGCAATTATACGCAAATGCAATAAAATTATTTTATATATTTTTATTTAAAATCACTATTTATGAAAGATCGAATAGAATCCTAGAAAATCGTAACCTCAAAATAGTGTTAGACAACACTCTAGCTATACAGGCTCACTTATTCTAATATATTCACTTATTCCATTTAGACAGTAGACTGGACCCGAGACACTAAGTCAACCAAGCTCCAGTAGTCTAATTGTCAGTGTGATTGGGCCCGAGACACTTGGTCAACCGAGCTCTAGCAATCATACTCCCAAATCCTTTCTCACACATCAAATAATCAAATCCAATCAATATCCTCAAACAAGTTAGTAATATAGCCTAAATGTTATAAGCGTACCGGTACGTACTCAGTCCTAGTGCTACCCACTAGGTAGCACGTTCTATTGATATCCTTCATTAAAATATAAAACGTACATTCACAAATAAATGATGCATGAATTGAATAAAATAGCAATATAAACTATATATATATACTAGAAATATACCAAAAGTAAACAAGGTATATTTTGAGTATATATACGTCAAATAAATCCAATATAATTGTAAAATTAACTCAATATATATTTAAGACATTTTAAATATAAATGTTTAAATAAGCATGCATATAATTTACAATATACTAAAAATAAACCAAAGATAAACTAAGAATAAACTAAAAATAAACTTAAATACTAATTGAGTTATTTATGCATATTTAATCAAAATAACATATATTTCTAAATCATGCACCCTAAAGCATATATATATATAATAGTAATTCACACTTAGTGCACTCCTTGAGATGGGTCCGATGGGCTTGCTCCACTAGGCCTCGGTCTCGGCGCAACTAAACAAACAAAATAACAGACATCAGAATAAACCTAACAGAAAATTCTAGAAACTCGATCTAGAATATTAGATACAGAATTAAATCAGAATTCGACCGGACATCACGTTTTACGAGAATTTTATCAAAAATCTGGCAGAACCTCCCCTGTAAAACGGACATCTCTCTACTCAAAGAGTAGAGCCGACCCTGCAAAGAAACACACTTCAAAAAAAAATAGACACAAAACACAACCACAACCTCTCGGTCAGACTCCAAACTACAGTTTACCGACCGGGGTCCACAATTCACAAAATAATATAGAAATACTAAAAATACCCTTATATCATAGAAATACATTTTATAAGTAGAAATTACATAATTAACCCTAAAACACATTAAAAACCAATAAAAACTCATTTATTTAGAAAAATCATATATTATATATATAATTTGAAAATAATTTACGAAAAATAGTTTTAATTAGTTAAAAATACTAAATAATTTGTAGAAATAATTTTTATACCCTAAATAACTATTAAAACCAATTTAATTACATTTTTAGCCAATTTAGGGTAAAATTATCAAAATACCCCTATATATATAAATATACTAAAATTAATCCAAAAATTCACCAAAAATAATATAATTGCAAAAAAATAATTTTATCAACATATTTATCAATAATATCAATAAATACACTCAATTAAATAATTAATTTCAATTAAAAACGCAATTAACCCTATTTTTCCAAAATTACATAAACTAATTAAATTCAAAATAAATACATAGAAATTCATAAAAATTCCAAATAAATTTCTATAATTCATTGAAACACCTATATTTATCATAAAACACAATTTCATAATTTAATTAATTAATTTTCAAAAATTAGAAAATAATACTAAAATATTAAAAAATACCCAAAAATCAAAATAATTTCCAAAAATTCTACAAAAATTCACACATGTAGATTAATCTAAGTGGAACAATATTTGTGAAGGAATTTTTCATGAATCAATCAATTCGAAGTTCAAAAAAATCAAGAACCCTAAAATGGCCGAATTGCAAATATCGAAACCTAAGCAAATCTAGACCATTTTAAATGAAACAAAGCTTGGAATCACACTCACCGAAGCTCAAGGAGAAGAAAGAGATCGGCAGTGTCGAAAATGGTGGCCGAAAACGCCGTGAACGACGGTGGCTCAAGTTTCGGCTTCCCGAGCTTATTCCGGCTAAACCACGATGGAATAGGGAGCTGCTGGCGACGGGGAAGGTTAGGGAAGGAGGTGGCATGCCGGGAGGCACACCGACAGTGAAAAAATGGGATGGCAGACGATGGAACGGCAAGGACGTGATCGGGGAAGAAGGAGAAGTAGGCGATGACACAACCGTAAAAAACTCAAACTTTATTTTTTTGTTTAAATATTATATGTATATGTATATATATATACTTTTACACTATATATTAAAATAATATAAACTCACGCACATTAAATATACACCACACACATATAATTTAATATATTAAATAATTTATACACTAAAAACAATTAATTAAATAATATTAAAATTAATTAATAAATAATAAAATAAAATAAAATAAATATTAGGGTAATTTATTAAACCCTAGTTAAATAAATAAATACACATATATACGTTATTTAGTACTTTTAACAATATATATATGAGCTCATGCAAATATAGAAATCTATTTAAAATAATTAATAATAAATAATTTACGTGTCAATTTCCCCGGAAATGCAAGTCCCGGAAAAATTTTATGTAAAGTGCTTAAAATAACATAAAATAAATAAAAATAAATTTTAATTAAATAACAACTCATGAAATATCATAAATATATATAAAAATTATTAACACTGCATATCCCAATGCAGTATTAAAAAATTTAAAAATATGGGATATTACAGTTGTACTTCGACGATGAATGAGATGAACCACTAAGGTAGAATCTCACTCTAACCAAATGTTATCAAAAGACATAATCAAGGCTTTTTTCATTGAATTATCATTGCAGAAAGTTCAGCTTCAAAGGCATAACAAGTACCAAGAGGCGTTGTAAAAGATGCAATAGCAAACCTATCATGAGATTAAAATACACCCATAACTCCCACCCTCCCTGTAGCCCTATGAGCAGCACCATCGGTGTTAATTTTTACCCAAACAATAGGAGGTTTGAGCTAGGTAACCGAAACTAAAATAGGACATTTCCGAGGCAATCCAATGATTTGAAAATGTTGAAGGACTCGAAGATCATTGACAAAATTGTGCATGTGGCCAATATTGAACGTTACTCTAATGTTAGAGCAGATAATCCTTAAAGCAGCAGAAACTGAAAGATATTTATGGATATGATTCTTTGAGTACCAGACATAGCAAATAATCGCGATCACACCAACTCACCATAAGACACATAATTGGGAAGAAAAATTATGAAACCAAATAGTCTTAAAAAGATCAATAAAATGATGCGAAATTACAAAATGCACTTGAAATACATTGCCAAATGCTTGCCATAAGGAAATGGCAAAGCAACAGGAGTAGAAAATGTGGTCAATGGACTCAAAATTTGAAGAATATAATCGACATTGAGATGGGAAAACTAGTCCTCTATGACGCAAGACATCACCAATTGGAAGAGATGAATGAATTGCTCTCCACACCAAAAAAGAGCAAGACGGCTTTCCTATGCCACTTTAGAATGATTTGGCCTATAAAAATGGTAAAAAGCCTTACAAGAAACCACACTATTCGTAGTCGAACGAAACACAAAAACATCCTTATTAGAATGAGAAAACACAACATTCTCTATCTCTGCACTAAGCATAGGATAAGCCATCTTAAAATCTTACGGTAAATGCCATGAGTTCTGAAAATGAAAATCAGAAATCCTACTCTTAAGCTATTTTTTAAAAGAATGAGGGTTTGCAAGAGTGTCTAAAATTGATTTTCCAAGCCAATTATCATTCCATAAATTGAGGTTGGAATTATGAGAAACCAACCATTGAGAATTGTCTTTAATATCAATAAAATAATACTTAATGGAGCTCTAAACCGAAGAATAAATATGGGACATATGAGGCAAATAATCAACATTCAAGAATCTCGACCGAAGGAAGGAGAAAACGTGATCTTGACTACAATGGACTTTCCAAGCTAAATTACATAGCATGAAAGTATTTATGTAAGTGCTTCAAACCAAGGCCCCCTTCCACTTTGAGAGTACAACAAGTATCCCATTTGACAACCACAAGTTTCTTCTCATTAATAGAACTAGGCTAAATAAAATTCTGAATGAACTTTTCCAAATTTTTAAGCAACACCAAAAGCCATTTATAAATCATAAATGAATGTAGAAAAGAATCATAGATCAAAAAGTTCACCAAAGCAACTCTACCTACCATAGAAAGTAAATTTCTAGTCCAAGAATCAAATTTTAACAGGACTTCATTTACCAATCCTTGCAACCAACATCTATTGGGAGTACCTTGAAAAAGGGGAACACCTAAGTAATTGAAAGGAAAAGAACCCATCTTCATTCCAACTGTATTACTAAGCAAAGTGGTGTGTTAAGAAGAGATAGGGCGACCAAAGTAAACATTAGATTTCCCCCACTTAACCTTTTGGCATGAGATGTCTCCATAATCCTCAAAAACACGAGTTAGCTTATGAATATTAGCTTTAGTAACTCTACAAAAAATTAAAATGTCATCTGCATATAAAAAATGAGATGGACAACTAACTCTAGAGGTAATGTACTTAGGAACTAAAAAAAGATTTTCAAAGAGTTGCAAAAGGCGTTGATTAAAATATTTCTCAACAATGCAAAAAAGGAGAGGAGAAAAAGGCATTAAAAAATAATCATTAGCCAAAGAAGAAGTGTATATTAATAAGCATTATAAGATGTAAGGTTTTACTTTTTTTTTTTTTATCTAAATCATTGAAATTAAGAATTCACTAGATTTTAATTAATCTGATTCGATCCAAATAAAATTATAAGAATGATAAAAATCTCTTAACAATTAATTGAACTTGTATCGATACTAGAGTTGATTGAGTTTGCAGTGAATTAAAAAAAAAACCATTCAATGCTACTTCCAACTCAAGTGTTGGTTACCTTGGCTCTAATGTCCCAGCTAATTACTCATAGAAACAGCTAAACCAATAGCAATGGCTACAAGAATAGTATAGCCATTTTTCTCTAATCCCACATAAACAACTAAACCAAGAGCCACAGCAAGAAGATTAGTAGTCTTTTTTGCCCTCTGAAGTGAGAAGTGAGTGGTAAATTCTGTCGAAAAAGTAGAAAGA
This sequence comes from Mallotus nudiflorus, assembly GCA_947683625.1. NCBI lineage: Eukaryota > Viridiplantae > Streptophyta > Magnoliopsida > Malpighiales > Euphorbiaceae > Mallotus > Mallotus nudiflorus. The sequence goes on from CANTUR010000857.1 coordinate 368,942, forward strand.
GAAGCGCCGTCACCAGTCAATACATTGATACATATGCAAGTGAAACAAAGACCGGCCCCTCTCCACTCCACTCCACTCCAAAGTTGCCATCCCCACCCACAACCACAAATTCCTCCTGACAAGATGTATTCAATGTATACACATATACATGTACATAATGTACGGACACATTAACCTTAGTGGCTCTTAGCATCTAACAACCTTCTTAGTCTCTTCCACCAATCAAATCTGGACAGCAAGATCTTCAAAGCCACTTACCATTTTACAAAATGATCCCTTTCTCTTCAAAACTTTTTAAAAAATAGATAAATAATAAAAAAAGACCCAATTCACACTGTAAAACTCATTCCTTTCCCTGTTGTTTTCTTTACTTTTCCATATCATATATACACACCAGAGACCTAAGACTTCTTTTTTGCTTCATACAATATCAAGGAAACCTCACCATCACTAAAATAGAAACTTTCCTATAATACCTTACCATTTGCATCTCTGCTCTTTAGTGTGTGTGCGTGTATGTGTGTTTTTTACCCTTTCCTTGTTATATATCTTTCTGTGTTGCTTCTTGCTTTTCTTGAAATGAACCACCAAATTTAGCAAAGTAGGGTTCTCTTCTTAGCTAGCTTGCTAATTGGGTTCTTTTTACCTGCAATATATAGCATCAAAAATTCAAGAACAGCACCACTAAAAATGGGTAGAGGTAGGGTTCAGCTTAAGCGGATCGAAAACAAGATCAGTAGACAAGTCACCTTCTCTAAGAGAAGAACTGGTCTTCTCAAGAAAGCGCATGAGATCTCAATTCTTTGTGATGCTGAAGTTGCTTTGATTGTTTTCTCTACTAAAGGAAAACTCTTTGAATACTCAACTGCTTCCAGGTATCTTATTCTCAAACTTTATTGCATGATTATATGTACAAATCTTTTGCTTACATTTGTATGCTTTCACTTTTTATACATATATATATATATTTCTTCTTTAGGTCTACATTACACTGAACAAATTCATCCATGTATATGACTGTAGCTTAATTGTAATTTGCTTTCATGCCCCCATTTTTTTGTTCTTGAAAAAACGACAAAGCAAAGCAAGAAATGAATTTTAGCATAATAAAAGCAGACATATGTACATGTTTTATTGCCTAACAAGACTGCTATTTTCTTTGTTCTTGTACAAAATTCTGCAGATAGTAAGATATATATGTACATATATTGCTTTCCTTTTTCTTGTCCATATGGTCAATTTTGTTTTTTTCTCTGCAAAAATAGCTGTCATGTGTATTGACAGTACAGTGCCATTGATTGATCAGATGAAAAAGGAGTGTAAACTTCAACTACGTAAGGTTTTTTTTTTTTTAAAGGTTTAATGGTACTCAGTGGTAGTGGTACAGTTAAGCTATGAATTAACGTCTATTAAGAAAAGGAGCACTTAATTATCATTGGTCAATTTATGTTTATAAGATTGTTTGGCATGGTACTTTTGGGTTTATGTATAACCAAAATCAAACCTCCTGGGTGCTGATTGATATAGCGGTTGAGTAGTATGGTCCTACTGTAGGGTATCTGCTATACATCTGGAGCTTTGTGTCAAGGCGTGGGGCTTGGTGTTTTTGGTATGTGATTCTGCAATCTAGGACATTGGGATTATTGTTGTTAGCATGCCCGCCTCAATGATACATATTGCAATGTGTTTAAGGTTTGTCATATTCAAGAATTCCACAAGAAAGATCTTCCCATGCACTAGACTACTTTTAGGCCATTATTTAAACAAAATCATTACAGCAGTTAATGCAAAGTTTAAGGGATCTTTGTCGTTAGTGTTGGGTCTATGTTGCTACTGTTTTTTCCATACTAGTTTTTTGTTTGAAGGCTTTTAAGAGAAGGTCATAGAAATCAACAGTGGCAATCTTGTTATCAGATTCTTGAAATGTAGTTAGGGTTAACTTCTATAAGTTTCATGAACTTCATGTTGTAAATGATAACAAGGATCACATAAGAAGTTGGGTGAGAAAATGAACTCTTTTAAGTCTGCAATTAGTGTAGATACTTAAAAATCAAGAAAGAACTAGGAAAGGTGAAATCTTTATCACAAATTCTTCTTCGGTATTACCTCTGGCATTCGGTAGCCATAATTCTGACTAATTCAGGTTGAGTTACATGAACTCTATGAGGAGGGAGTAATGATCACAAAATCTTTAAAATTAAGCAAAGATCTTCTAGTTGACCAAGTACAAAAAATTGCAGCCAAAAATGCCAACCTTTTTGTGGGTGTTGTGTTATCTTAACCTGCCATAGACTTAAGAAAAACCTAGATATGTGAATGGGAGCAAACATATAATATATAGAGACACTGACCTTGGTGATCAACCTCCAAATAGCTATATATTTTTGTTATAGATTTTTAACCACCATAGAAGGCAGGTGTGGGAATCTTGGACATTAATGGGCGAAAGCCCTTACATAGAGTGCACCTTCATGGCTTTGTAAATGGAAGAAAACTTAGTTTGCAACCTACAATGAAAGGAAGAAAACTTAAAAGCTTTCTTCTAAGTTAAGAGTAATGATGTACATGGAAATGATTGCTTTGATTTTACTGAAATCATGCTTAACTCACACTAAGAAAAAAAAAGAAAGATCAATGCATGCAATGTATATATAATATGCAATGATGAGTAGAGTACGTAAATTAGGTGTAATACAATAATTTTAGCACATTTTGAGAAACCAACTCTTGAAAGCATGCGCTCTTCATTATATAGCTAGAAGAAGATATTTCTTGTTTTACTGTTTCCTTTCTTTCTTGACAATCTTTAAGGAAAGGAAAATTTCAAAATCAAAAGAGGGTAACAGCCAAAAAAAAAAAAAAAAGTGGCCTCATTGAGCTTGGACAGGTGACAGGTATTGGTAGATTATAGGAAGAGAGAGTTTTGCATTCAGATATTGAGTACCTATAAGCTAGTAGGTGGAAATGGTTCTGAATATACTAGTTTTTATGGTAAACTATACGAGTGATGATAAAATTTTAACTTTATAATTTGATTTCGAACTTATAATTTTTAATCATTTAATCAAATTCATATTTCACTAAGAAAGTACTTCAAAATTTTTAGATTAAATCTGATGAAGTGACAATTAAAATGGCCACGGATGAATATTTGTTTTATCTTTCATATAAATTGCTAATAAACTCTATGGCCAGATGGAAATATGATATATGAAGTAACCATTTCAATTGTCATATCATCTAAGTTTAGAGAAATTTTATAATGATCATAACCTTTGATAAGTTGAAAAATTAAACTAATAAAATCAAATTATTTAGGATTAATTCATGTGCTATTAGATTTTAGTTTTTATCATTTTAATTAAATACTTAATTTTTATTGATTTAACCTTTCAATTTATTAAAGGACAGAATCACTATATAATGTCTCTTAAATTAGCCATAAAATATTAAAGTACTTTTTCATAAAATATAAATAAACAATTAAATAATTATAATAATAAATTAAAATATTGAAACTAATTGTAATAAATGCAAACTTTAATTACCATTTATATAATTTATTCTAAGTTCTTATTATGAAAATATATTTAGAAGTGTTACTTTTTAATTTACTTTTTTGTTTTTAGCAATTAGAAGATAAGCAGCATTAATTAATAAATTGTCTGAACAAAGTACAAAAAGATAGCAAAATTTTTGTAACAAAACAAGAATATGACAGTACAAACTATAACCAAAAAAAAAATCTTGCTCTTAATAGATGCATGGGGAAAAAGTAAAACAAGACAATATTAGAAAACAAAAAAGAGAAAATATATCAGTGCTGCATAAAGAGCATTTATAATATGACGAATGAAAAAGTCAAATTCTCATATGGAGGAACTTGAATTCCAAATGGCAAATTGGAAAAGTGCTCCAACATCTTCAAATGAAACACTGAGAGAGGTAAAATCCATTTTGCAAATAAAAAAAAAAAACTTGAATAGTGAATAAACCAAACAAATGATTTTTTTTTTAAAAAAATGTATTTTTCTTCACGAATACAGGCTTAAAAATAAAATTTTCCTACTAAACATATTAATGTATTACTGAAAGAGAGCAAAATTATTATAAAGTGAGAAAATATAAATTTCACTCTAAATCTTAACAAACTACTATTTATCATAGGAAAGATAACATAAAAAAAAAAGGGTAAAGAAAAGAGAAAAGAGACCAATTTTTGGTCAAAATGGCTACAAATGATCTTCCAAATGATGAAGAAGAAGTGACCAGTAACAAAGAAATATAGAAAAAAAAGGGGGAGAGATAGAAGTTATTTCTTTTATAAAAGTAAATTCTTTCTATACAAACTTGCCCTTAAATGAACAAATTCTTTGTTACACGGATATGATCAAAGCTACACTTCAAAATGTTCAAGTTTTGGCATTTTTGATACAATTTCATGTCAAAAATGTAAGAACATGCCCCCGATATGTATCAGAGTCATCTCTTTATTAAAAGTAGAAAATATGTATCCATTTCGGAATTACGTTTTTTCTAAAATAGAAAAAACATCAAATGAAAAACAAAAACAAAATCAAAATTAAAAAACCAATGACATCTAAATAAAACTTATTTCAATTACAATTATTCAAGGAGTTTTTTTAGGGGAATGTTGCAAATACTTAAATATCCATTAAGGGTAATATTTTTACATAAAATTAAAATTTCTAGAAAATTCCAATATTTTTAAAATTTATTCCTATATTCTTAAATATTTAAATACTCTTCCTATGTTTCCCTTTTTTTTTTATATTTAAAATTACTATTTTCTCGTATCTGCTTTTATATTTTCTTATTTTTGCATTTTTGTATCAATGGAATTGAGGATAACAATAATGTAAGTACTAGCTATAAATTTTATTGATTAATGAGATTGAAATCTTGTAAATGGTTGCAAATTGTGAGTAGCTGATGGTTATATTGATGATAATGGATTTAGGGTTATGGTTGTGACCATGGAGATGTTATGTCACACCCACTCTATTAGCTAATGAGTGGGAGCGACTAGCTGATAGCTGACTAAAACTCGCTAAAATGCTATTATAAATTCTCATAACACAAGAGTTAGACATAAATTTTATATATAAAACCACAAGTTTAAGGTTTGAAACATACTATGAATTTTACTGATTAGTTACACACCAAATTCTCTATTACTATTATTAATCACAACATCATGGACATATTTTTAATACTAATTATAAACATCTTAAGTATATGCCAAAGGGACAAAAAATCGAAGTTGTTGGCACAACATCTTCTAACTGTTGGACCATAAACAAGAGATTGACGATGTCTAAAGGATTACTGTTGATGCTCTAATGAACCTAAGAAAAAATATAAGTGAGGGGTGAGTACAAAATACTTTGTGAGTTGGTAAAAATATAACAAAGTGGGAACAAATGTTATTTCCTGTTAATAAATTTGCATTTAAGAATTACCATGATAATAATTGCTAAGCTTATGTTTATATAATATATGTATGAATTTAATAATAATAGACTATGATTTAACATCATTTGCTATTTCCTATAATATCATAAATTGTAATCAAGAAAATTTCTAAATTAAACTCAAAGAACATTTATAAAAAAATTTCCATACACATACTAAATACATATCCAAAAGATTATATTGAATTACTGGCACATCAAGTGTATAATGATGTTAAGCAGCCCATAATATTGCTAGTCATACGCATATGCAGGGCTACCTTCCAAAAGCTAATCACCTGGGAGCTGAGTAATATTGCTGAGGTAATATATATATATATAAGACACTAATTATCATGGTGTAATATAAAAAATATATATACCACGAGTGTATAAATTTATTCATAAACTAAATCATTCATATAAATCATATGGAATGTTGATTATACTTGTTGTCATTTACTGCTATAATCAGATAGATCAATAAAAGTGATAACCAAGTACAAAACCAAATAATTGTTCAATTATATTTGCTGAAATAATTGTTGAAAACCAAGTACAAAACATATACTGTTGAAAACTAATCACTAAGTTCGAAGTAGTAAGTGAACTTATTGCTATGGTGAATACCCTTAACCAATCAAAGATAATATAATGCTATTTGTTTCCAATTTTATTATATAAACTAAACACTTTATAACATAATAATTATACGTTTCTTAAATTCATTTCTAAGAACATGGTCGTATGAAACATATAATATAAAGCATCAGATAAAAATATAACAATATTTTAATATTTATAAAAGAAAACTATTTGTAAGAAAATATTAATATATAAGTAATAGAGAACATACTATATAAATTCAACATTAATAAACATAGTTTCAAAACCAATATTATATAGTTAACCACTCATAGTTAATTGCAGCGAATTGCTTATCTTTTGTAGCAACAAAAGATCTTTCCTTCCTCTCCAAATGCTTCTATACATAAAGTGATGAACCATTTATAATTCTAGCCTATATATTTACATTTTGCTCATGCTAATGCAATAAAATTTTCAACTTTATCTCCCTTACTCTGTTTTGGCAAATTTCAGGGGTAACTTAAAAATTTTTTTAGAAATTTTAGAGATAGAATTTGAAGCTCAAATTTTACATAATGTTAGATATACATAACTAATATATGCTTTAAAAATTTCAATTTAATTGGATAACTACAAAGAGAGTTACGAAATGGCCGAGTGCAACCAACTCAACTATTCATGACAGATTGAGCAATTTAAACTTTCCCAAATTAGACCTAGTTTGAGATAGAATCAGCTAAACTTCAAACTGTAACATTTTAGATGACTCTTCAAAGTTTTCAGAGAATTAAACCACATCTAATTTGGAGTTTTCTAGGTCAAAATATTAAAGAAATACAGAAGCTAATAAATTCAGGAAAACAGTCTCTAATTTTCAGCTTGAAATCCTAACTAGGTTTCCACCTTTCTAATGCTCAACTTGACTTCAAAAATTGACATGTACACATTTTGATATGTTAATAAAGGTCTCAAGATATTACCTATGAAATTTAATGGCCAAACAATTCTAATAACTCTTCTTAAGCCTCTTAGATCTGATCTTGATTTAACTCTCCCCTTTAAAACAATTTCTAACCTTTCTATTCAGCCTCGAATCATTTGCTTAAATTTCATGGATTGGAATGAATTGTTCAATTCCTTTTATAGCTACTACAAGAATTTTCTATCTTTCCTCACCAAGAAGAGATTTTGATTTGGGAAATAATTTTGTTGAGAGAAGATGATGTTTAGATGAAGTGGGTTTTACAAACTTGAGGAATAGCTTGTGATATAAGCTATATTTTTAGTTTTGAATAGAAGCTATTAATTTTATTTTTGCTGGTGGCTTGCATGGCTGCCACCTCTCCTTTTCTCCACCATCTTTAAACATATGTCCCACAAATTTCTTTTAGCTCCTTCAAGACTTGTTCCTAATATATATAGATATATCCACTAGGGCAAATGCTTTAATAATTTTCCATGAACTAGAAAATGTGTTTTTCCTGTTTTCTATTTCCTAGAAAACTAAATAGTTATTACAGGCATATCCCATGCTTGCATATAAACTAACAATTTTATAACTCAATTTGCTGTAATTGATATAAAAAAATTAGCCATAGTTGCTAATAAACTTAGTCATCCTCCTATTACTTCTTTCAACATTATTTTCTGCATATATATGTCCAGTTTTAGATTGCTAAGAATTAATATCTTCAAATTTTTGCTTCTCATGCATTAGGCTGCAAACTTTAATAAAGTTCTACAAAGGTTGGTGGTAGTTAGCTGAGGTTTTATCCTCGACTTTTGATCTTCAATAGCAAAAATATGACAAAATACATCAGAATTGTATATCTCTATTTCCTTTTTATTTATTATGCACTGAAAAAATTTAAAAAGAGAAAAATGCATTTAGTGTATTAAATTATATTAAAAAAATGTTCGATCATTAAGTTATCGACCGTTGTCAAAAAAAAAAAAGTTATTGACCTAATTGCGGATAATTAGCCCAGCTCGTATCTAAACTTCACTTTTTATTTCAAATTGGATACCAAATATCAATTTATTTTTTTAGTATCCAAATTTCTATTTTCACTGCATCGGCAAGTTTAAAAATTCTTGTGACTTTTTTTTGTCGATTTTATGTTATAAACAATCTTAGATTCTACTCATAAGATTTAAAGTGATTTATAATGTTGCAAATGACAATGATTTTATGTTATAAACAATCTTAGATCCTACTCATAAGATTTAAAGTAATTTATGACGTGATAAATGATAATAAATATTTAAGAGGCTATATATATTAATTTCGATTGCCACATCATAAAATAATTACCTAAATTTACTAAGTGATTTATAAATGCAATAAAAATAGAAATTTAGATAATAAAAAAAAAAGAGAAATATTTAGTATCCAATTAGAAATAAGAAGTCAATTTGGATATATACCATCCATATTTAATTTCTCATCTAATCATGTTTCTTTAATTTTTCTCTCTTATGTTATTTATTTTTTTCTTCCTGAAGAAAAACTTCCCCCATAATATTTTGTTAGGGGCTGCATGTGCTCTGAGAACTGTGATCCCATACTAAAGATCCTTTAATCACAAAGCATCCCATCAACAATACACATTTCAACAATTATATGGTTATATTTTCCGCATAAAAACAAACAGAACTTTGCTCTTTCAAAAATGTGTTTCTCAAAATCTTTGTGTATCTTTATTGGGGGAGATGTAACTTTTCTTGATAATTAGTTCTGGCACATATGCTATTGAAACTATACCTTATGGCTAGCTGTCTATGTCTATGTATTGTTGGGCTTGGCTTGTTTCAGAACTTTCTTTCCCTTTTGTTACAGTATGGAAGCGATCCTGGAAAGATATGAGAGATGCACAGTTGCAGAAAGACAAAATGAAAATGAACAACAACAGGTACGCACATTAAATTTCTGTGCATGTTTGAATTTGCGTTAAGTTTTTATGAGCCTAAGTTGTTGATTCAATGCATGCATTGTCATAATTTCTTATTTAGGAAAATTGGTGTTATGAACACCCTAAGCTTATGGCTAGGATTGAGGTCTTACAAAGAAGCTTAAGGTACTAATTAATATCAATAACTTTACATTGATTAATGTGTAGCTTATTAATTTGTTGCATTGCCTAATAATCTTTCCATTGATTACATAGGAACTTTTCAGGAGAAGAGTTGGATCCATTGAGTCTAAGAGAACTCCAACACTTGGAGCATCAGATTGATACTGCCCTTAAGCGTGTACGATCAAGAAAGGTGAATTTAGCTGGTGATCCCCGTTTCCAAAGTTGTAGTGAACAAATGCACATAAATTTTGAATGCTTACTCTTTGTATATCATCATGGCATTTTGCAGAACCAGCTCTACCATGAATCTCTGTCAGACCTACATAAGAAGGTAATATTTCTTGCTTGTGCACGATGTGCCTGTCTATAGTGGCGGAACCAGCATTTTGTGCTAGATGGGGCAAAAACTTTAAAAAATTTTCTTCTCAAATAACAAACAAAGTTATACATATGTTAAAATTTAATATAATTGATCAAAGTTGATAGAAGAAGAAGGTTTATTTTAAGGGATTATTGTATAATTCTATCATGAACTTTAGTTATTTTCGTCAATTTATTCTTTATTTGAAATTGTGACGAATTGGTATATGAACTTTCAATTTGTTACAAATGTATACATGGTCAAAATAGCATGATATGCTAACATGGTATGCATATATAAATTTATTTGTTAATGTGGAAATTAGAAAAGGAAGTTAGTAATTTTTGTATCCTTAATTTTCATATTTTTTACAAATATATCATTAATTTTCATCTTCTTTTTTTTTACAAATATATTTTTACTTTCAGCAAATAAATCATATTAGTATGCGCACATGCTATTTTGACCGTGGATAGATTTGCAACAAATTGAAAAATTCATATACTAATTTGCCACAATTTTAAAAATAGGATAAATTGGTAAAAATAATTAAATTTTATGATATAATTATGTAACAACCCTTATATTTTAGGACTACATGGGCAACAATCAATCAAATTTTGACGGACAGTAATATAAATTTGTGTGTTTAATTATATTATTTTTGCACTATAAAATTAACAATCACTCGATTATTGTACTATTTTTCTAATAATGATAATAGACTTTATATATATATATATATGGATGAAAATGTACGTTCACTCTATGTCTTATGACATTACAGGAAAAATCATTGCATGAACAAAACAGCATGCTCGCCAAACAGGTAAAGAGCACATTTGGTTGCCATTGCTTTTGTTTTCTCAAATTCTATATAACTACATTACATGTACGTGATAGTAGCTGATGTGTTGGCACCAAAAAAAATAATAATAATAGCTCAAAGAAAATGAGAAAACACTGGCAGAACATGAGAGGTCGCATCAACAAAATCTTGGTCAGAACTCACCAGCCTTCATGCCGCCGCCGCCAGTGCCCACGCCGCAACCAATGCTATCACCTCCATCTCTAACAATGGGGTATCATCTCACGCTCCATGATAGATATATTCAAAGAAATTAGAGTTAGGTTCCACTGTACAGAACAGTATGTTCTTGACTAGGGCTAACGTTATGTATTTTCTTGATGAATGGTGCAGTGGCAATCTACAAACAAGAGATTTCATCAATGAAAACGAGGAGTCTATATCTCAAGCTCAGCCTAATACAATGCAGATGCCTCCATGGATGCTTCGCCACCCTGTCAATAAGTAGAAGTCTGACAAGATTTTCTAAACTGTGGTTAACTGGTTTTGCAAGTAACCTAGTTAGCAAATCGAATTAAAGAGTATCCTTTCTGTTGCCATCCATGTATTATATTTAATTACGAGATAATAATTTGCTTCTGCATAATAATGTACTTAAAATTTCAACTATTTCAAGAATAAAAAAAAAAAGCCCTTATGACCATGTGTATGCACACTTCAGACTTTCAGAGAGCTAGCTAGAGTTGACACATCTTACACAACCTATAATAAGGTGGCCTTATTTGGTAGTAATGACCACAGCCCAACACCAATCCATTCATGATCAAGTTGAGACTTCATTATTATTTCATCCATGAACATGGAAACTGCTTTGATTCCTGAGCATAAAAGACATATAATTATGTTAATTTTGATTTTCTCCTCTTATTCTGGCTTTTATCTTTTCCAACTTTGTTCGGTTTCATTTAAGAAAACGATGTAAGTGATCTCATCATCATTCCTTGCACTGAAGTTGGCAGCACCAGCAAGGCAGTAACTTGGTTAGAGCAGTAGGACTCGAATATTTCAGTTATTAATGGTGTTAGCACAAGTGAAATGTGGTAATGAAAATTGAGATGAAAACTGAAAATAATAAGAAACTAATCCCGCAAGTAATGGTAGGAATACCTCTAGTGGTCACTGGTCATGAGAGTGGCGTATGATAAATGATTAAATGTACTTGCCAAGGCAATGGTGTAAAATGTACCTAATGGGTGTGATAGTATGACCTATATGGCATTACTGTTAAATTCTGCTTTTGTGCTGATCACATAACTGCCGATTCAAAAGACTCTAACATGGCTTACCTTACACAAGGGCATTTCACCAGTTGGCACAAATGTCCAAGAAGAATAGCCCCAAGGATGAGAGTAGCAGACAATACATGCTTTTTTAGGTATTCCAGCAAATGTTCCAAGTCCAACAACGATCAAATCTTTCATAGATTGAATAGGATGTCCATTACAACACCATCAAGCAGATGGTATTTTACAGTCACCAAGACATGTTTCATCCAGGTGGCAGACAACAAATTTACTTACAAAGAGTATCTATCTTATAAGTTTACACAGGGATTCCCCATTTTCACCTGAAATAACTATAGTTCATGAATTTCACAGTTCTGATCAGATTACATTAATTGAGAGGAATATAGTAATAAATACTAAAGATAAATGATCAGGAATCTCCATCATTCAGTTCTTCCTGCTACCAATCTCATCATCTTCATAATCTATCTCACCACCATCAAGCAAATGCTCCCTGCATATATGATGAGTTGTTTTAGCAAGCATCTTCGTCGTGAATGAGCATGACTCAAGGTCCCAAGATCCAAATATAATTGATGGTAACAAATTAAGCAAAGATAGAAGTTACAGAATATAGTATTTTATTAGAAAGGATTAATGAGGTTTATTTCATGCTCATGCTCATGCTCTGGGTATTCATGGCAAAAAGCTTTGGCTTTCATTAAAGAAAGCTCCCAAATGGAAAAACAATAATAATGGCGCCTTCCCTGGAGGAGGATGGCGTCCTATTGAAAACTCAGGTCAAAAACTATCAATCATGTAGGAAGATGGATACCTCAATCTTCCACAAAGGCGAGCTAAAGCATCTGCACCAGTTCTAGATGCAACGTCCTCAATCTCTGAAGCATTTGATGATGTCACACTATCTGCAAGCCTAAACTCACACAACTCTTTTAAGGAACATGCATCAGTCAAAACTGCAGAATGGCCACCACCAGCTGCTAGTTTCCTCACTTCACCTACACACCTGCAATATGGTTCTTCCATCAACATTCTGGACATCATAGCTATGCATGCAGAAGCTATTGAGCAACCTTAAGTATACAGTACCAGTCAACTGGTGATGGATGCCAAGCATATGTTGTTTTCTCATTTGCTGCCTGTCCGTAACTATTATAACCCCATCCATGTATTCTTCCATCCCTTAAACAAACAAGCGTGTGAGAATGTCCACAAGCAACAAGCTGCACACCATTCAGGAGAACCAGAGCAGGGATATTTCGAAGAAATGATTCCGTGTCACTGGGAATGAATGAAAAGGATCCAGTTTGTGGGCCAAGGCCTAATTGCCCAGATTGACTACCACCCCAAGCATATAGAGCTCCTTTCTGAGTCACAGCACAAGTGTGTACACCTCCACATGCAACATCTGTTATGATAATTCCATCAAGGGCGACCACTCGCCTAGGCAATAACTCTTTATCCCCAGACTGAAGAGAAGTATGCCCAAGTTGGCCCATATTTCCTAGCCCCCAAGTATAGCTGGGAGGTACAAAGTGAAGAATCATCAGTGATAAAAATTGCAGACATAAAATAAAGTACTGTTTTAATGGATTAATTACAGTATTCCAGTTATTTTTATTGGAGCATGGTCAAAAACAAAAATCCAAGCCACTTCAACAACATAGCTTTTCAGCATCAAAACAATTATTCCAATTAATCATCTCGTAAATGACGTTTTTTTTTTTTTTTTTTTTTTTTGGTGGGGGGAGCATACAAAGGACTAACAATTATTGATTCTTTGAGCAAAATCAATTTCTATGGACAACACATAAAAGGAATAAGATACACAAGGTATTCAAATGAGCCAATAGGGGAAGAAAAAAGGAGCATGGAAAGGACAGCAAAGGAGGAGAAGAAATTGGTAGAAACCTAAAGAACATTCATGTAACAGTGTGCTATCAGATATGCAACATTTTTAGCGGAGCAGCATCCATGCGGACAAAAGTAATTGTTGGGAAAGCACAAACGGGATGAGATCACTGCAGACATGTTGGACCCCTGCAAGCACAGACACACACACACCCCAACCAACTTCCCCCACCACACCCCCCTTAAAAAAAAAAAAAAAAAAAAAAAAAAAGATGCTAGGTTCATTATGTTTTCTTTGGTATGCATCCCATGATTGCATCCATGCACTTAATATACAATTAAATCATACAAAAAACCAAAATCATTGCATACTTCCTATCCTCAAGCTATGCAGCAGTTCAAAAAATCTTTTTTTTTTTCGACATTTGACAGTTTTATTCTATCCCTACTCCAAACATCTTGATAGTATCATACATGAGAAAAAGTTATACTAGCTGCTAGACTAAAGACAATGCTAAACGCAGGCATCATATATTGAGAGCAGGGGAAACAAGCAAACTAAGGGAAAAGAGACTTGCATATCAGAATGCATCGTATTTCCACTGCATCCCATCACCAGAAAAGACGTGAGATTTCCATAAGAAGTTTTTTTCCAACCTTCAAAGAGAGTTAGATGTGTCATGTGGATAATCACAATTCTCATGCTTAAAAGTAGTACTTATCTCCATGTAAGAGGTCCTTTCAGGTAACTTACACCTCGCCTATTTCAGATATGGCAGCTGCATGATACTCCCCACATGACACCTGGGTAATCTTAACGAGCTCGGGAGCTTCATCTAGAAACTTTGCATAAGCATTTATCACACGAGGCCCCTGTAGACCTTCGCAAGTAATACCTCTGCCAAGCTGACCGTATTCATTGTAGCCTGGCATAATAGAAGCAGAATGAGAACAGAGAAAATTGATGGAAATAAACTGGTCTAAATCCTGTTTCCTCTCTTTAGATTAATATTACACATTTAAGCAAAAACATTAAAAAAGATCAGCAAATGTTTTACTTTGACTACATAATCATTGGCACAGACATAGGCAGATAAAAACAGATCAAGTTGAGACATCATCATTTAATTAGATCCCATAATTTAGAATCAAACACAGATCATGCATCTCGAATTGCATTTACCCCAAGCTTGCAGTAGGCCATCCTCAGATAAAGCCACCACATGAACAGCTCCACAGGACACTTGACGGATAATCTGAAAAAATATGTGAAAATTATCTAAATTAATTCTTAACTTTATGGCAGTAAAAAAAAATTGCCTTAGTCCACATTGTAAATTCTCATAAATTTTCCATTCCATCATTAAAGCAAATGAATGCACGGCATGTTCATTTGAGCACTGATAGCTTCACATGCTTCTCAGATGTCAGAATTTTAAAAAGTATGAGTAGTGCACAAGAACTTAACTTAATAAGAAGTTACAGCTGACTATATTGGATATCTCAATCATTTCTCATCACAGAATCACAAAGCCGCAACTAATTGTCATGATATTTGAAAAGATAAATGAGCAAACTTATTACTGTATTAGAATCCTTTAAGAATATGCTGCATCCACGATTTTAATTCATTTGATTCAGAACAAGAATTTAATTTGCTTCAGAGTGGGACCTGAAACTCAAAAAATATAAAATCTAAAATGATCACATACCATATTTGGTGCAAAAGCCCCCGAAAATAGACGTGGAGAATTTGATCCCTGAAATAATGAGTATAATTCACCAAATTGAAGCGAAAAGAAAAGAACAAGAGAAATCCATCTCCATAACAGAAATAACACAATTCATCAGAATAGGTTACTTGGTTTTGTCCCCAAACCCAAAGTCTACTCTTTGAGATGGTTCCATCATTTTCACGAGGTTCTGCAACTGCAGCAGTACAGTGTGCTCCACAAGAAACAGATTTCACAAACTCGGTCTCCAACAGCTTTACTTTACTTGGATGCTTCTTACCCTCCTCAATGCCATCTCCCAATTGACCAAATTCATTAGCACCTGCTCAAATATACAGACATACGGTTTCTTTCAACATAGGATGTCAAAGAAAACATGACCATGTATCATAATTAACGATCTGATGTTGGATGAGCAGCCAAAAGAATAATGACCTTATAAGAAAAACAATATTCATGGATATTCAGTTGATATTTTCTTGTACATGTGAAGCAATGAGAACACCAAACCAGTTATACAAAAAATTCATGTGGCATAAGTAAAATTTTACCATAGTCAATTCCATGCTTATGCAGGAATACTAGAATGCAATCATGAAAAAGTGTCTAAGAGTTGTTGACATGAAGAAATGCATAGCATAGCCCCCAAACTTCAGAGCAAACAAAATCATGACCAAATCTTAGGTAAAGAGCAACTCATCAAAGGTAGAGGTCAAATTCTGCTCATGGTTTCCCAGAAGCAATTACAATTCATGGAAAAACAAAACACTAAAGTCAGGTCATTCTAGCAAGTATATCATCCTCTCTCAAACCAGTCATGAAAAAAACATATACTACAAACAACAATGAGCATATGAATAACCAATTCGAATGAGTAAAAGAAAAGTGAGCAGACCCCAAATGAAAAGAGACCCATCAGAGGCTACAGCAGCAGTGTGTTCACGGCCACAGGCTATATCTAACCACCGAGCATTGGCACCAGCTGGACACCCAAAAAGCTCAGGAGGAAGCTGCTTTGGGATCCTCAATTGTTGCTCCTTCCCCTTCCTGCCCGTTTGCCCATTCTGGTTATATCCCCACACATAAATTGCACTCTTTGTTGGCAGATTCGTGGATTTTGTTGTTGTCTCACCAATAATCTCATCAATATCCATTTAAAACCTTAACAATATGTACCTTAAACAGGGGAAAAAGTAAAGAAAAGAAAAGTGCACAGTACAATCAACAAAACAAACCCACAAAAAAATAAAAATAAATTTGTAGTAATTCAAATAGAAAAGAAACAAAATTTCAGCGAAAGCAGCAATCTTTTTGTTGACCCGTTAAAAAACTTAGCAAAAGGTGATAAATCTTTAAATGGGTTATGTTATTTTTGTGTGTTTTATTTGGTTGGTGGGAAAAATTGACAGACAAGCAAAGAATATAGAATTGAAATGCAATGCAGAAAATAATACGAGAATGGTTTGAAAAAAAAAACATACCTTTTTTTTTTCTTGCTGTTGTTGAATGAAAGAGATCACAGATTAAAGGTATGAAATTCGAAGATTTAAGTGAACTGAATTGAATGGAATTTGTGGAAAAGATGTTAAATGTAAGAAAAACAGTTATGAGCCTGTGGACGTCTTCGATGATCAGAGACAAAACAGGAAATGCAGACATCGACTTTGTGTTTTTTATATTTTTATTTTTATTTTTTTAACTTCCAACTTCCAAGGCAATGGGAGTTGGGTTGGGTTGGGTTGGTTCGGGTCCGGTCGAGTCGAGTCGGGAATCTATGTCTAAAAATCATCTAGATGGGGATGAATCCTCTCGATAGAAACCATATTTGACCTTTTTCTAATTACGATTTTTTATTTATCCCTAAAAAAATTTTGCATTTCTTTTAAGATGTTTATGACAATATTTTTTTTTTTACAATAATATGACTTATTAAATATGATTTTGTATTTATTTATTCATATATATGTTAAAATAATATTATATTTATAAATATAATATTTAGTATTTGAAATTATATTATTTATTATTTATACTAATTTAAATTTTTAATTATATAAAATAATTTTTATTTTTAGTGAAATTCTAAAGTTATCAACATTTTCTTTCTAATTTTTGAGTCACTAAAGTCTTTTATTAAATTGATTTTTGAATTAAATTGCTATTTTATCTTTTAATCACCAAACAATATCAATATCATTATAAATGCTAAATTTTCAATAAATTGTGATAAAAATGATTTTTTAATACATCTTAGTACCAAAATGCATACTAATAATCATTCATAATTTGGTACATAAATAAATAATGACAAATTTTGGAAAGAGCAATGTGTGTGTAAGGTAAAACGGTAAATGAGTCAAACTATTTGTAAGTTGTTCAAAATTTAATTTGATAGAAATTTTATTCAAATTCATGTATTTAAATTCATTTAATAAACAAGTTTAGTTTAAATTATATAAAATTTATATTTTTAATGTATTAATATTTTAATTTTAGATATATAATATATAAATATTTATTTATAGTAAATGTAAAAAAAATTATAAAAATATATTATTATAATAAAATTATAATTTTACAATAATATATTTTATATTTTTTAAAATTATTTTTAATTTTTTAAAATTCTTAAGCAGTTAATAAACATCAAACAGTATAATAAATTTAACCGAATTATAAATAAATTAAATTTAAATTAGTTAAAATTCAATTCCACTGGGCTCAGCTTAATTACACTATGTATGTCAAAATTGGCTATAATGGGCGGGTCAGCCTTGGCATAAGACGTGCCAAGATGTACGAGGACTTAGTTGGAGTTTCCTCGTTCTGTTGAAATAAAACTGAGTTTGTACTGTAAAAAAAACGAGTTTGGCCATAATGGTACCATCTCAAGGTGAAAAAATAGAAAAAATGTCTAAAGTTGTCTAAAAATGAGGTGGTAAGTGGATGGATGAAGAGAAAAAATAGAAATGGTCAACCAAAAGAGGTGACCTTTATCGCTTTTTCCTATAAAAGCAAATTCAATTTCTTACATTTTTCCAGTGGCAATGCGTTTGGAAGCTCTTCATAAGGTCCCATCTTTTAACATTCTTCAAGGTACAACAAAAGCATCTCAATCATCCCACCTAATTTTTTTTCTCAATTCTTCTTTTTATGCTCATTTCTTGTTGTTTTCAGTTCATATTCTAATTACTTGTCACAAAGTTTTGTTCTTTTTCATTGTTGGCTGGTAATGTTTCTATGTTTTGTTGGGTGATAGAATCGTTTTCTTGGCATGTAATTGTTAAATCTGTAGTTTCTTGACAAATTAAGCAAACCCATTTCTTATTTTGATGTCTGTTCATAGTTTGTAGACTTTGCTTTTGGTGATCTTTCTTTTGATTGATCCAAGAAAGGAGTTTTGTAATTAGGTGTTAATAATAGAAAATAGGTGAAATTGATCAGGGTAGTTTCTGATTGTGCCTTGAAACTTAATTATCACCAAAATGGAACAATTTTTTATTAAGAGCAGAAAAATAAAACATGTGAAATTATGAAGGGCAGTTTCTGCTTGTTCCTTCAAAGGATTCAGTGACCACAATTTTGATTCATTTTGACTTGGGTTTTTGTGCACGAGGAATCTGGCCCTCTAATATCCATGAGAGCTGCTTTTTTTCCAATGTGTTTTAATATCTGCAAATTTGGAATTAAGAAATGGATGCAACACCTAGTGGCCAAGCCCCTCGTGGCATAGTGGAGGAGCTCGGTCATGACTCCCCTACCCTCTCCCTCCTCAGTTTGAATTTCCGATGTAACAAAAAAAATAATAATAATAAAGTATTCATTAGTAAATTGCCATCATGAACTTTAAGAAGAAAAACAAGAATTTTATTTTCTTTATGAGAAATTGAAGCTAGTAGAATGGGAAAGTAAACATTATTTATTGTTCACAATAGAAAGCAGATAAAACAAAATTAAAGGCATTTTTGCTCTGGTGGGATGCAGAAGTTTAAAGAGAATACAGGGATTAACTAGCTGCCACTTTAATTGTTACTTATGGAATGCAATCAGTGTACTAGGTGCCCTGTTGGTGCTCCTTTGATGAAGCAGTGATTTCTATGTATGTGCATATGTGTGTGTGTATCTTTTAGCTCAGACTCAGTCATGTGATAGTTTTTCAGGGAATTTTCTTGAGTCTTTGACCTCAAAATTATTGGAGTTTGATTTAGAATCTGTGGCAGAAAGGTAGCAGACACTCAAGGATCATGGCTCAGTCAGTTGGTAACAGCAGTGGGAAGAAGCTTATCCAAATTGACATCAGTTCTGACACTGTATGTCCATGGTGCTTTGTTGGAAAGAGAAATTTAGACAAAGCTATAGCTGCTTCTAAAGATCGGTTTGATTTTGAGGTCTTTCTTTCTTGGCAGGGTTCTCTCATGTATTTGGCTTTCGATATGTGAAGTTACTTTCTAACTGAGCTTAGTTTTAGTTTTCAGATCAAATGGCATCCATTTTTTCTCAATCCATGTGCCCCAAAAGACGGTGTAAATAAGCTGCAGTTTTATAAGGAAAAGTTTGGATCAGGAACTGATGGAATTATAGCCCGAATGACAGAGGTTTTTTTTTTGTTTACCATTATCTTCTCTAACTGCTTCTTCTCTGTGAATTATCTATGCTTGTGTTACTATCTGCAATGGACTGGAAAATCTTGACAATTACAGGTTTTTAGGGGTCTTGGTCTGGAATATAACATATCTGGTCTCATGTAAGATTCAAAGTTCATTTTGATATTGATAAACAGTCCACTTGTAGTTAAGAAATAAGCTAGGGGATCTGTTTTGTTGAATACTACTAACGCTATTTTCAATTTGAACAGGGGCAATACTTTAGACAGCCATAGGCTTATATATATTGCTGGCCAACAGGGTCTTGATAAGCAACATAAGCTTGTGGAGGAGTTGTTCATTGGTTACTTCACACAAGCTAAATACATTGGTGATAGGTAAATGCAGGTCTTCAAAAACACCTTGAAGTTCATCCTGTCATGGACTTTAATGTTCATCTTGATCATGAGATTTACAATGATTACCAAATTTTCTTATTTTTCATACAGTTTTCATCCTTAGTCTAAGAGACTTGTCATTTTAAATTTTCAGATTTGTTGATATCATCTATACATCCTCACATAACAAAATGGTTAACAAAAAAATTCGTAACTTTGCAGGGAGTTTCTTGTGGAATGTGCCACAAAAGTTGGGGTAGAAGGGGCATCAGAATTCCTTGCAGATCCAAATAATGGAGTCAAAGAGGTCTGCTCATTCTCATTTTCTTTGCCTACGGAATTTTATTTACTTGTGGTGATTGCTTTTTTCAATTCATAGTCCAAATATTTAGAAGGAATGCTTAATCTGATCAAAGTTCAGATTGGTAGTCATCTGATGGCGCCACACTGAAGTTCTCCATCATTCTTAGTTTTGCTGCCATTCGGCAAACATCCTCGAGGGAGGAAATTCTGAATCCTGCCAACTATAATTTATATATCAATCAAACAGATCATGAGCTCTTTCTCTCTTATATCATATTCCTTTGTTTTGTATTCATGGCTACATACTATTATTCGACTAAATTTTCTTACTGGAGTTGAACTTCCTTTTTTTGATTATTTGAAGGTTCACGAAGACCTCGAGAAATACTCAGCACATATTTCTGGAGTTCCATACTATGTGGTATGCAATAAAACATCCATTTTATAAGTTCACATCTTTATAATCATACATGTCTATGTCACCAAGGAATTTGTTGTTTTTTTTTTTTCTTTAACAGATCAATGGGAAGCAGAAGTTGAGTGGCGGTCAGCCCCAAGAGGTTTTCCTCAGAGCTTTTGAAGTTGTTACGAATTAGTATTGAAACCCCATCTGCTTTCATCATGCAACAAAGTTTTCTCTTTCCTGTGTTGGAACAATGAAGGAGATTGTTGACATGTACAAGTATCCCTGTGTCCTGCCATGTAAATGTGTATCAGAATTGGCTGAATGAATTATATTGTTGACATGTCCTGCCATGTATTTATCTACTTGTACCTTTAAAAGAATACTTTTGATGTTTGTGGTAAATTTTGAATCATGGGACTGTACAGACGTTGAGAATAAGTGGGGATTTTGGCATTATTACAGGTCATGTGGAAAAGGTGTTTTGTTGGCCTGGAAATTGGAATTGGAATGGCAACTTATTTTATTTTTAGGCAACATTCATATTAAGATCCCTAAACTTATCAATTTTTTAATTTTAGACCACTAAAGTTTCATTTTGTATATTTAAATTTTTGAACTTCACGGACTTGAAATTTTAAACTCTTATGTTAATTGTTTAACACAACTTATTTTCTTTTGGTCCTTAAAGTTTTATATTTCTAATGTTTATACTATTTTTTATTTTTTAACACTTATATTACTTTTAAAACTAAAAAATGTATTAAAAATATAATATTTAAATTTTGATGAATTATAAAATATTTTTTTATCATAATTTATTTTAATTATGGTGTTTTTTTCATAATATTTTATTTTGAAAAATAATAGTTTTATTATAATTTTTTTTATCTTAACATTAACTTTTTTAATTATTTTTAAAAATTAAAATTATTTTAAAATGTATATAAATTTAAGTTTTTAATTTAAAATAGTAGAAATTAAAATAAGTAAATTTATATTTTACTAGTGAAATTTTTTTTTTTTTGAAGTGATATAGGTTTAAAAGGTAAAACATAGTATGAATGTTAGAAATACAAAAAATTTAAGGATCAAAAGGAAATAATTTTTGTTAAAAAATTGACAGAAAAATTTAAAACTTTAAATCTGTGAAATTCGAGGGCTTAAATATATAAAATAAAACTTTAGAGCCTAAAGGTAAAAAATAGATAAGTTTAAAGGTTTCAATATGGGTTTTGCCTTAATTTTTAATATAAGTAGAATTTTCAATACTTTGTAAGATGTTTTAGGTAAAAATAGATATTATATTTATTCAAATTCAAGTTATTCAATTTTTTTTTAAATGATAGAAGCTTTATATGTTTTATCGTAGCAAATTAAGCATGTTATGAAAACAACTAATAATAATGGTTCTTATAGGAGCAAGCTAACAATGCGACATTGATTAATATAAATGTTTAAATAATTGTTTTTTGTTTCTTCGGTGGATATGAATAAGATAGGATCTTTCTATGCAAGCAAATAGATATTTAAAATTACAATTTTTTTTTAAAGGAGGAGAAACAAGGCTAAAATTACAAGAAGCAACCTAACTGCTGCCAAAATTATACAATTTTGCAGATTAGTGTAAGTTTACATATGGTTTATATATACTATAAAAAACTTTAAATATGCTTTAGTTTTTTTTTTTTTTTTTTTTTTTGATAACTTAAATATGCTTTAGTTGGACAATAGTTCTCACAACCGCACATGGGTAGGCACCTCTAATTGTACAATTTTGCCTGTAGAAGAATGTTCAAGAATGCAAATTGCATATGCCTGATGTTGATTGCTGACCTTTTTCCAATTTGCGAGTTATCACCTACCAAAGTTTTAATCCATGGAGCTTCTAAGGATCATTTTATTTTATTATTATTTTTTTTTTGGTATTCTCATTTTCAAAATTGGACAGTCATGAGTTAAACTCCTAACCTTAACCTAAACCTGGAGACTTGCCAACTGACCTAAATTCAAGCTTTCCCTGAACTCGTCCAGGCATTAGGATAGTTAAGATGGTGATGGATTCCGTACCATCTTGAAATGTCAATAGCCATTTAGTTTTGACATCTTCTCTGCTTCAAGCACATATATGGTCATAAGACACAATTGATTGAGAAACAAAAGTATTCATTACCAAATTTCAACTGTTAAAAAGTTCAATTCCTCTAAAAAGAAGTTGAATTCAACTTTCTCCTTCAACTGCACACACACAGAGACACACAAAAGCTATGCATATGTTACAAGTGTTGTAAAGTGATTGTTGGACACACATCACATCCATAGCCATGGGGTTGTTGTGCTTGGATTGCCCTGTAAAGGCTTCAGTCCTTCACTACCGTTTTATATCTATTTCGTTTTCTTAATCATCTAAAAAGGCAGATTTAAGCCTACAATACTAGACAACATCCACTGGAGTGCTAAGAACGAAGTTCGACTCATGTTTTTGACAAAAAGTATAAGCAGATTTTCATTCACATGGATGAAAAATTTTGTAAAGGGTATTTTGAACAGAATGTTCTTTGAAACAATTGTTATCAGAACATACTTTTACCATAGATAACAAACACTTTAACCTGCAATATTCACAAAGAACTATACATGTCTCCTTTAGTTTTCTGTCTTCTCCTGTTGTTGCCGGTTTTCATCCACGACACAAACCTTACAAGCAAGATCAAGTCGTTTCATCGAATACCATTACCTATAAGTGCCAGAAAAAGAAATGCTTCAACCAAGGTAACATTATTTAAGCAAAACATGATATCCACTTTCATTCCTTTTATTTATTATTATTATTTTCAAATGCTATAGAAAAAAAAGATAACAAATATCATTCAGACATTTGAAGTTGTGAACACCAAAAGCATGAATAATTATGCTGTGAAAAATTGAATTAGAGAAACATAATAGGATATAACAAATTATTAGAAAATTAGCTTGTTATTCCAAGATCATCCAAAAGTCCATATGCCAGCTAAAATACAAAGAATACGTACAAATATGTACAAAATCAGTGAAAATTGTGGCTAGTGTTGTCAAACTTGTGACGGGCAATATTTCAAAAGCATCAAATGGACAATCTGACAATCTCTTCATTTTACTAGGATGTAAAATAAAAGGCTTCGCATCTAGCTACTTGGGTTGTGTGGCTAGCCAAAAAGTGAAGTGATATGAAATATGAAATATGGATACTGATTTACACCTGATCAAACTCCAAAATTTATCAATCATTTCAAACTACCTGATCAGTTAATCCATATAGACCTGACAAAATCCAATTAAACTAATGGAAAGTTAAACATTTTTTTTATTCCAAGGAAAGAAAGGCCTTGGATTTGGAAATAAAATGATTAAAACACAGCGCAACCTTGGTCTTTGGAAGAGAACAATGCAAATTATATATTATTGTTGAATAAGCACAAGTGACAGCAACCCTATATTCACAAGTGTAGCATATGGGATCATGTGTTCTTTTCAGGCTGCTGGACAGCATATGCCTCAACGGACATGCATGTGTGCGTGTGTGTGTGTGGGCGTGTGTTGTCTTCAAGGTGAAAAAATTAATAGTCAATCTCAGCACTGTTTTCTTTCTAAACTGTGATGATATTTATCCTTGTAATTTTGCATGAAACAAGGAGTAGACTGATAAATCTAAAATTTAAGCCATCAGAGATAAAAGAAGATTACGATATCAGGAATCAACTCCTACAGCAAGTTTGCAACTAAAAATGCTCATCTCAAGTTTTATACTGAACACATTATCTAGGTTTATCTACAACATTATTAGCTTCAATACATACATGGCATAGAATGATTTTGTGAATGATCCTGTTCATCAGAATTGAGCAACTCACTCAAGTTAAACGGGAAGAGAGTGAATAATATCAAACAGTGCACATAAACTGAGGTAGTCCAAGATGAACTAGATAAAACATCTTGGGTCCAAAGATTATCAAGCTGGGGTGACTGTGTCCTTTGTTAACTAAGGAGCATAATTCAGGAAAGAAATAATACCCCTATGTTTCTGTATCTGACCCTAAAAAGGTGAAATGATTGTGCTTTCCCATTTCCAAGGAATAACGAATTATGTTTAGAGTAAGGATGACGAGGATTTTTAACAATATGAGAGAAATATGGACAAAAGAATTTGACACAACAGGAGGAAAAATGATGAAAAGCTCTTGCACCTTATGCAGATAACAACACGTGTGAGAATGGTAAAGCAAGCTAATAAAAGATAAAGCCGGAGCTACCTTGCCACAGACTGGGCAGTTGTCACTTCTCTCCATCCACTCATAAATGCAACCAAGGTGAAAATGGTGAGAGCATTTTGTCAGTATCTTTGGGTTCTCAGGAGTGTATTCTGCACACACAAAGGCAAAAATAATTTAAAACACGACAGCTCACAAATTCAAATATCTATGGTCAGAAAAACACATTAAACAGTTTGATATTAACTAGAATCTGCCCTTGAAGCATCTAACTTAGAGTTTTGCTTGTCAATTGGATCATATTTTCATTTTATCAATAAGATTGTCTCTTGTTATTGAAAAATTTAGTTACTAGCCCCTATAATTGAAAGATTTAATTACGAAATCAGATGATAAAAACACATTGAAGAAACCTCCTCTACACTCACATGCCTCTCCTGATTAGCTTAAAAAGCAACTGAGGAAACTTCCCCTTTTACACACATGGAAACAAGGACTGGCAAAATCGCCAGTGGCCCTGGCTTGAGTTTATAGTAGTGTAGCATAACTTCAGAAACTTTTCATCCAAATCCATATTAGTTTCATGGTGAATTGGCTTTTGGTTTTGAATGAATTAGCAGATATTTCTAATAACTACGTTAGCTTATCTTTCTTGGCCTCAAAGTTGAAGACAAAATCACAAAATTCTTTCACCAAAAGAAGTATTGAAAAGCAAAAAAGGAAAAGTTAATTAAAGGAAAAGTTAATCACAAATGTCACAGGTTAGCTCAGTAACTAATTAAATATTTTTCCTTAGAGATCACAGGCAGATGTCCTCAAGAAGAATTATAGTTATCACAGTATAGCTCAGTGACTGCAATGCCGATTAAAGCTAAATAAAGAACTTTACCTTCAAGACATGTTGGGCAGACCTCCTCATCTTC
Organism: Mallotus nudiflorus; assembly: GCA_947683625.1. Taxonomy (NCBI): domain Eukaryota; kingdom Viridiplantae; phylum Streptophyta; class Magnoliopsida; order Malpighiales; family Euphorbiaceae; genus Mallotus; species Mallotus nudiflorus. Next base: position 394,998 of record CANTUR010000857.1, read on the forward strand.
TGATGAAGAATAAATGTATCCAATTCCGACAGTTGATTTTGCTGATGAAAGCTTCAGGGAGGATCTAGCACGCTGTTCTTTTGATCCTTCTTCACAAGTCAATGCAGTCCATTTGTCTCCAGTAGTCAAGGAGTCAGAATCGCCGTCATTATCACTTCTCAATGGTTCTGTTTCCTCGTGCGAATGACTGGAGCCCTTCTCCCTTCTTGAAACCAGACCATCGCGCTGCAAGCGAAAATATCTAGGATCGGCATCATAAGGCAAAGGCCTTGGAGGAGAACGATACATGTCAGAGAGAGAGTTATCAAGTGATGCCGAAGAAGTCATAGAGGCTGCCCCCTGAATGGATGAAGGGACAGAAAGCACTTCTCCTCTTCGAAATAACACCGAATACTACAAAAAATGAAAAAAAAATGGTTGGTACTTCATCATAGTGAATATCAAAAGAACCCTTCTCAGCACAAAACATAGGTACAATCTCCAGGCAGATCCAACTGTAATCTGCAATAGCAATCCTTTTCTATAAATGCAAAGAAATAAACTACTAATTCTTTGTAAGGTAATCCTTTCCATTGGAATTGGAATAATATGTACTTTGGCTACTAATTTAGACTTTTCAAAGATGATACATGCTTATGGAAACAAGCTGTCAAACATGCTTTTGTTTCTATGAAAAACCTTTACCTTCTTTTTGCATGTGGTGATAAAAACTGATAGAAAACAGAGGTTCAGGCCTAAAACCTGGCAACATCTATTTTGGTTGTCAAAAAAAAAAAGAAAATAAATAAATAAATAAAGTGAACCTACTCCAGCTCAATTTGTTCTACAAGCCCAATAATTTTACATCACACCACATGATCAATCATTTTGAAAGATATGAAAATTCCTTTCTTAAAGAAACTCATTCAAATATCAATCTGAGAGATGACCCATTCAAGTGCAAACGTGTAATTCTTTTCCTCAATCATGAATAAATCACAATTTTTGTCTCACACATTCTTCCTCCAGATCCTTAAATAAAGCAAGAATGAGGCAATCTCCAATTCTAAAAGTTCAGCAGAAAAATGACACTTAACTAATGCAGCATGATTTGAAAGGGATCACTCATGAGCACACATAAAAACATTCCTTTACAGTTTTTCAGTTGCATTCTTAGTCAAGATACAAACTAGAAATATTGAAAGGATCATAATAATATTCAAACATACCACATGAAGAAAATTCTGGACAAAGCAACTAAGACACATGCAGTTTCTGTACACAGAACTGTTAGGATTCATATAATCCTCAAAATCCTCTCTGTGCAAACAGCAACAAACAGCACCCATTGTGTCAGCTCCAATCGCTTTCTTTCACTCAATGCCCCTTGAAATAATTCTCCACTCTCACCAGCAAGTCTTATTGCAACAGAGCATAAGCATCAAAAAGTAATGTCTTGAATGAATAAATATACAGAATGAGAGAGGACTCTAAGCTCGCAGAAGTTGAATTGCCCCCACGAACCAGCACCCTCCCTCTCTCTTATTTAAGTGTCAGGTGCTTCTTTTTGAATCTGGTTTAGACAAATCATCACCATCACCTGCAAGTTATAAGAAAATCATGTTCAAAACATAATTCAGAAAGACCCACTACTGCATATTGGTGAAGCTACATCATCATACAAAGCAAAACTGATGCAAACAAAGTCTCCAAGCATAAAACTGATTAACCATTGTTGACCAATTCAAGCTGTAACAGCATACGACCAATATGAAACTTTTAAAATAAAGTGAATAAGTGACATGATAAATTATCATGATTATACGAACTTCTTAACAAAATTAACAACTGTTTGCTGCAACTGGGTCCTTCTTGTTCTTAACAAAGTTACGATCTTTAATCATTTCTGTTATAAAAGTTACAATTTTTATCTTTGATTTAGGCTTTCCTACAGAAAAAATCGAAAGGGTTCTTTCCTCTACTTGAAGTAAGACCAATAACATACAAAAAAATTCAATCTGAACAATTCAACCCACCAAGCAATTCCATTTCTGTTCTTTCAAAAACACAAAATTGCAATTGAAATCCAAACGAAAGTCCATGAAAATGCATAAATGAAAAAACCCAGATAGCAAAAATGAATGGATCATCCAAATTATACACCGTTCGAGCTAGAAATTTGATATAGAAAAGTACCTGGAGCGTGCTGAGAGACAAGTGAGGATCCAAAAAAGAGGGAAAGAGATAGATAAATAAATAGAAGAATCAATAGATAGAACCCAAAAAATAAAATATATACATATATATAGTAAAAAAATTGGGAAATTAAGGGACAGAGAAGCCAAAAACCGGAGAGAGAGAGAAAATGAAAGAAATCTGAAAATCAAATTTTAAGTATTGGCGAGAAAAGCTATGAATTGCCCGAAATTGAAGCTGCCGTCTCTTTCTCTTTTTCTTCGGTGATAGAATCAATCCACTTTCAACTTTCCTTTTTCTTTTTCTTTTTAAATAAAATACACAAATAAATAAAAACAAAGTTTAAGAAATATTATAGTCAAGGTTTAAAAAAAAAAGAAATATTATAGTCAAGTTTTATAGTATCGTGCTAAAATTTTCCTTTCAGACATATGTAAATTAAAAATTCGATCTTTATATTATTTTTTAATTTAAAAAATGATAAAAATTAATTTTTTTAAAAAATTATTTCAGTTCGATTATTATATATATAAAAAAGTGTTTGAAAGAATTTATCTTTTATAGGTTAATTCAGATATGAGAAATATGAGATGAAAAATTATTATTATTATATGGTTTTGAGGGATAGAATTCCATATCAATCAAGAAATATAAAAAAAAAAAAAAAATTCAAGGAAACAAAGTATCTTGAACTAAGTCCAATATTTCACATTCTAGATTTGTTTTATTATATGCTAAAAAAATATAGTGCCCTTGATGGTGATATAGTGTTTTGAATCTAATTTTATAATATATTGAGACAAAATTAAACTATGAACCTACCAAATTATGACAAAAATGAAATATAAAAATGATTTATGATTAAATATATTTTTCTTATTTTATTAATTTTTTCAAATTTAATTTAGTATAATAATTATAATTATTTGTTTCATAATACAAAAATAATTTGATTAGATTTGCTAAATGTTTAAAGTAAAAAAAATTTTCCCCTTTGTGATGTTAAGAAATTAAAGATAGCCAGTAAAGTGTACAGCTCAATTGATTAGTGCGCTGAGTTTTCAAAAGTAAAATATTGAGTTTGAATTTTATATAAATATACTCCTATATGAAGTATATTTGTACTATTTATTTTATACATGGATTACGAAACTATTTATTTTCTACATGAATGATAATATTTTGTGTGATTTTGTATTGATAATGATTCACTATGATGCATGTAATATTTTTTTTTTTAAAAATTGCTATGTTATTTTATTACATAATATTTATTTTTTTGATTTTTGGTATTAAAAATCTTCTCCTATAGGGAAGCACGAGAGACATGTGGGCCCAATTTCATAATTAACATTTGAGTAACTTACCATTACTTTCATAAAATTTGATCAAATTAACTATTTTGTCCATAAATCTGTAAAAATCAATTAAATATCTCTTAAAATTTGATATTGTCAACTATTTTTCCCTTCCGTTAAAATATTTAGGAATATTTTATCAGTTAAAAGCATAAATAACGGTCAACATGTCGATACTTATATTAAATTCCAAAATAACCTTTAATTAACTAAGAATTTGGACCTATTTGTATATACATGATAATTTGATAGCTAAATTGTAATTTTTAAGAGAAAAAAATATCATTTAACTTCTTAAATTTTCATATTCCTTTCATTCATACCATCTCTTTCAAACCTACCATTGATCGACCACCACCACCACCATTGATCGACCACTACCACCACCCATTGATCCAACCACCATCACTGCCAAGCTGCCGCCACTCATAAATTCAAAACCAAAAATCAAAATCAAAACCAAAATAAAAAAAAAATCAAAATAGCCATCCATTAATTCACCACCATCTCCACCAATTATAAATCCAAAACCAAAATCGAAAATCAAAACCAAAACCAAAACAAAAATCAATACCAAAACAAAAATCAAAACCAAAAGCTGTAACTTTTTTGTTTACAAATAGTGGCTCAATCTCGAATGTTGGTTGTTGTCATCGTCTTCTTTGTCTCCTATCTTTTCTTCACCATTCTCTTATCATCTCCGTCCATTACTGCCATTACTGTTGTGTTGTTATAGGTTTTAAATTGGAAATCGAGTGTGCTTAGCCAACAAGGATTGGGCTCTTGTGTGGAGGCGAGGATTAGGCATCTCTGTTGGTGGGGGAAGTGTGGATGGTGATAAGAAGAAAAACGTTAATGCTGGTGGAAGGAGTGTGGACGGTGAGGCAAAAAAAAAATGTTAATGACCGTTGAAGAAAATGGGTATAGAAGATAACAACAATCCACAAATTACAAGAAGAGTAACTCGATCTTTTTCTTTAGCTCATACTACTGTAAAACCCAATGAAATTGAAAAAAATAAATTAAGTGAATCCTTGAATTCATATTTCTAAATTATTATGTATTTTGGGTCCCTTGAATTCCCCTATGCTTCCTTTGTTTATCTATGAGGTTTTTTTACTGGAAAAATCAATGTTATGCTTAAGATTTTTAGGCATCTTAATTGCCCTTTTGTGTACGCAAGTTACAGGACTTATTGTGCAATGTAAATATTTTTTTAATTGAGGAAAAAAATATTTGTATATTTTATGTATTTTTTATTTAAATTATAATGTATATTAGTGTAGAAATTTATGAGTTTAATTTTTAGTAAAACTTTAATTTATGAGTTTAATTTTTAGTAAAAGTAAATTTCATTTAAATTTGAAAAATAATTTTAATTTTATTATTAATTAATTTTTATTAGTAATATAAATAAAAATAAAAATATTGGAAAAATAAAAAAATTTAATGCCTTGATAATGCAACTTAAATCATAAAAGTAAAACAATATTAAAATACATATCTAAATGATAACAAAAAAATTGTATTAGGGAAAGAAGGAAGATTTTAAGTTACATAAGGGTAAAAGAGTCATTGCATCTAAAACTAACAGTCTATAGTGTAAAATTTTAACGGAGAGATACATAATTGGCGGTATCAAATTTTAAGAGGTATTTAATTAATTTTTACAAATGTATAAATAAAATAGCTAGTTTGTTAAATCCTTAATTTACCCTTGACACTTTAATGGTTGGAAGAAATGGAATAATTAGCCCTAAAGTTGGTAAAAGTAGGTAGTCTTAGTTTATGAGTTTTATTTGTGTTAAAAAATATTTAAAATTTCTTTTTTTTTTTGTCCTTAAAATGGAGGATGAAAATTTATTTCCATTATTTTGGTAGTTTAGTGATGGTCCTATTGTCCAAGAAGAATAGAGGCTATTTTGGTGTAAATTTTACTATTGATAGTGACCATAATCAAGCATGTCTTCGAAGGGTGTTTGATTAGAATTGGAAATGTCCATTTTTATACTTTTTAGACAGAATGAAAAGTGTTGCTTATGGCTAAGCAATGTAGACCATTTTTTGTGGGCATTAATATGGATTATAATTTAGAAGCAATGGAAGCATATGCTTTTAGCCTTTCTAGCCAAGAGGATGTTTGAATTAACTACTATGATTAGCAAATACTATTTTCATTTTGAAAATGATTTTTTTAAAAATTTATATTGATGATTATGTATTTTTTTATTTTTAAAATTTTATAATGTTTAGTTCAAGTTTTATATAGGTCGACTAATTTATGTTTTTTTGCAATATAACAATTTATTCTATCTTATTTCATTAATCCACATCAGAAATTTTGTTTTAATTTTTATTATGAAGTATTCCTCAACACTATGCATATTAATATGGATTATAATAAAAGGATGTGCAAGTTTCAAACTTTTTAATATTTACTAATTATTTTTAAGCTGTCAAATATTAAAAAAATATATAATTTTTTTTTTATACATTTTCTTCCTTTTAAAAATAAAAAAGGAAAATAAAGAAATAAATAACCATGAATGAAAATAAATAAATAAGAGGGAAGGCCATTTTGAGCGGGCCTCCATTTTTGAATCTTACATTTCACTCGAAATCTCCTCCTGCAACTACCAACGCACCCACCGTCTTTACCCTTCTCTGTCTTTTTCTCTTCTTCTGCTGCTTTCTATCTCTTCACTTCACTATCTTATTTTTGAATGCCACCAATAGCCTTGAATTTTACTATTATTTGCCGGCCTGTCTCATACCCACCGCAATTGTCAGATCTATTTGTCTCTCTGCGGAAATTTAGGGTTTTTTCTGGGGGCCATTGGATTCTAACACCAACCCTATATTCAATCGACAAATGCCCACCTGGGTCTGCTTTTTAGTTCTTCGACGTCGACTGATGTGTCAATTCAGTGGGTAGTTAGTGTTTTACTCTATTGGAGAAATTTGGGAATTTTTGTTTACAATGCAGAGTTCATCGAGCTCAGTTGCTGTAGCTCAGCCTGAGGCTATATTAGAGTGGCTGCAAAAGGAAATGGGGTACAGGCCATTAGGGCCGTACAATGCTTTATCGAATAAATCTCAATTGCCTTCAATTGATGCCATCCGAAGGGTTTGTCGTGGGAATATGATACCCATTTGGAGTTTTTTGTTGAAGAGAGTGAAATCGGAGAAAACTGTTGAGAGTATAAGGAAGAATATAATGGTCCATGGTGGTGCTAGTGGTGGTGAGGGTGGCAATTTGGTGAATTTAAGGAAGGAGGAGGGTGGTAGTAGTAGTAGGAGTAAAGGGGCAGGGAGGAGGAAGGAAAAGGCTGTGGTTGTTTCTGGGGAGAGTTTGAGTTCGAGTGCTGTTTCTGAGAATAGAGAGGTCGCTTTACAAGAGAGGGAATTGGCTGCGAAAGAAGTTGAGAGGTTGAGGAATATCGTTAGGAGGCAAAGGAAGGATTTGAGGGCTAGAATGATGGAGGTTTCAAGAGAGGAGGCTGAGAGGAAGAGAATGCTCGATGAGCGTGCCAAGAACAGGTACGGCTTTTAAATTAAATTTCAGTTGATGACATGTTCAAACAATTTGCTTTATTGGTTCAAGTTATTGTTTGTTGGGATATTTTGTTGTTAATTGAAAATGTGGGGCGCGAAGGAATGGAAAATTTGGATGATGTTCATTTTATTGATTTAAGGAGGGATTGAAGAATTGCATCTATTATTGTTCCGTCTGGATCTTTTATTTCTAGGTTCATACACAATGAGAAACTTACTTTTCTCAGTGTTGAGGGTGAAACATTCCAGAGGTACTTTTCTCAGTGTTGAGTGAGAAACATTACTGAAGGCTTAATGCTGTCTCAGTTTCCATTAGAAGTACCTGAATAGTATCACCTTAAATGTTCTCCAAGGAAGTAAGTCATTTAGTATTGATGCCACTGCATCTACTTGGTGTTATTTAATTGTTAGCATCTACTTACTGGTATTATTTATTTGTTCTCAGTACGATTTTATTTTGTTGAAAATGTGTTCCAACTGGTAGGGCTTCATAGATTTGAGTATTAACAATGATAGTACCTTATCACACCACAATGGTTCATTTGGGGGTCCAAAAATAATTTTTTTCTTTCATTTAACTCATGATATTTTAGATTTCATTCCTATATCTGGATGTTTAGAGATAAGCAAAACTTGTATTACTTGGAGTCTTGGATGTGTGCAAGGGCCCATAGTTTTATATTTAAAGTAATCTTCTCATTTTTTTTTTTTGTTATGAAGCTTGTTGTTGAACTTCCATCTGGTTTATTTTCAGAAGCCGTGGAGAACTAGAAGTTAGCAATGCTGTTTATTTATCTTGGTTACAGCAAATAATTAGAAAGCATCTTGAAAAGGATATAATTATGTATATCTTGGATTTGCATTGATGCATGCTTAGTGATACTGCAGGCATAAGCAGGTGATGTTGGAGGCTTATGATGAGCAATGTGATGAAGCTGCAAAGATATTTGCAGAATATCATAAGCGTCTGTGCCACTATGTTAACCAAGCAAGGGATGCTCAAAAGTCAAGTGTTGATTCTGTTGAAGTAGCTAGCAGCTTCTCTTCCAATGGTGAGAAGGAGGCTGTCTACTCAACTGTCAAAGGTACCAAATCCGCAGATGATGTTATCCTTATCGAAACCACTAGGGAAAGAAATATCCGGAAGGCATGTGAACCTCTTGCAGTTTACATGATTGAGAGAATACGCAACTCTTTTCCAGCTTATGAAGGAAATGGCATTCATTTGAATCCCCAACTAGAAACAGCCAAGTTGGGTATTGATTTTGAAGGGGAATTACCTGATGAGGTTAGAACTGCCATTGTTAGTTGTTTGAAGAATCCTCCTCAATTACTTCAGGCAATTGCCACGTACACTTTACGGCTGAAAACTCTCATTTCTAGAGAAACGGAGAAAGTTGATGTTAGAGCTGATGCAGAAACCTTAAGGTACTGTTGTATTTTCTTGTTAGTTCAAGTTGGTGCATATAAAAACATTTCTTTGTGCATGTCAATTTTTGAATGATTGTATAAGTAGGGTTTTACAAGTTCAAATTTTTGCTTATCACTAATAAGATTTATAGAGCTGCTGTTTTTCTGATGAAATGCAACTTGTCATACTTTTGCCACAGTTTACTGTTTCCTGTAGACTGTGATAATTGGTAGGTTGTTTTGACTTGATCATTGAGGGTGCAAATATGTTTAAGACCCACTCATTCATTTGAAGGCAAAGTGGAATTCGTCCAGTTATTCAAAATCATCATACTAATCTGTTTGCTAGAATAAGTCTACTGTGAGATGATTTATCTAATTATTTGCATTAAGCCATAAAGGCAATCATTAAACAGCTTTTTTTTTTTCATTGCAATTTCTATGGTGACATTTAACCTTGGTGCACTATTAGGTAAATATGCTGTTGCCCTCTGTGCTGCAATAATAAAGTTGCAGGCAACAGACTTGTTATGTGAGCATGATTGTCAATATATTGTACATTCTATAATTAAATTGAAGGTGGGGCTGAATTTAACCTTTATTGCGTGCCTGTAGTCAATCAGAATTATCCATTGTGTGTGCAGGGTTAATTTCTACTTATATCTCTGGGTTGTGTCAATCTTATTACTTTATTCTAAATTCATAGATCAATAATAATAAAATATGATCTGCATCATTCTAATGATTTGCATGCCCATTTACTACTGTTCTCAGTTTTTAAGAATTGATGTTGTGGTTGCTTCTTTTTTTTTTTTTAAAAAAAACTTTAGCAACATCCATTATTATGTTAGTAATGTTGAATTTCTTTATCAGATATAAGTTTGAGAACAACAGAGTAATGGATATTTCTTCTCCTGATGTGAGCTCACCACTTAATTATCAACTTTATGGCAATGGAAAGATTGGAACAGACATGCCATCTAAAGGAACTCAAAATCAACTTCTCGAGCGACAGGTCTTTCTCCTTTCTTGATTGTAGCTTCTGCAATGCTCTATTGGTTGTAAAAATGGTCCATGCTTTGTGTCATCTTCTAATGTTTCTTCATTGGGCTCTTTTAAGTTGTATTGTTAATGCAGTTAATAGCTTTGAGTGCCAAACTCATGCCTCTTTGTTATGAATTTATGTTTTATTAATTTATACTCTAAGCCTTTGTGGATGCATTTTAATAAAATCAGTTCACTCTTATTTTTTTGAGGGTGTTTAGTTGATTGTTATTTTTTTTTCAAATTTTTTCAGAAAGCTCATGTTCAACAATTTTTAGCTACTGAAGATGCAATTAACAAAGCTGCAGAAGCTGCAGATACATGTCAAAAACTCATAAAACGCTTGCATGGAAGTGGTGATGTTTTTTCATCGCACTCACTTGGTGTTGGAGGCACATCACAGAACATGGGAAGTCTTAGGCAATTTGAGGTAATTCTGATCCTAACATGTGAATGCAATTTAGTATGTTGTTATGATTTGCATTTATGCTCAAATATTTTCATTTTCTAACTTTCTTCCTTATCTTGAATCTTGATTCACAATGGTGAGCATTTCATATGGTTTCATTGCCCTTGCCTACTAATGAGTACTGTGGTCTGATTGTTTAGTATAAAAAGTGGTGCTTTCCCCTCACAGGGCAAGTGTTTCATTTGGCATTTTTGGCTGTTATAAGGTCTTGTTCATGTTCATATTACGTGTTCAGAGACACCATGCGCTTCAAAAGTGTTGGCCTGCACATAAATGAGGTGGAACCTATGTACCACAAAACCAATGGGTTTGTGTTAAGGTCCAAGTTATACCACTTATATGTCACTTAAACTTGTTGTACCTTTCAGATTTAGGATTCATTCACATCTTCAACAACATGTACTGAACATCTTCATAGAATTTAGAATCTCATCCCTAGGCCTTCTTAACTATTTTGCAAAGTGAGGCTTGATGGGCGTGGTATTTTCCTTTATAGCATGAAAATCTGTTATAACCTTCCTAGTTAGGTGCTTCCCCCATTTTGAAAGGGCCAAAGGGGTATTGTTCAGGATTTGATCTTGCATGGAATCAATAGGATTCACAATCGATATGATGAAAATCATTCATTTGATGGGTATTTGCAATTTAGTTACTTCTCACTGTTATAATATTTATTTGGTTGTCTTCACTCTTCACTGTTTGATCAGTGCCAAAAGTCATACTATCTGTTGATATGGATTGTAATGAATCAGGTGAGAAGTAATTTCAAAATCTTTCTTATAGTTGTAAAAGTTATATTTAAAACTTTTAGCTGCTCCTCCTTGTCCTGCCTGCAGTTTATTTTCACCAATAGCCTTATACAATATGGCATTCATATAAATCCTTGTTCTTTCCATGGATCAGAACTACTTTCTCTCTTCCTCCAAAACTTTACATTCCCAGTTCATTCATGCAGAAGATTGCATTATCTTGAAGAAAATTGATAATCCTTATGCTCTAAGCTCAGCATAATTCCCTGGAAGGTGTAGCTAGGTCAAAACTATGGCTGATGCTAATGTAGCTTCAATTAAATGTAGCATGGCTTTCTGTGACAGACATAATAATACAAGCATTTCTGGATATATTATATTCTGCCTACAGCTGCTGTATATATCCCATGCTAAAATTGGAGCTTTGTAACTGCATTTATTGATCTTATTGTTACTTGTATAATCTCTCCTTTTCTTCATGCAGTTGGAGGTTTGGGCCAAGGAGAGGGAAGCTGCTGGACTGAGGGCCAGCTTGAATACCTTGATGTCTGAAATCCATCGATTGAATAAATTATGTGCAGAGAGGAAAGAGGCTGAAGATTCTTTGAGAAAGAAGTGGAAGAAAATTGAAGAGTTTGATGCACGCAGATCTGAACTTGAAGCCATATATACTGCTTTACTGAAGGCTAACATGGTATAAATCATGTCTATGCAATTTCTATTTACACATAATGGGACCATCCTTCTCTGGTGTTAACTCTTATTTTTATGATTTTTGGAATATTTAAGAACCTATTGTTATTTTGGTATTGAAATACAAACTAAGATCTCTCTCCAAGTTGTTGGAGTGAAGATGTATTTAAGAGACCTGGTAAATGGTGTTTTTTTGGTATTGAAATATGAACTAAGATTTCTCTTCAAGGTATCAGAGTGCAAAATATTTAAGTAGCCTGTTAATGTTGCCATTCTGGTATAGGAGTGCAAAATATTTAAGTAGCCTGGTAGTGAAATACAAACTAAGATTTCTCTCCAAGTTTTCCTAGCAAAGAAGACAAGGGCTACATGTAGATGTTGTGAAGGAAGATTCAAAGGAGTTAGCAACATTAGCTCTTTCTATAGATGCAGTTCTTGACAGAATGGAACAGAGGAAACCAACCTTAACTGTATTGGGACAAAGTCTAACACATGATTCTAGTTGAGTTGACTTTGGTTATAAACCAAATTTAACTATGAATTATATGCTTGCTTCGACATTTTCAAGTTTTGTGCTTTAATGATGATGGATAACTACATTTTTGTGATCAATTAATAGTTGCTTACATGTAGAACAAATTGCATCTTCATTTCCAGAACTTTTATAGCCTGGACTACAAGCATGACACCAGAACGTTTATGCACTGACTTTAGCTTCCAATTTTGGATGCTCTAGTATTCAAAGGTGTCTGATTCAATCCACCTTGTGGAATTGCATCTTTGTTTCTACTCTAGGAAAGCAGGAAGTGCATCTGGAAAGCAGACCCATGATGTACCCATTGTGTACCACATCTGGCCAGAGTACAATGTTATTTCCACCCTTCATCTTATGTCACTTATGAAATCATGACCCTGACACTTTAGATTTTTTTAGTTATTTTTTATTTTAATTGAATCACACTTAAATAGCAGTCTAGCACAATCTTAAAGCTTGATTTGCTGATAACATTAATTTTCAAGTCTTTAGACAATAGTTGATTTATGTTAACAATTATGAATGTGTGCAGGAGAGATGCATCACATTTTATTTTATTTTCTTAAATTGGTGTTTTGCCATTTCTTTAAGTTGACTGTCTTTTGAGTCCAAATGACCTATGAAATATTGAGTCAACTGGGGCATTTAGCTAATCGTATAGTTCATTTTCCTTGTAGGATGCAGCTGCATTTTGGAATCAACAGCCACTGGCTGCAAGGGAATATGCATCAAGTACTATCATTCCAGCATGTACTGTTGTTGCAGATATTGCAAACAATGCCAAAGATCTTATTGATAAAGAAGTTAATGCCTTCTCTCAGAGTCCCGATAATAGCCTGTACATGCTTCCTTCAACTCCTCAGGTTAGTAAAACTGCTGTTACACTCTACTGTGAGGAGTAAACTGTTATGTTCTATCCATACTGTTGATTTTCTCTTTAGGAGGTGAACAAACCATAAACATATCAGCATGCATATTGTTGTTGATGTTGGTTCTATGTTTCTCATCTCAAGTATCACATTAATTACTTTTGGTTGTTTGAAACTTTTTTAATTTTATGTCAAATTTTATCAGGCACTTTTGGAGTCCATGGGTTCTACTGGATCTACAGGACCTGAAGCTGTAGCTGCTGCTGAGAAAAATGCTGCTCTATTGACAGCAAGAGCCGGTGCTAGGGATCCATCAGCAATTCCATCTATATGTCGTGTATCTGCTACCCTTCAGTATCCTGGTGGTGAGTTCTCTTTTACATTTAGATTTAGTATAATAGACATAGGGTGTATTTTGGTATTTTCAGCAGGGAATCAGTGTGATTGCAGAGCTTAGAAGATGTTTTCATTTGTCATATATCCACCAGAGTGCTGATGTGGATCCTGCTCAATGACTTTATTATTATTATTATTGTTATTATTATCATCATCATCATTATGAGTGGTTTGTGAATTACAACCAGGTCTGGAAGGTTCTGATGCTGGTTTAGCATCGGTGTTGGAGTCCCTGGAGTTCTGTTTAAAACTTCGTGGCTCTGAGGCTAGCATATTGGAGGACTTGGCAAAGGCAATCAATCTTGTCCACATACGACAGGATCTTGTTGAAAGTGGCCATGCATTGTTGAATCATGCATACCGTTCTCAGCAAGAATATGAAAGGTAGATCTAAATGTGGCCCAAGATGCCAAGTATGTTTTATCCAATAGTTACATACTTGCCAACTCAGTAAATTTTTGCTACAAATTCATGTTTTCCCTTATATTAACTTTGAAGATCTATCCCAAATTGTGTATTAATTGACACAAACTTTATTTTCTAAGAGCTTTTTGTTTAATTGATAAGCTGATCAGTATTGATTTTGCATGCAGGACTACGAAGTATTGTCTGAATTTGGCATCTGAGCATGAAAACATTGTCACAGAGAAATGGCTGCCTGAACTTAAAACAGCAGTTTTGAATGCACAGAAGTGCTTGGAAGATTGCAAATATGTGAGGGGCCTGGTGAGTAACCACTATAATCATGCGATTTAATTTTTTATTGCAACCAGTTCCATGTCATTGGTTTACGAGAAAGAGTAAGAGTTGAAGAGGAAGTAAATGAAATTTGTTTGAGCATAAATACATATTTCATTGTATTTTAGTCATGCGATTCTGTTAATTCTAAGCTGAATTTGTTGAGTATGGACACACATAAAGCATCAATTATGACACGTCATACTTAATGTCTTAACTGACCTCCAGATGATAGAAACTTGTTAGGCCTTTTCAGATGTGTGTATAGAAGATAGGCACCATGTGAGGAAATAAATATAACATTTATGTAAGAGCAAGAAGGGGAAAGTTCCTAAAGCCAAAATTTGATTAGGTGGGAGCTTCCTGCTGCATACTTATAATTTTTTTTTAATTTTATTTTCAATGGGTGATTAAATTGAATGCTGCTAAATTATGTTATTCTTTCTGTGTCGTGTTTGTGTTGCTGGGGAACATGCAAAAATAAGGATGTGAATATAAAAACTGTCAAATGACCATGTGGAACCAATTAAAGTTCAGGAAAATGTATAAAAATCTGACTGGATCAAATTGTACAACAATAGTTGATCAATACAAATATTTGCTTATTTCCCATTAGTATCTCTGTGCCTTAGTTATATTAGTTTGATTTGATTTTCTTTTTTTTATTTTTTTAATTGTCAATTTATTTATGAAGTCTTTTTGATACATTTTACTGCAGTTTGATGAATGGTGGGAACAACCAGCAGCTACTATTGTTGACTGGGTTTTTGTTAGTGATGAACTTTTTGTGATCTTCAATGAATAAATAAAATTGAATGCTGCTAAATGATGTTATTCTTTCTGTATCATGTTTGCGTTGTTGAGGGACATGCATAATTAAGACTGTGAATGTTAAAAGTGTTGATGACCGTGCAAAACCAATTAAAGTTCAGAAACTTAAAATGCATAGATATTTGACTGGGTCAAGTCGCACAACAATAGTTGATCAATACAGTCCTTGCACATAGAAAGATATTGCTTATTTCCCTTTAGTATCTCTGTGCCCCATTCTTCATTTCATTTGTGTTCGTTTCACTAATTTTTCTTTGCGATGCTTTGTTGGTTAAACTTTAGGTACACCTTAATTTTGTTAGTTAGGTTTTATTGTCTTGTGTATTTTTTTTAATCGTCAATTTATTTATCAAGTCTTTTTGTTTCATCTTACTGCAGCTTGATGAATGGTGGGAACAACCAGCATCTACTGTTGTTGACTGGATTCATGTTGGTGGAGAAAATGTTGTTACTTGGCAAAATCATGTCAAGAAACTTCTTGCATTTTATGATAAAGAGCTCTTGTGAGCAACATATGAGAAAACTGCTCCAGAATCCTTGTCAAAATTTCTTCATTGGCCTTCACATTTTGCCAGAGTTTTGCTGTTATTTAAAATTTTACTCAAGCTGGAGTTCTGTTTGATACGCACATTACACTCATTTTTGCAAGTGAAGACATTGTTGAGGGTATCCTTCAATTCGGCATGCAAGGCAAGAGATGCGGTGAATTTTGATTGAAAGTTTAGATAAAGGGAGATGATGGTAAGAGATCTTCCATTAACTTTAATGAAGTGAAGGCCTGTACTGTTAGAAGTTTTAGCTATTCATGATTGCTTCTTTTACAATTAATTCTAATTTTGTACAGAATGGATCTTTAAAACAAATTCCTGTATAATAGGCTGTTCTCCTACTGCGGTATGCATTCTTGATACATGTTGGAGGCTTTTGAATAATGCCATTATAAGGGTTGTAATCTAGCAAATTTGTATTTGTAGATTGTTGTCCAGATGTTTTTTCTTTTTTAATTTTTTTTGAAACATTTTTTCTTTTTTAATTGAATTGAGATGTTGGTATAATTTTTTGGTTTTAATGTCAATAATATAATTATAAAAGCTATATAAAAATTATTAATATATTATGAGGTGTAGGATTCAAATATTACTATTATTAGTTAATAGATCTGAATCTTATTGTTATTAGTTAATAGATTCGAATCCTTATTAGTTAATAGATTGGAATCCTATGGTTGCCAGATTAAGGGGAATGATTGTTTCTGTTGTGCAGTTTATTAATGTCTAATTTATATAAAAAAAAATTTATTAATATATATAAATGAAATATTGTGATTGATCAATTCATCTAATACACGGTAAGGGATTTTAAAAATAACACTAGTGAAAAATAATAAAAACCATTGTAAAATAATCCACGACCATCATCATCATATCAATGTCAAATAAACAACTAATAATCAAGCTTCAGGATTCTTTAGAAATGAAATTCACATTACATGATAAGGAGGATGAAGAAGTGAACTCCTGACCAGTAGCTTGACTTTTGTGTTGAATAGAAGAAGGAAAGACAGAATAATAGATGCGTAAAGTTACGAACTTCATCTCGGAATATCAAGTTTCATGTGGAACTAGATCTACTCTAACTAAACTTTTTTTTCTTAAAAAAGTAATAATAAAACAATTATCGAAGACCATGAATAATTTTTACATTCTATCGTTAGTTGGTGTCCATCTTTTTAAGCGCAAACCTGTGCCTCTCCTCAATCATCAATTCTTTAGAACCTGTTCACAGAAATCTCATATTTCCACCACGGAATTGATGCATATTTCAATCGTCGCAAACACCATGACAGCACTGGCGGCGGCTCTCACAGGAGGCGTTGAAGTGGCCAAACAATTTTTTTTATTGGGGTGGAGATTTTTAACTCCACCCATTGATTTTTACCCTCTGATTTTTTTTTTTAGAATTATAAATTACATAACTATCATCTATTGAAAATTTTTATTCTGTTTAATATTTTAAAACTACTTGTAATTGAGTTTTTTTATTAATAACATTTAATACAATTAATATCATAATTTAATACAGTACTCTTTAAAATGCACATTATTTTTTATGAACAGTTTTTTAATATTATAATTTGTATTTTTAATCATAATTTTTTTTAAAAAATAATTTAAAAATCAAATTACATGATTAAAAATATATATTATAAAAATTTAATAAAAAATCATCATAAAAAGAATTATTGTAATTTTAATTTTTACGATAAGTGTTATGATATATTAATAGTAGAAAAGTAAGTACTGATTTTTTTTTTTTATCAAATAGACCTTCATAGTACAATTTAAGTAGAGTATTTATTGAGTTATATTTGATCTAAATTATATATAAGTTGATTTTAGTTCTATTCATTAAATTTATGAATACTTTTTGTATAATGAATTGTTGTTGAATTTTTATAATGATGTTTTCAATCACATAATTTGATTTTTAAAATTATTTTCAGAAAATGATGATTAAAATAAAAATAAAATTATGTGCATATGATACTTTTTTGTAAAAAAACTCTTCATAAAAAATAAAAATCTATTATTGATTATAATTGATGTAAATTTTACAAACAAGATAAATTAAAAGTTAAAGATTACTTATATTAAAAAAATAAAAAAATCAATTACAATTAATTTTAAAATATTAAATATTAAATCATGAATTTGGAAGGAGAATGAAAAAATGGTAGCTTAGTAATTGTCATTAATAGAAGAATAAAAATCTTCAATCGAGAATAGTTTTTAATTGAGTCCTAAATTTTTTCAAATATCAATAGAATAAACTGATGTGATATATTAACCTCTGTTGCCTTTGCCACTTATGAAATCAAATAAAATGGGGTTGAACATGTAAGCACTCCAATTCATCCTAAAAAAAAAGAGGAAAACAAAATCTAGGGATTTGAATTGGGATGAATAAAATATGTTTTATGTAAATAATTCCTTCTTGTTAAAAAGCACAAATGAATTTAAGTAAATTGGCAGAATTGGCAGCTTCAATGATTAGTCAATTCTTCTCTTCATCAAATATTTGCAATTTACATACCGTAAGAAAAAATATCGCCTGACCTATAAGGCCAAAAAATCAGGTGTCCATCTTTAATTCACAGTTTGTAAAAAGATGGCACTTATATATATATATGTTGTCTTTTTTGCAAAACAATCCCACATCGGTATTTTTAAAGGAATAGGGAAGTTTTTTTGGTTATAAAAGAACTTCCTTTTTTTTGTTAAAAATTCATCATACAAAATTAATTTTCTCTTATATTTAGGCGATTGTATTATTTTTCTCTCTTTTGTAATATTTTTTAAAATTATTGAAATATTATTTTGATTGTGTTAAAAAAAGTATGAATATTTAGCTGAATTTCGTTAAATTTTGATGCTCTCTTTTATATCTATTTAATAACTATGATTGAGTATAGTTGTTAATTATTGTGTTATTAAATTACTTGGTAAAATTATGTCTAGGAGGTTGGTATTTAAATGGACCATTGTGTCCTACCATATCTTTTCTGGGAATCTATCTTGGAGTGATTTTTAGTACAATTATTTACATTTTAGTCATCTAAGTAATAGTTTTCAAGGTGAATTTGTTATTATTGGTGGAAATTAACCTGAATTCCACAACAATTGGTATCAAAGCTCTTGGTTTATTTTAATATGTTTTGTGGTTGTGTTTTAGGCTAATCTTCCATATCAGAAAAAATTTTTCTTAGGCTAATTGGCATTCCACATCAACATTTATTAAATAGAATTTGTAGTAGAAATGATAGATATCACAAAAGCATCCACATCGACGTCAACAACTTCATCATCTTTAATTTTAGTAAGAACTGTTATGACAAATATGAGATTTGCAGTGGAGATTTTTGATGGCATTGGTAATTTCGGTATGTGGTAAAGTGAGGTTCTAGATGCCCTTTTTTAGTAGGGTTTAGACATTGCTATTAAAGGAGAGAAACCAGATGATGTTGAGGAGAAATAATGGAAGGTAATCAATAGATTGACATGTTGTACAATTCAATCATATCTTTTTAGAGAGTAGAAGTATGCATTTTCTAAAAAAACTTATGTAAGTAAATTATAGAAGGCACTGGAGGAGAAATTCTAAAGCAGTCAGAATAAACTCTACATGAAAAAGAGATTGTTCCTCTTTAACTATGTTCCAGGTACTATGATGAATGATCATATTACTAGTTTTAATTAGCCGGTAAATTATTTGATGAATATGGACATGACTTTTAATGATGAAGATTTGGCTTTGATGTTGGTGGAATCAATTTTTAATGAGTTTGAGTATCTTGAAACTACTCTACTTCATGGGAAGGTTGCTGTGTCTCTAAGTGAAGTAACTGCAACTTTGTATAGTTATGAATTGTGAAAGAAAGAAAAGCAAGAAAATATAAGTGTTGAAGCAGAAGCTTTTATTATTAGAGGTTGTTCGTAGAGCTAGAATAAAGGAAGGAGAGAGGGATCTAAGTCAAAATCCAAACTGAGCAAAGATTAATATGTCTTTTATTGAGAAAAAGGGCAGTGAAAGAAAGATTGTCCCAAGCTAAAGGACAAAGGCAAACCTGGAAAGGCAAAGGCTGTCTCAGATTCCAATGAAGCTGAGTGTGATGATGTAGATTTAGATCTTTTAATTGTTGCTACACCATCAACCAGTTGTTCGAGTTCATGGTTGCTAGATTTAGCTTATAGTCACCGTATGACTCCCAATTGAGAATGATTCTTTGACTTTAAAGAACTAAAAGGTGGAGTTATCTACACAGTGAATAATGCCCCTTTTAACACACATGGGGTTGGTTCAATTTGCTTGAGCAATCATGATGGGTCAATCAGAACCTTAACAGGTGTTCATTATGCGTTGGATTTGATGAGGGATCTCATTTCTATGGGAACCTTAGAGTCAAAAGGTTTTGAAGTAAGGGCGAAAGATGGGATAATAAGAATCATCTCTGGTTTACTTATGATAATGAAGGGGATTTAAAAAAGAAATAATGTGTATTACTTTCTGGGTAGTACAATTGTTAGGACAATAACATCGGTAGCTTCTACTGATGATCAAGAGTCAGAAGCAACCAGGTTATGGCATATGTGCTTGGGACATGTTGGAGAAAAATCATTGAAATTTCTGATAGATTAAGGATTATTAAAAGGAGCTCGTGCTTGCAAATTGGATTTTTATGAGCATTGCATCAAAGGGAAGAAGACAAAGGTGAATTTTGGAACAACCATCCATGATTCTGAGGGTATTCTGGATTATGTTCATTTAAATGTATATAGGCCTTCTAAGAATGCTTCATTGGGAGGAAAACACTATAATATTTCCTTTGTTGATGATTTTTCTTAAAGAGTATGGGTGTATACAATGAAGATGAAGAATGAGTTGCTAGGAATTTTTCTTAAATGGAAAAAGATGGTGGAGACTTAAACAAGTAGAAAAGTCAAATGTCTCTGCACCAATAATGGTGGAGAGTTAAAAAATGATCCATTTTTGAAAGTCTGTGAAGATGAAGGTATTGTCAGATACTTTACCGTTAGATACACACCACAATAAAATGGGGTGGCCAAGCGAATGAATCAGACATTGTTAGATGGAGAAGGTTTAGTATATGTTGTCCAACGTTGGGTTGGGCAAAGAATTTTAGATTAAGGCTGTAGTCTGTGCTTGTTACTTTATTAATCGATTACCATTGATTGCTATTATTGGTAAAATGCCATTGGAGAAATGGTTTGGAAATCCTGCTATAGATTATGATTCCTTACATGTGTTTGGTTTCACTGCATATTACCATATTAAAGAGTCAAAGCTGGATCCAAGAGCAAAGAAGACAATCTTTATAGGGATCACATTTGGTGTGAAAGGCTATCGTCTTTGGTGTCCAAAAATAAAGAAAGTAATCTTCAGCAGGGATGTTACCTTTGATGAATCTACTATGCTGAGAAAGGTGACTTCTGAAAATATTAAGCAGAAAGATGGTACTCACAAATAGGTGGAGTTTGATAGCAAAAGAATTATCCTAGCCAATGAAGAAACTGATAATTACTCTTCTATAGTAGAAGAAAAGGTTCAGACCTAAAAATCTCCACAATAACATCAATTAATTGCACTAAGGAAGGGAAAGAGGACCATTAGACAACCTGCTCGCTATGCTGTTATGGTCTCTTCTACATCACCAATTGTAATTAATGATGTTCCTACCACTTATAATAAAGCAATCCAAAGTTTAGAACATGAAAAGTGGACGATCACCATAAATGAAGAAATGCAGTCCCTTAAAAGACTTAGATATGGAAACTAGCTAGTCTTTTAAATCGAAAGAAGGCAATTGGGTGCAAATGGGTATATACAAAGAAAGATGGATTTCATGATAAGGATAATGTTCGTTACCGAGCAAGATTGGTGGCTAAAGGCTATGCGGAGATGAAAGGAATTGATTATAATCAAGTATTTTCTCTAGTTGTAAAGCATTCCTCCATTAAAATTTTATTGGCTTTGGTAGCACAATTGGATTTGAAACTAGTTCATATGGATGTAAAACTGTATTTTTACATAGAGACTTGGATGAGGAAATCTACATGACTCAGCTAGATGGATTCAAAGTTGTTAGTAGAGAAAAGATGGTTTACAAATTGGAAAAATCGTTATATGGATTGAAGCAATCTCTGAGGCAGAGGTACAAGCGATTTGATAAGTATATGATATGGCAAAAGTACACGAGAAGCAAATATAATAATTGTGTGTATTTGCGCAAGCTACAAGATGGATCCTATATATATCTTTTTCTTTATGTTGATGATATACTGATAGCTTTTAGGAGTCAAACAGAAATTGAGAAATTACAGACTCAATTGAATAGGGAGTTTGAGATGAAGGATCTCGGTGAACCAAAGAAGATTCTCGACATGGAAATATCTAGAGATAGGAAATTCGGGAGACTTTATTTATCTCAAAAAGAATATCTGAGGAAGGTACTAAAATTTTTTGGTATGAATGAAAAGTCAAAACCAGTTAGTACACCACTTGCTCCTCATTTCAAGCTTAGTGCATCCATGCCATCGAAGAATGATGCAGAATGGGAATACATGTTAAAAGTACCATATGCAAGTGTTATTGGTAGCTTGATGTAGACAATGGTGTGTATGAGGCCTGATATTTCATAGGCAGTTGGGGTTATGAGCATGTCACGACCCAAAACAGGGGCCATGACCGGCGCTAGGGAACGAGAATTCTTTTGAATCCGGAACCCGTAGCAAGCCTTAAAATAAATAAAAGCATGAAATAATAATAATATAAATAAAATAACTCACATCGGAAATAAATCTCATAAATAAAATAAAATAATAATCCGTCAATAGATTTAAATAAACAAACTCATCTCATATATAAATAATCTTTTAATACAAATCTTTAAAATACATAGCTCACACAAACATAATACATAAATCTCACAACTGACTACAACTACTGCAGTGTCTAGATTATAAAATAACATCAAGTGAGTAAATTACATAATAAAGTCGGGGCAGAAGAAATATGGCGTAAAGGTCTGCTACTGAGGTCTGAAGACGAAGACTCTCCTGAAAAATAGTCAACGGAGGGGAGTCAGACCTCACTGAGTGAATTGTTATAATATATATACATGCATAGCTAAATGACAAATGCACACATTCAATAATATATATAATAAATATATATACAGGCAAAATCACACAGATGTAGAAAAATCATTTTATATAAATATTGAAAATAATATCCGATTATGAAGGATCAAATAGAACCCTAGATAATCGCAACCTCAAACAGTGTCAGACAACACCCAAGCCATATAGGCTCACTTATTCCAAATAATTCACTTGATCCATTTGGACAGTAGATTGGCCTCGAGACACTAAGTCAACCGAGCTCCAGCAGTCTGACTGTCAGTGTGATTGGCCCCGAGACACTTGGTCAACCGAGCTCCAACAATCACACTCTCAAATCATATCTCACATCAAATAAATCAATCCAATTGATATCCACAAATAGGTTAGTAATATAACCTAAATTCTATCGTCGTATCGGTATGTACTCAGTCCTAGTGTTGTTTACTAGATAACACGTTCTATTGATATCCTTCATTTAAAAATAAATTCATACATTCATGAAATAAATGATGCATGACTTTAATTAAAATGGCAACATAAACCATATATATACTAGAAATATACCAAAAATAAATCAGGTATATTTCGAGTATATAAACGTTAAATGAATTCAATTTAATTATAAAATAAACTATAAATATACTCAAAAACATTTTGAGTATAAATTCATAATAAAACATGCATATAATTTAAAATATACCAAACATATACTAAAAATAAACCTAAGCAATAATTAAACCACTTATGCATAATTTATAAAACAAATCATACATTTCTAAAAACATGCAATCCTAATACAAGTATATATAGAATAACAATTTACAGTTATTGCGCTCCTCAAGACGGGTCTGACTGGCCTAGTCCTTTAGGCCTCGGTCTCGGCACAACTAAACAAACAAACGACAATACGAAATTAGAATAAGTCTATCGACATTCTAGAGACTCGATCTAAGAATAACAGACACAAAATCAGAATAGGAATTCCACTGGATATTATGTTTTACGAGAATTCTACCTAAAATCCGATAAAACCTCCCCTGTAAAACGAACATCTCTCTACTCAAAGAGTAGAGCCGGTCCTGCAAAGAAACACATTTTGAATAAACACAGCCACACAATCCCTCGGTCGGACTCCCAAACTATAATTTCACTGACCGAGGTTCATAATTCACGAGATAACACAGAACACATTGAAATGCCAAAAATACCAAAAATGCCCTTTATATATCAAAGTATAGCAAACTAGGTATTTAAAACATTGAAAATAATTATTTATCCGATAATTACAATAAAACCTTAATTTAAATAAAATATTATTAAAAATCAATAATTTTCAATAAATTCATAAGTATTAACCAAAATACATTTTATAAATCCAAATTACTTAATTAACCTTAAAACATATTAAAAATTGATAAAAACTCATTTATTTACAAAAATAGTATATTATATATAATTTGAAAATAATTTACGAAAAATAGTTTTAATTAGTTAAAAATGCTAAATAATTTGTAGAAATCATTTTTATACCTCAAATAACTATTAATATCAATTTAATTATATTTTTAGCCAATTTAGTGTCAAATTACCAAAATACCCCTACTATATATAAATTCACTATAATTGTACAAAAATTTACTAAAAATAGTATAATTACTCAAAAATTAATTTCTCAACATATAATTCAATAAAATCCATAATTATACTCAATTAACTAATTATTTCAATAAAACACATAATTAACCTAATTTTCCAAAAATCACATAAACTAAATAAATTCATAATAATTATAAAAAAATCATAAAAATTACAAATAAATTCCTAAAATGCATTTTAACACCTATAAACACCATAAATCAAAATTTTATAATTTAATTAATTAATTTACGAAAATTAGAAAATATTAATAAAATAATAAAAACTTCACAAAAATCAAAATAATTCCTAAAAATTCCACAAAAATTACCACATGTAGATTGAGCTACTAGGATCAATCTTTGTGAATGAAGTTTGCATGAATCATTGAAATTGAAGCTCAAAAAATTCAAGAACTCAAGTTGGCTGAAAATGAAAATTCAAAACCTAGGAAAATCTAGACCAAATTAAGTGAAACAAAGCTTGAAAATGGACTCATTGGAGCTCAAGAAAGAGATAGAGACTGGTGGCACTCAAAACGGTGGCCGGAATGGTTATGATCGGAGCTAGCATCCACTTTTGGCTTCTTGAAGAAAATCCGGCCAAACAATGTCGGAAATGGAAGCTTGGGGTGGCGGAATAAGCTGGAAGGGAAGGTGGCACACCAGGAAGCATAGTGATGGTAAGGGAACGGAGTGACAGTGGCCGGAAGTGGGGAAGAAACGATCGGGAAGAAGAAGAAGACTCAATGGCACAATCGTAAATATGATGAACTTTATATTAGGTAAATATATTATATGTATATATGTATATATATATCTATACTTTATATTATTTTAATATATAATATTATATGCACAATAAATATTCACCACACACATGTTTTAATAATATATATATACACATATACATATATATACACATTTAATTAATATTAAAACTATATAATATAATATAATTTAACTAAAATAAACCCTAATTTAATTTAAATGCATGTATATGTATATATTTTATTCAACACTTAAAAATCATGCATGGACTCATGCAAAGTCATAAAAACACTTAAAATAATTAATATTTATTTATTTACGTCTTAATTTCCCTGAAAATAAAATTTTTGGGAAAATTTTACGGAAAGGACTTAAAAATAATTAAAAATGACTTTAATAAATGACAAACTAATTAAATAATCATAAATATATATTAAAATTATTAACACTGCATATCCTGATGCAGTTTAAAATTATTTAAAAACTCGGGATGTTACAACCTTCCCCCCTCACAAGAATTCGTCCCCGAATTTTAGAAAAGAATAATTACAAGATCAAGAAGGGAAGAGATACGGGTAAGAAGCTCGCATCTCAGCTTCAATCTCCCATGTATGCTCCTCTACCTTGTTGCTATGTCACAAAACCTTGACCATCAGAATTTATTTCGATCGCAATTGTCGAACTTGATAATCAACGATTGCCATAGGTTCTTCCACAAACGTCAAATCTTCGTTCACTTCCACGCTATCAGGCTGCAGCACGTGTGAAGGGTCTGAGACATACTTCCTCAGGATCGAGATATGAAATACTGGATGCACTTGAGACATACTCGGGGGCAAAGCCAACCGATATGCAACAGTGCTAACTCTCTCTAGAATCTTGAACGGTCCGATATATCACGGTGCTAACTTACCCTTCCTGCCAAATCTCATTACACCCTTCATCGGAGACACCTTCAGAAAAATAAAATCTCCAACCTGAAATTCCACATCTCTGTGCCTAGGATCCGCATAGCTCTTCTGCTTGCTAACATCGATCTCTAATCTTTGCTTAATCACGGTGACTTCTCTGCAGCATCTTGAACCATCTCTGGTCCAGTCAAAGCTCTCTCATCAATCTCATCCTAACTCAGAGGGGATCTACATTTCCTTCCATACAATGCCTCATATGGTGGCATACCAATACTGCTATGGTAGCTGTTATTATATGCAAACTCTATAAGTGGCAAATGATCATCCCAGCTACCTCCCAAATCCAAAACAGACATCCTTAACATATCTTCCAGTGTCTGGATCGTCCTCTCAGACTGACCATCTGTCTGAGGATGAAAAGCAATACTGAAATCCAACCTAGTGCCTATCGCTTCCTGTAACTTCTGCCAAAAATGAGAGGTAAATACTGAACCACTATCTGACACAATAGACACAGGTACTCCATGAAGGCATAAAATATGCTTCACATACAGCTTTGCTAATCTAGCTACAGAATAGATGGCTTTCACAGGTAAGAAATATGCAGACTTATTCAACCTGTCTACAATCACCTAGATGGAATCGTATCCATCTTTAGAACGAGGTAAACCAACCACAAAATCCATAGTTATCCTTTCCCACTTCCACTCAGGAATAGGACGAGGCTGACGCTTCCCAGAAGGCTTATGATGTTCAACTTTCACTTGCTGACAAGTCAAGCACTTAACAACATAATCAACGACATCCTTCTTCAGTCCGTCCCATTAGTACAAGTCTCTGATACTGTGGTACATCTTAGTGATAGCTGGATGTACGCTATAAGTTATAGAATGTGCTTCCTCTAGGATCTCTTCTCTTAAATTATCCACATTAGGAACACACAATCTACCACTGATCCATAAAATACCATCATCATCGAGTATGAAATCAGTGAACTTCCCTGCTCGAACATTCTCTGCAAGCTCTTTTAGAATAGGATCTCGGCTCTGAGCTGCCTTAATCCTATCCCTCAGTACATATCGCACCTTAAACTAAGCTAGTAGTCCACTAGATCTACTAAGTTTCATCATCAGACCTTAATTCACCAACAGATGCAACTCCTGGATCAATGGTCTCTTCTCCACACTGATTTGAGCAAGACTGCCTGAGGACTTCCTACTCAAGGCATCTGCTACCATATTAACCTTGCCCGAATGATATAAAATCTCACAGTCATAATCTTTCAACAGTTCTAACCATCTTCTTTGCCTCATATTCAGATCTCTCTGCTGGAAAATGTACTTAAGGCTCTTGTGATCAGTAAAAATCTCACAAGTCACCCTGTACAGATAATGTCTCAAGATTTTGAGAGCAAAGATCACTGCAGCCATCTTAAAGTCATGTGTAGGATAGTTCTGCTCATAATTCTTCAACTGCCAACCACAATCATCCATAAGCATTATCTTCTCCCTATTTTCTTTTATTTTTCTTCTTTTGTTATGATTTTGATTTTTAATAAATTTCAATTTTACTTATTTTTTTTATAATTTTATTCATTAATCATTGTTTTATCATTTTATGATGGTGATTATGGAGGAGATCACGTAATGATCATATTTGGAGAATTAAATCTATGAAGATCCATGGAATGTCATGGATGGAAACATATAGCTAAACCTAATTTCTAGGGTTTTTATTTAGTTTGTTTATCATTCTTTTATTTTTTTTATTTATTTTGAGTTGTATTAATTTTTGATTTGGAATTAGGTTCCTGTAAGGGGGACCTCTCTCTTTGATTTGGAATTCTCTTTTCTGCATGGACAAGAAAAATACTAGAGGCAAGGAGCAAGATGTTTTTTTTTAAAAGAAAATAACAAGTTTTTAAAGATCTATTCAACAAATAAACGGTGATTTTACTAGTTTGAGGAGCCAACCACAAGCATCCATAAGCATTATCTTCTCCCTATTTTCTTTTATTTTTTTTCTTTTGTTATGATTTTGATTTTTATTAAATTTCAATTTTACTTTTTTTTTTATAATTTTATTCACTAATCATTGTTTTACTCTTTTATGATGGTGATTGTGGAGGAGATCACATAATGATCATATTTGGAGAATTAAATCTATGAAGATCCATGGAATGTCATGGATGGAAACATGTAGCTAAACCTAATTTCTAGGGTTTTTATTTAGTTTGTGTATCATTCTTTTATTTATTTATTTTATTTATTTTGGGTTGTATTAATTTTTTTTCTTTTTTTATTATTTCTCATTAGTACGTTGTAATAGCCCCAATAGTAGAAATAATAAAATTTGGTGTGTGTGATTGTGTGTTTAATTTTAATTAATCAGTTAGTAAAATTAGGATTTTAATTGGGTAATTAATTAAAATTAATGGTTATAGAAATTTTTAGGTTGTTTAATTAAAATTAAATTAGATTTAAGTGGGTAAAATTAGTTTTGCTTGATTGATTATTTTATTTTCTACGGTCATTTTAATTAAATTAGGGTTTTAGAATAGATTTAATTAATTATTTGATATTTTATTTATTTATTTTGGTAATTTTTTTATTATTTTTGGGCTTGTTTACTTATGATTATGTGTTTTGGGCCCTAGGCCCACATTAGGCTTTAACTCATTTAAATTTAGATTTTTTTAGATTTAATTAATAAAATACATCTTTAGGCCCAAAATTAATTAGATTTAGGATAGAGATAACTTAGGTCTGCTTAGTTAATTAGACACAGACCCTTCTAATTTAATTTAATTAATTTAGACTTAGCCCATCTAATTTAAGCTTTTTATAATTTGTAGATCTAGACCCATGTTTAGAATTAAAATAAATAGACTTAGGTCCACTTAAATTAAAGTTGAATAAGGATTAGGCCCATTAGTCTTTAGGCTCACCTATAAATTAAAATATGTAGATTTAGCTCATTTAATTAAAATCAATGTAGATTAGACTAACTTAAGGATTAGGAGTTTTAATGAATGCATTGTTTACTTGTATATTTCATGACTAGTTTGCCTGAAGTTGATTGTTTTTTAAGGGTTTATATGAAATTGAATATAAATAGAGGATAAAACAGTAATTTATAAAGTAATTCTAAAAGAACACGAGATTGAAAGAAGTTGATAATCCGTATCTAGAATCTCTTGGTTGTGATACTGGCTTTCTTTTAGGGAATCAAGTACCACCATTTTTTGATTTGTCCCAGTTATTACCCTAGGTAGTGACTCCTTATCTCCACACCATGTCTTTATGACAGTGGTTAGTGTGTTCTTTAAAGGCTTGAGCTTAAACAGTGTTGTGGTTGCTAAAATCTTGTGCGTGCGCTAAAACCCATCGTTTACATTCATTATAGCTAGATTGTGTGTTAGTTCTTCTTTACTATTGATTCTTGTGTCTAATGGTAAGTATCTACTGGTTGAAGTATTGCATTCTCAGTTGCCTGACTTTCAATTCGCTGTCCTAAATCATTAGTCATTGATCTAACATCACTGATGTTGTCAACAACCTTCCCCTACCATAACATTGTTGATAATAATCCAAAATGGTTGAACTTTTATAGTTAATGTATTGCTTAGACTTAATTTTGGGTTAAAAAAGAAACAACATACAGTCATAATGAAGATAAGTCATATATACATGCACATAGACATTATTTAAACATACAAATTCACAATCACATACACATACACAATCCTAGCTATAATAGAACCATCATTCAAATTTAAACTCACATACACCTTTCCCCACATACAAATACACATTCAGAGTCATTGTCACATACTCAGTCATTATCTCAACATATAAATTCACAATCACAGGCACATATATAGTCACAACTATAGAACCGTGAATGAAGCTTTTGCCACTTACATGGACCTTTTACAAAATACAAATACAAACACATGCTTTTGCCAGTCATTATCTTCACAAGCACATACACATTCACACTCACATATGCCTTTTGCCATATACAAATACATAAGAAGGCATACTCACATTTAGAATTGCATCTTTGATTGGGAAGAGTGTACACTTCAACTCCTTGAGGTAGGTTTGATTTCTTCTTTCTTATACACGCAACATTAATTAACTTGTACAAGTTTGAGAATGTCCTTTTCATAGATCTTGTATCTTGCTTTTTTCCCTTATTTCTATCCTTTAATAGCTGCCTTTTTACAACTCTGATTCCTCAAGAACTCAGCTAGTTGATAGTGAAATTTTCAATTTTTATTTCTTTCCTTTTATCCCGTGTTTGATAAAAAAATTTCAACTTTAAAGCATGTTTTTCCTCTATTGAAAAGAAAGAAAAAAAATAACAAGTTTTTTTATTAAGCCTGTTCTACACTGTAGGTTTAAAATTTCTCTTGATTGGTAATTTCTTCCTACTATCCTTTTGTTTTGATGGACTTGATGTTGGAACCTCACCAGTCAGTGGAATATTTGCTTCATGAACATGTAATACACACTCAATGCATTACCAAATAAATAAAAAAACTTCAATAAGCTAATTGTTCGTACTTATGTTATTGCTGCTTGCTCAACCTCTTTTGTAATAGGACATTTTGCTTTGTTATGACCTTTCCTAAAGCAGTATTGGCAAGTCATTTCTTTATATTTTCTTACAAGCCTTCCACTACTTCTAATCTTATGTTCTTCATTTTTTTCTCATTATCCTTGGTCTCCCTAACATCTTTTTGAATGGGGGAGGGCTAATGCGTGGTTCTTTTGAAATGGGCCAGAACTTTTCACTAACTATTAGTATCATCATGTAGCTAGAAGCTCTCACATACATTTGTTTGCTATACTAGAATGAAATATAATCCTCAGGTTTCTCTTGTCTATCACAAATACAAATGACATGATAACAAGGTATGCCAAACAACTCCTATAAACCATAAACACAAGACTTTTTTTTGTCTAAGTTCACTATATAAGTAACCCCATAATAAACTATTTTATAACCTTAAACCCCATTCCAAATTATTGAACACTTCTAACTTTCTTCTTTATTTTTATGCAATTTATTTTTAATTCTAGGTACTAAGTCACCCACCCAACTATCACTCAAGTTCTTATTAAAAGGTAGCCTTTTCATAACTAATTTTCTAATTTTTTTCCAAACATGAAATGAGGTTTATTATTCTAGTAGGCATAATCCTTATATTGAATGCCTCACACAAGTTGTTATCTATCAACTCATATTGAGTTTGCTTATAAAAAAAGGTTATGCATAGGAAATGAGGCTGATGTTTTAGCATGTCATCATGAGCCTCTTATGACAACTCTACCAATGCCTCCACGTGTTTCTTAAAATTTTCCATGTTGGTTAAGAAAACATACATCCAATAAAGCTTCTTAAAATCTTTACCCATGTTCTTCTTTCACCAATTTGCATTTAGGTGTCTTGAACACTGTCTCCTTTATACGTTTGGAACTAACCCATACAAAGCATGTATAAAAAACTACACAAGTAAATAAATTTTGTTAAAAATAGTATCAAAACTGTGAAATAAACATTTAAATAAAATTGATAATAATTTTTTTTATATCACCTTGCATTGATCAGACATGAAAGTCCATCTTTTGCCTCTTCTAAATCCAAGATCTTGTTATAATCTTTTAGTAAACTAAAACCAATTATCTTTATTTTCTACAATCATTATCCCCTATGCAATAGAAAACATCTGGTTATTGGCATGTTTCCTAACTACTGCCAAAACCTCACTTTTCATAACTCATATTAGAAATGCTCCATATAGCCTAATTACTCTTATACAACCCATTAGAAACCCCTTTTTTCAATAGTCAAATGCAACATAAATTCTCTTGAAAGTGTTATCTTATTGGTTTCTAAAATCATAGTGTTATCTTTATTTAAGTTAATAAGCTCCTTAACATACCTCCATAGCTTGCCAAAATCCTCTTTGGCATTACCCTTCACCTTTTGAATTAAAAAAGCCTTTGCTCTCCAACATTGCGTTAGGGTAACTTCCAATTTTAATTCACTTTTAATTAACTATTGCAATTCATGAAGTTTTATACTTAGAATGCTATGAAACTTCTACAATAAATAATCAGCAAGCCAATAAAAACTTAACCTTATAGATTTATTAACTAAGCTATATGAATGCACATTATTTAAGAAAATCAGCTGAAATACTTTTATTTTTCTATCAAATAACCCTAAAATCTTCTAAGGGCAATTACCTTTCTTACATTTTAGCCTGATATACTGCTTGGTATTCTTTGTAAATTATAGTTGATGCCTTAACATTATCTCATAATTGCTCAGTGCCTCTTTAAACTCAGCTGCTTCCTTAAATGTCATGCCCACTGAAAATGTTGGAACTGCTATCCTAAGATTATACGTAGGATATTTGGTTTTCCTTTTTCCACTAGTTTTGTTTGCCTCCTCATTTGTATTAATGTAACTATAGTTATTAGAATCAATATAATCAATGTATTTGACTCTGCATCCCCATAAACCTGCACTTCATTGCTTTTTTGTTTACCCTTCCCTTTGAAACCTTTTTTCCCTTTACCCTTTGTAGACATCCAATTTTGGGATGATATGTTATGGATGTAACAAAGGACTCCAGTGATGAAAATGTCTTTGAAATTTAATCCTGAAAAAATTCTAAGGGCTTTTAAAGGAAGGATTTAATGTTTTCAGGAACTAAATCGCAAAGTTCTTTTTAGGACCTAATTGTAAAATTTAAATTTTTTCGGGGGCCTTTTTGTAATTAAATGTTAAAAAAAATGTGTTAAAATTCCATAATTTTGACCGAAATTATGTAATTCCAATCGGAATTACATAATTCCGATTGGAATTACATAATTCCGATCGGGATTGTATAATTCCGATCGGAATTACACAATCTCGGTCGGAATTGAATTCTTTCATTTTCTTATTTCTAAATTGCTTCCAATTTAGTGTTTTATTTGGTTTAAACTTCCTAATTAATTCAATCTAAATTGGTTTAAACTTTCTAATTAATTCATTCCTAATTGGTTTAAAATTCTTGAATACACTTTAGGAATTAGAATCATATTAGGATTGGGGTTAGGCCTCCTGGTTCTACTATAAAAGAAAGGACGGAGCAATGAAAAAAAGGAGGAAGCGTAGGAAAGAAAAAAAGAAAAAAAAAGAGAGGGGCATAGAAAAGAAGGAGAGGAGAGAAAGAAAATTGTGTTTTTTTTAATTTTTTTAATTAAAAATTACTTTTGATTCATCAACTAATTCACAACCCATGAAGGATTTTTTGAAGAAAAGATTCGAAGACTTATCAGGAACGATGAATCACAAATCTGAGGAGCACCCTGATCATCCATAAACATATCATATTCTTCTTCTTCTTTATTTATTTATTTATTTATTTATTTATTATTCTATTTAGTTTATCATAATTTATTCATTAATTATTTTTATTTTTTATAGTGATTGTGGACAAAAACACATGGTGATTATATGAGGAAGATGAAATCCACAGAAGACTATGGATCAAGCCCATAGAGACTTAGTTTCTAGGGTTTTATTTTTTATTTTTATTGTCTTTATTTTTATTTTATTCTTTATGTTTTATTTTTATTAATTATTTTATGACTTAATGTAATAGCCCCAATAGAGGGAATAGTAATAAAATTATGTGTGTGGTTGCATGTTTATTTTAATTAAATTGATTAGTAAAATTAGGTTTCAATTTGGTAATCATTTAAAATCAATGGGGGAAGTAAATTAATTTAGGTTGCATGTTAATAAAAATTAGGATTTTAGTAAGGATTAATTTAGTTATTTATTTGGTCTGATTTAATTGTTTTTTATGTTTTTTATTTGTTTTTGAGCTTATTTATTATTTTTGGTGTGTTTTGGGCCTTAAGCCCATTTTAGATTTTGATTTGTTTATTTTAGCCCATATCATTTAATAATTAACTAGGTTTAATTAATTAAAATATATTTTTAGGTTCATAATTAATTAGATGTTAGGTTAGAAATACCTTTAGGCCCATTTAGTTAATTAGACATAAACTCACTTAATTTAATTTAATTAATTTAGACTTAGCTCACTTAATTTAGACCTTTTTCATAATTTGTAGATTTAAGATCATTATTTAATTAAAACATATAGAATTAAGCTCATTAATTTAAATACCTTCATAACATGTAGGTTTAGGCTCATATTTAGAATTAAAATTTGTAGACCTAGGTTCATTTAATTAAAATAAAAAGGAATTAGGTCTTTAGGCTCACTTATAATTTAAAACATATAGATTTAACTCATTTAATTAAAATCCATGTAGGTTAGACTAACTTAAGGGTTATATGATTGAATGCATTATTTACTTGTATATTTCATGACTAGTTTGCCTTGGAGTTTATTATTTTTGGGTTTATATGAAATTGCATGTAAATAGAGGATAAGATAGTAATTCATAAAGTAATTCTAAATGAATACAAGACTGAAAGAAGTTGGTATTCCGTATCCATAATCTCCTGGTTGTGGTGCTAGCTTTCTTTTAGGGAATCTAGTACCACCTTTTCGATTTGTCCCAGTTATTACCTTGGGTGGTGACTCCTCATCTCCACGCCATGTCTTTGTGACAGTGGTTAGTGTGTTCTCTAGAGCCTTGAGCTCAAACAGTGTTGCGGTTGCTAAAATCTTGGATGCGTGCTAAACCCCGCCGTCTATACACTTCTTTCTTTTTTTACTTGCACATTTACTTAACCCTTCAACCTCATGAACACAGTCATTAATCCCCTGCTCCATAGCCATTTCTTTACCCTCACCCACTGTGTTATTGTTTACCCTACAATGTCTATCTATGATTACTAGCATATTCAATTTTCTTCCTTAATGAATTCATGGCTTTTAGGTTTTCTCTAGCTCTCTTTAGTTCATTGTCATCTACATCTGATAAATATTCAACACTAGCTTTATTATATTGTTCATATTCCTCATCCTCTTCAATAATAATAATATCCCTCAATTTGTTATTATTTAATTGGTCATCACTCAAAGAACCAATGTTAATATTCTTAGAAATTTCATCATCCATAACATTATCATTACTCTGACTACCCTTTTTACAATATCTATGCTTTTTAGCATTTTTATAGCTAGAAAACCCACTTAAATCATCTTCGCTATTATCACAAACTACATATACATTAACTTCTCTTTTATGCACCAATTAGAAAGTTGTTGCGTCATTGTGCACCAACTGTAAGCTATCATGAAATCTCAAACTAACCTCCTCTGGATCTCCAAAAAATATCTTAATATTACCTTTATGCCCAAGTTCATTTTTTTGCATGGTCTAAGAGACACCAGTAGCCCAATCGATTTAGATTTACCCACTGATCAAATATATCTCCCCTTTTATACCATCTTCCATCAATCTTCCCCCAAAATGCCACAAAATATATGTTTTGCTCATTTTGATACCCACATTAATTATAGAGAAGAGAATAGAAGAGAACCAACCTAAGAATAGAATAGAAGAGAGAATTTCATAGTGAGCTATAGAGTTATGTTAAAGAGTGAGAATATAATTGTGAAGAAGATAAGTTTACAATGAGCTGCTTTTTTTTTAATTCCTTTTTTTAAAAACCTAGAATTCATCAATAATGGAAATTTGAGCGAGAAATTTTGCCATCGTGGTTGATAACATGGAAAGTGTACATTAGTTAGCTGTACACGTTAGTTCATTAGGTCTTATATGACACCTTAGTTCATTTTGTTAGACATAACAGATAAGGACTAACATGAAAATATTTAAAAGATTTTAGTACTCAATTAAAAAAAAATTTAGGACTTGATTGTAATTTTTAAAAAGTTATAGGACTTGTAAGATTATTATCCCTTTTTTTTTTGTCTAAGAGTCCTTCCATTAAAGGAAACCGAAAGATTACATAAAGCTTTCTTCTATCGGGCTACCTGAAGCAGAAAAGAAAACCAAAATCTACACAACTATTTAGTTTTGGAAAATATTTTCTATTT
Organism: Mallotus nudiflorus; assembly: GCA_947683625.1. Taxonomy (NCBI): domain Eukaryota; kingdom Viridiplantae; phylum Streptophyta; class Magnoliopsida; order Malpighiales; family Euphorbiaceae; genus Mallotus; species Mallotus nudiflorus. Next base: position 430,887 of record CANTUR010000857.1, read on the forward strand.
TTCTTTTCCTTATTTTTTAGTTTTCTATTTTCCAAAATAGAAAATAATTTGTTTGTTGAAATTTATTATAATAATTTTTTAAAATATAATAATAATTATTGTGATTCATATAATAATGTTTAATTTAAAATATATTTATTTTATAAAAAATTTAAATTATGCATATTTAATTAATTTTAATTTAAAGTCATGGGACTGTGATGGCAGTGGTGGTGGCAGTGGTGGTGGAGGTGGAGGTGGTGGTAATGGAGGTGGAGGTGGTGGTAGTTATGGAGGAGTAAGAGGTGGTTGTGGAGGTTGGTGGTGTGGGATATGGAGGTGGGGGTAGTGGTGGTGGTGGTGGAGATGGAGGTAGTGGTGGTGGTAGTAGAGGTAGAGGTGGTGGTAGCTGTAAAAATGCTGGTTGAGAAGAAGATTATAGTAAATGTTAAAATATTAATTGAAAAATTTAGAAAACATCTTTCATTAGTTTTCTAAAGCCTTTTAGAATTTGGAAAGTTTGGAAAATAGTTTTCTAAAGTTAGAAAATATCATGACTAAACAACAACTTATATTTTCCAATTTTCTTGGAAAATTTTTCTAGAAAACAGGCCCTATTTTCCAAAACTAAACAGGCCATAAGGCTTTCTAAAGCCTTATAACTTCCCAAGTGAGATTACTTTTGAAGTAATCACTTTGCCAGTCATAACCATAATTCACCAATTTAAGATTGGGAGTTCTATTTGTTGGGTTTTGAGATTCCATACGCTGTGGAAAAATAAAACTTCAATCACAAACCCGAACTTAGATCTAAGTAATTCGATTAATTGATTAAATCTAGGGTTTTCATTTTCTTACCACAAATGCAGAAGGGGCAAGAAATCTAGAAAGAAAAGAGAAGGTTGACTCTGGTGACATCCTACCTCGAGCTTTTAATTTAGCAGTTTGGATTAGAGACGTCTCCAAAAGAATTCGTCATCCACAAGTATCCACATGAATAACCCTTAATTTGAAAATGAATATTTGTGTGCTAGCACCTTCTCTTGATTTCTCACAAATCATGAATAAAAAGAACTCTATGGTTTGTTTTCTAAAAGGAGAGAAAATGAATTTGGTGGCATAATAATGAGAGTGTATAAAACCCTAGAGAACATAACATATTTATATACATTTAAATTAGGGCTTCAGTTACCAAACAACCTTTTGGTAATTTCTCACTTATAGTTATTCTAATTTTATTTAAAAATTAAATCAAAAATAATATTCTATTTATTTAAGATAATGTAAACACCAAATTTTAGGATAGTAAAATATGGATGCGATAAAGGACTCCAATGATAAAAATATTATAAGTAGGTCTTTAACACTTGAAGTTTGAAACCTTAAAAGTTTGAATACATTTTCATTGGTTTTATAAGGACTTAATTGTAATACTTTTTAAGACCTAATTGAAAATTTTAGTTTCTTTCAGAGGTTTTTTCGTAATTAAAAGTTAAAAAAAATTAGAATTATAGAATTCCGATCGGAATTACGTGTTTTTCGTCCTTTTTTTTGTAATTTTATAGAAAATAAAAATATTTTACTTGAGTTTCGATTGGTTAAAAAATTTTGTTAAATTTATTTTTGGGATTCAAATAATTCTTTAGGAAATAAAGTCCTTTTAAAATTGGAATTCTTTAGTACATAAGATCTAAAGTTTTTTGGTTTTTCCTATAAAAGGAGAGGTTAGGCTCCTAGGACTAAATTCTCAATTTTAAGCATTCTTTTCTGCAATTTTGGCTCTCTTCTTCCAAAGGATCTTTAGACTTTTCTTTAGGTAGTACACAAAAAATTTTTGGTGATTTATTCGTTGGAGATTTTTAAGAAGAAAAATAACAAGTTTTGAAGGCCTATTAAAAAACAACGGTGATCTTATTAGTCTAAGGAGTAATTCATTCAACATCCATAAAGTATTATCTTCTCTCTACTTTCTTTTATTTTTTTTTGTTATTTTGATTTTATTGATTTTTTATTATAATTTAACTCATTAATCATTATTTTATCCTTTTATGATGGTGATTATGGAGGAGATTATATGATGATCATACTTGAAGAATCAAATCCATAGAGGTCCATGGAATGCCATAGATGGGACTTTGTAGCTAGATGCAGTTTCTAGGTTTTTTTATTTAGTTATCTTATTTTTATTTATTTCTAGGATTGTATTTATTCTTCTTCCTTTTTTATTATTCTCAATAGTTGATTGCAATAGCCCTAATAGTGGAAATAATGAAATTTGGTATGTGCTTGTGTGTTTTATTTTAAGTAATGGTTTAGTAAAATTAGGATTTTCATTTGGTAATTAATTAAAATTAAAGGCTATAGAAATCATTAGGTTGTTTAATTAAAATTGGATTAGATTGAAGTGGTTGGAATTAGGGTTGTTTGTTAATTATTTATTTGTTTGTTTATGGTCACTTTAATTAAATTAGGATTTTTAGAAAAAGTTAAATTAATTGTTTGATCTTTTATTTGTTTGTTTTGATATTTTTATTATTTTTGGACTTGTTTGCTTATGTTTGTGTGTTTTGGGTCCTAGGCCCACATTAAGCTTTAACCCAATTAAATTTAGATTTTTTTAGGTTTAATTAATAAAAATGCATCTTTAGGCCCATAATTAACTAGATTTAGGTTAGGAATACTTAGGCCTATTTAGTTAATTAGACATAGGCCCATCTAATTCAATTTAATTAATTTAAACTTAGCCCATTTAATTTAAGCCTTTTTATAGTTTGTAGATTTAAGATCATTCTATAATTAAAACATGCAGAATTAGGCTCGCTAAATTAAATACTTAATAATTTGTAGATTTAGGCCTATTTGTAGAATTAAAATAAATAGACTTAGGATCATTTAATTAAAAGGAATTAGACCCATTAGTCTTTAGACTCACTTGTAAATTAAAATATGTAGATTTAGCTCATTTAATTAAAATTAATGTAGATTAGACTAACCTAGGGATTGTGATGAATGCATTGTTTACTTGTATATTTTATGACTAGTTTGCCTAGAGTTGAGTGTTTTTAAGGTGCATGTAAATAGAGGATAAAATAGTAATTCATAAAGTAATTCTAAACGAACACATGACTGAAAGAAGCTAGTATTCCATACCCAGAATCTCCTAGTTATGACTGGCTTTCTTTTAGGAAATTAAGTACCACCATTTTTTGATTTGTCCTAATTATTAGCTTGGGTGGTGACTCCTCATCTTTACGCCATGTCTTTGTGATAGTGGTTAATGTGTTCTTTAGAGCCTTGAGCTTAAACAGTGTCACAGTTGCTAAAATCTTGGGCGTAAGCTAAACTTCGTCGTCTATAGTGGTGACTCCACTAGGGACAAGAGATACTGATTCTTCTTATGTTCTTTAGAATTATTTTATTCTTGCATTCATTTTGCATGTCCCTATTAACCGATGACATTGGTTTATGGTTCCATGATTTCATTAGCTTCATGGGATTGTAAATTGGCTAACCATCACTTTTAGCCTTAACTCAGTTCAAGAGAGATTACTGGATTCATCTGACCAGAGTCTATAACCCAAGTCCTAAAAGGGGGGGGGTAGTCTTCTCTCAAGTTTACAAAGGATGCCAGGCCCCTCTAACCTTGGCCTGTAACTTAAGTCTTAAAGGAGGGCATCTTGCTAAGGGAACCTTGACCTTTTCCACCAGAATTAACCATATATAATGGCCTAGTTACTTGCCTTAGGATTACCCAAATTGCTAATGTTGCCATGAGGTATTTCTATCTATAAAGGCCCAAGCCCATAGTTTAGAAGCCCATTAGGACTAATAAAGATTGGGCTATGCTTTTATACCTAAAAATACTGTTTCTATGCTTTACTGCTTTAAGAGATTTAACATGCGCATCAGTTCTTGATATCCCATGTTGATATTAAGGCCAAGACAAAAAATCCTAGGAAAAGAGACTCGCTATTGAATACGTGTGTGGGAGTAATAAGGTTAGAAGGATATATATACTTGACTTGATTGTTACTTGTTACTTGTTGCATAGCACATGCATCATGCATACATGCATCATACTAATAATTTATCTTGTAGCCATCACAGATTCATTTAGGTCTTCTTGTGTTTGGAGTCAGAAAGGTGGCATACTAGTGAGAATTGATTCGAGTTTGTAATCAATTGCGAAAGAGATCCTTAGCAGACTAGAAAGGAGTATCATCAATCCACTCTACCTAGAAGCTGCACAGCCTAAATAAACAAATTAAATGGAATAATAAAAGGGAGGAAACTGGACCCTAGAGGATTTCAAAGGAGCATTGATGGATGACATGAAAGCGATGATGCAATATGAGTTAAGACAAGCTCTGGCTAGATTGATGCCATCACCTGTTGCTATTGCACCTCCCATTATGACCAATCCCCTTATTGTGGGTACACCACCTGCTAATAATGACAATGCTGCTAAGAACATAACTGTTGTGGAAATGAAGTTGGAGGATGTCAAGAGTTGCAAGGTTAAAAAGGCGAAAAAGGATTCACTTGGGCAAGTTCAAGAGCTAGAGTCCAAGTAGATGAAAGCACTGACTCAGAAGATGTCCAAGAGGGAGGAGTTGATGAGAGGATAGGGCATTGGATACTCATTTGACTTTGATGATGTGATGAAATTTGAGGAGGATAAGTTACTTTATAAATTCAAGATGCCACAACTATAGAAGTTTAACAGTATTGGAGACTTGAGGATCCACTTTAGTCAATACACAACTACCATGAGCACCACTAAGGCTCTTTTATCTATGGTTACCAAGTTATTTATGCTATCTTTAGAGGGTATGACTATCAGTTGGTATCATGGGTTGGAGAAGTCTATCCAAGTGGACTAGAGGGAACTGTGTATTGCTTTTATAAAGTAATATGGCTACAACACTAGGCTCGAAGTGCCCATAAGTGATCTAGAATTGACCAAGTAGAAGCTTAATCAATCAGTCTCAGATTTTCTGACCATTTTCATGATTAAGGCAGGATTAATGAAGAATAAACTAGTTGAAAAGGATCAGGTTAGGATGATAGTCTGAAATGTATCACCCAATATGGTTGAGAGGTTACAGATGATGAATCCTAAGATGTTTGTAGACCTTTATGATGATGGGTTACAAGCTGAAAATATCGAAAGCAAGAAGAAGAAGATCATTAGAAGCACCGAAGTGAGAAATTATTTAACTGGTGGCATACAATAAGGAAATGCTAGTCAGGTTGTAGGAGTCCATGCTATTCAGCAACCCAGGAAATTCTCAAATTTTAATTAGCCCTTATCTACAGTCCTAGATTGATTGATCCAAAAAGGCCTCCTTAGACCCTTAACCCCCTTTAGACCACTAAACCTAAATTCCCTGTCTTTGACCTAAACAGTTACTATAAATTTCACCAAGTTGCTTGCCATTTCTCTGACTCTTTCTTGTGCCTTAAACATGAAATTCAAAACCTTATAGACTTTGAAAAAACATGAGAAATCCAATCCAAACCTAAACACCAAAAATAACCCTTTCCTAAATTATCAAAACATGCTACCCCCAACTACCATGATGATTAACTTATGAGTTAGTGAGAAAGAAGTGCTTAAATCCTTTGAGGATCTAAACCTTAAAACCAATAAGAAACCCCATAATGCCCCCCAAAGATGAGGAGAGAATAAAAGACTTATTGGGATAACCTTCAAGCAAATTCGACTGCAAGGTGTGTTATTCCAAACCACCTTCTTTCGATATACCTATTGAGTCGATCATGCCTACAGGATGAGGTAATGAATTTAATTATAAGAAGAGGCCAGATAAGAGAGAGAGATACATGGTTGAGGTGTGAAAAGATGGAAAAAAAGGAGCGGACCATTGAGGTTATCGACATCTAGTACAACTCTGATAAAAAAGGCACTTAAGGCTACAATGTATGGATTGATAATCCAGAAGTTAGTCATATCACTTGAAGTGGTAAGGGTTATAAACTAATAGAGAAGTCCACAAAGAGGGAGGAGGTTGTTGAAAGAGAAGACTCAGATGAACATGATGATGACTTGATCCTTGAATAGCTTAAGAAGGCAAAAGTAAATGTGACTTTATTGTAACCCCTGAAGTAATGGTGGCCAAGGTTATTGAGAAGAAGTATGGTGTTATCACCTTTTCTAATGAGGATTTACCTATGGAAGGGAGGAATCATAATAAAGCTCTATTCATCCCAACTGAAGTTAAAGAGAAGAAGACTAATTATGTGATGGTGGATGCTGTAATTAATGTTTATCCACTATAGATTCTACCTAATCTAGGGGTGAAGGTGGAGGATTTAAAAAAAATCTAACCTTATAATCAGAGCTTATAATGACAGCACAAAGAATGTAGAAGGAACATTTATGGCTCCTGTAAAGTCCGAACCTATAAAGGCAATGGTGGAGTTCACTATGGTTGATATCCTTATCACCTATGCTTTGCTTTTGGGTAGGCCTTAGTATCATACTTTGGGAGGAGTGCCTTTAACTGTGCATTAAAAGGTGAAATTCTTATTGGATGGAGAAGTTGTAACTTTAGATGCTAGTGTGGGCAAGACTGTGTCTGCAGTTATGGATGGTCAGAAGTAGGTAGTTACCCCTTTTAGTTTCTAAATAACTATGATTTTTGATGGAATTGAGATGGATCCAAAGGTTATGAGCATGATAAAGAAGATGAATTATCGACCCGAACAAGGACTAGGAAAGAATGAATAAGGAAGTCCAGAGTTCCTAAATTTCAAAGGACAAAATGGTACCAGAGATTGGGCTATATAGGAGTTAGTCTTAGTAGTAAAAGAGCTAGAAGAAGGATTCTTGATGAGAATAACTTCTCAAAAAATGTAGGACCACTACAGGTTAACTTTGTCAAATAAAGGAAAGAGAAGTTCTACCTAGGTGAAAGGGAGCCTGTCCAAGTAGCTGGAGTGAATGTTATTGGGTTTAAGATCTTCAAGAAGCAGATAATTAAGGGTCTGGTGCAAGATAATAAAGACAAGGTGATGAACAAATTACTGAGAAAATAGGGATTAAGGCCATTGGAGAGCTGCTTTGTCTGCCACCTAATGAAGAACCACCATAGGATTTAGCTAGCATTATTAATAATAGTTTTAATGATTTTTTTTATGAAGAAACTGATGTAATAACATCCGATCTATTTGAGGACGAAAACACTATTTTTCTATGATTAATGATATAAACTATAGTTTTGCTTACTTGTGTGATGTTGATTCTGATGGTCTTATACACTTTAATAATGATCGTTCCTGCATGTTTAACATTAATTCTATTCAATTAGATTCATCAAATGTGGGCACAAATGAACAACCAAAACACATTTCTATATCATGTGATTTAACTCCTGAAGAGAGGAAAAAATTAAAGAGAATATTAATAAAAAGAAAGGTAGTATTCGCTTGGTCCTATGACGACATGCCAGGTCTAGATAGAGAAATTACAGAGCATCAAATTCTGATATATCCAAAGGCTAAACCTGTTAAGCAAAAGCTTTATATGTTAAGGCCAGAGTGAGCAGAAAAGATGAGGAAGGAAATCGCTAAGCAAATCCAGGCCAATTTCCTAGAAGTTGTAGAATATCCTCAATGGTTGGCAAACATAGTACCTATTCCTAAAAAAGATGGAAAAGTTCAAATGTGTGTAGATTTCAGGGATTTGAATAAAGCATGCCCAAAGGATGATTTTCCTTTACCCCATATTGATGTGATTGTTGACATCACGACATCTAGTGCAATGTACTCTTTCATGGATGGGTTCTCAGGTTATAATAAGATAATGATGACAGTCATGGACAAGATCAAGACTACTGTTATCATGGAATGGGGGACATATTGCTATAAAGTGATGCCATTCAGATTGAAGAATGCAGGAGCAACCTATCAAAGGGCAGCAATAACTCTATTCCATGATATGATGCACAAAGAAGTGGAAGTGCACGTCGATGATATGATGGTTAAGTCAGGAACCTAGGAAGGACATTTTGAGGCTTTAGATAAGTTTTTGGCAAGAATAGAAAGATATAATCTGAGGCTTAATTCGAAGAAATGTATTTTTGGGGTCACTTTGGGAAAGTTGTTGGTGCACATAGTCATCAATAAGGGAATAGAAGTTGATCTAGACAAGATTAAAGCCATTTAGGAGATGCCAATACTAAGAAAAAAAATGAAGTATGAGGATTAATTGGAAAGTTAAAGTATATTATTAGGTTTATTGTGAAACTCACCATGGTTTGCGATGTAATTCTCAAGCTCTTGAGGAAGAATTAGCCCGTGGAATGGAACGAAGAATGCTAAGAAGCCTTTGATAAGATTAAATAATACCTTACTAATCCACCTATGTTAAGGTCACCAAGACAAAGTAAACCCTTAATCTTATATTTGGCTTTAAAGGAAAAAGCAATGGGGGCAATGCTAGCATAAGAAGGACCAGAAGGGGTGGAGTACATAATGCATTATCTTAGTAAGAAGTTCCTACCATATGAAGAGAAATATGATCTTGTGGAGAAAACATGTTTAATTATGATATAGGGCACATAGAAGCTAAGACATTATTTCTAGTCTTACAAAGTATAAGCCGTTTCAAAGATAGATCCTTTAAGGTACTTATTTCAGGCACCAGCCTTAATTGGAAAGATGTGACTATGGTCGGTACTTTTGATTGAGTTTGATATTGAGTATGTCAATACCAAGGTAATTAAAGGAAAAGCAGTGGCAGAATTCCTGACACAGAATGTAGTAAAAGGAAATGAGCAGTGGGATTTAGAGTTTCCAGATGAAAACTTAGCAGTAATATAGCGATGCAAATGGAAGCTTTATTTTGATGGGGTTATGAATAATAGAGGAGTAGGACTAGGAGTGATTCTTGTCACACTAGAAGGAGAAACCATCCTAATAGCTAAGAAATTAGACTTCAAGGTTATGAACAACATGGCTGAGTACGAGGCATGCATCTATAGGCTAGAAGCAGCACTAGTAGTGGGAAGTAAAGACCTACTGGTTTACAAAGAGTCCATGTTAGTCATTAGCCAAGCTAATGAGGAATGGGAAGCAAAAGAAGAGAGGTTGAAACCTTACATCTATTATTTGAAGAAGCTAATGAGAAATTTCACTAAATGTCTCTTCATGCATTTACCAAGAGATGAGAATCAAATGGCAGATACTTTGGCAATGCTCTCTTCAGTGTGGGATAAACTGATGGGGTTGATGATGAAGCCTTTGGTGATAATGAAAATGAAAGCTCCATAATATGGTAAAGAATTAGTTATGAGTATTCAAATAGGCCTAGAAGAAAAGCCATGGTTTTGATGACATCCAGAGATTCATCGAGGAAAGGAAATACCCAGATGAGGCAACTTCCAAAGAAACATGTGCCCTTCGTGCTCTTGCACATTATTATGTAAGTCATGATGGGGTAGTATATAGAACAATACTGGATGGAATACAACTGAGATGTCTTAAGAAAGATGAAGCAGAATAAGCAATGAGAGAAATTTATGCAGGCGTTTATGGATCTCATATGAATGGGATGATTCTAATGAAGAAAATAATTTGACAGCATACTATTGGATGAGCATGGAAAGAGACTATATCCAAATAGTGAGACAATTTCATCAATGCCAGATATATGGAACTTCAACCATCTTCCGCCTATAGTGTTAAATAATTTAACATCTCCATGGCCCTTTACAATATGGGGGATAGATATAATAAGGGAGATAAGACCAACTGCCTCAAATGGGTATAAATATATAGTGTGGGAAATAGACTATTTCTCTAGATGGATAGAAGCAGAATCTTTCAGTACTTTGAAAGCTAGATAGATGGAAAGATTCATCAAGAAGAATCTCATTTACGAGTAATTGTGACGGACAATGGTGTTTAGTTTCAGGCAGAGACATCTCAATTATTATAGAGATATAAGATCGAGCATCATAAATCCTCACCTTATCGATCTTAGGCTAATGGTGTAGTTGAAGTGGCTAATAAGAATATAAAGAGAATCATCTCTAAGATAGTGAAAATGCATAAAGATTGGTTCGAGTATCTTCCTTTTGCCTTGTGGGGATATAGAAATACAACACATACTGCTACAGGACAGACACCATTCTCATTAGTATATGGTTGTGAAGCAGTTTTGCCCATAAAGATGAAAATTAAATCTTTGAGGGTTGTTATGGAAGTGAAAGTCCTTGAGAGTGAATGGATGCAAAAGAGATATGAACACCTCATGTCTTTAGATAAGAAAAGGATAGAGGCTCTATTTCACACTCAAATTTATTAGAGAATTATAGCAAAAGCCTTTAATAAGAAGGTTAAATGGAAAGATAAAGGTTGGAGATATGGTGCTAAAGTAGTTAAAAGCAATGGAGTTTGATCCGAGAGGAAAATTTAGACCAAATTGGGAAGGGCTGTATTTAATCAAGACAATCCTACCTAAGGGAGCTGCAAAGATATCAAATTTAGAAGGAAATGAGTTCATTGAGCCAATCAACCTGGATTGCCTAAAGAAATACTACCTTTAAAAAAAAAAGGTCCGCTAGCTAGAAAACTTGAAAAGGCTAGTCAGGAAAAAATTACATTCTCGCTGTTCAGAAAACTTGCAAAGGGCTAATAGGTAAAAATTAGGGAATAAGGTAAAAGAAATGATCCCGCTAATTAGAAAACTCGCAAAGGGCTGGTAAGGCAGAAATTAGGGTAATAAAAAAGTGAGAGAAAAATGTTCAATTAGAAAATCTGAAAGGACTAACTGATAATAAGAGTTATGTCATGTGATGTAATAAATGTACTCATTTCGGCCTTAATATATGAATAAAAAATTGAAATGAAATTTTTTTTTGAATATTGCATATTCTATCTTTATTACAAAGTATAAAGACTTAAAGGAAAAATAAAACATGAGAGCCTAAAAGACCAGATTTATGAGATCACTCTACTATTTTTGTTTTATTTCTTTTTTTATGACTCATCTAGCAATATTTAAGTCCTTTTGTACTTAGCAAATCCTGGTGATTTTGTAGCTTGCATGATAACCCAAGCCTTGTAATTGACATCAGTAGTCATATCAGCATCCAAATGCATGTTTCGCTCTAATTCTCTGCGAGGCCACAGGTTCTTCATTTTGTCCAAGAAATCTTACTTCAGAGGGAAGCCTTCGAAGTTAGGTATAACAGTCATAATAAATTATGGACGATCATATTGATGGCAGAGGTGTGATGGGAAAAAGAAGGTTAAAAAGTGTAACCTAGGAACATGAACACAGTAGTCATACAAGTTAATGGTCATAAACTTCAACTTCCACCAAGGACAGATCCATGATCTTAGTGTCAATAATAACTTTCATCCAACCAATCCATTGACCTATAGTACACTTTTCCTTCACCTTCAATGGATGAGACTGTAGATGTTAAGGTTAATAAATCAAGGCATCAGTAGGAGGATTAAGTAGACTAAATTTCTCATGTAGCCAAATCTAAAAAAAAGCAGCTAAGTTGAAACCTGAAAAGGCAGCTTAGGCAAAAAAAAAGTGTTACATACCTGAAGGAGAAGCAAATTGCATGAGAATTAATTTTGAACCCTGAAATTATCTAACCTAATGATAGTTTCAGTAAGTATGATAGGCATAAGGTTAGCTCTAACTTTTACTTATTCTAGGATACTGACAATTCTTATGTCAGCATCTTCATGAGAAGCCACTAGCAGAAATTAGGCATACAAGCAAAAAGAGACAGTCTTAATCTAGGCCGCATTTTTCTTATCCTTAGTCCCATAAAAAGTGATCAAAGAACAAAGATTGACAATCCCAGGGTTATGTGTGTACTTGTAGATGTCACTTGGGGGCATATCAAAGAATGTCACTAATCTATTGGGAAACTGCATCTTAAGATCAGGAGGCTCTCACAGCAGTCAAGGCCAAAGAACAACCAAGGATAGTAGCAAACTCCCCAATTGATGGACATAGCTCTTGTCCATTAAATCTAAATAAATGGCCTTGATTTCCTAGAAGGTGGTAGCAACATGAAGAAAATTATGGTCTATTTTTAGATTCTGAAGGGATTTCAAAGATTTGACATGATAGGGAAACAATCTATTCCAATCATCTCTGTTAAGGCTTTTAAGAAACTTCTTCAGTAGATTAAGGGTGGCTTGTGTCATGATGAAAGCTAATAAAAAAGAAGAATAAAGGACGATCTTTTTACAAGCTATTTATATAGGCATAAAGATTTAATCTGGATGGGGTTTTTAATTTGGATGGATTGGGATTTTACGTGTACGAATTAAACTTAAATAAAAAATTAGAACAAAAAAAGGGTAGAGAGAAGAAGTTGAATTTTCGATTGAAAATTTAGAATTCCAATTGGAATTCTAAATTTTCAATCAAAAATTCAACTGGAATTCTAGAAATTTGATCAAAAATCTATAATCCTGATTAGATTTCCAAGATTTTTGATAAAAAAAAGGAGAGAAGATTCATTAAATTCTAGGGTTTGATCCAAAACAAAAGTCTGTAATCCATGCAGAAAAGGGAGAACAGTTCACAGGGAAAAAGGAAAATACAGTCATGAAAGCACAAGTCCTAAAGATGAAAGATCAGTCATCCTGAGCTCCAGTGTCTGGCCAAGGACTCCATCCTTTAGTAGGATTGTCACTCTAATCTAGTGGCATAGAAGTCTCCGCATCATGACCGTCAATGCCAAGACTAGCAAGCTCTCTGCGAAGCCTCTTATTCTCATGCTCTAGATCTCTAGCGTAACTCTGTCGCATTAAGAATAGTTAAAATCATGCATAACATGCATACATTTTCATACTTGTTATAAATACTAACCTGCCAACTATTTGTGATCTGTATAGTAAATAATCTCTGGGATGAGGTGAGTCTATACAAATACTCTGCCTGTGTCTGAGGGATCTGTAAAATGACATCTATTAATTCAATAACAAGTGTCAGTTTATGCAGGAGTGGAAATGCAAAAATACACTTACATGTGAAGCATAAGGAGGAGAAGAGCTAGGAATCTAAACTGTATGAAGGTACATATGTTGCTTATTAGGAGTCTGCACCTTAAGAGCCCAATAGTACATAGACCTATCAAGCAGGGGAATATCACCTAGAATGGTACTTGAGGAAGTATCACCTCGAGCAACTCCACTATGTTGAGTAGGGTTAACCTCCTACTTAGCTCTCTCAGTGTCACCCTTAGTCTCCTCCTCTATAGTAACATCAGTAGCATATTCAACCTGCACAGAAAATAAATGTGATTCACAGTGACAAAAGAGAATGAAGTAAGATAGTGATAAAGAGGAATGGTGACGGAAAGCATACCTCAGCTGGATTTATGGGAACCTGCTCTAGGAGATTCTTTAGAATATACTCATGATAATGGCGAGAATGCTCGATCAGTGTCAAAGTGTCATATCCCTTAAGAGTTGCTTGAGCTCAAGACCAGTCAAGCTGTAACTCCTTAACATGAAGGAGGGAATAGAAGGAGGAACACACCTCTTGGAAGGTCCTATATGCCAATGATAAACACACCCACCTAGATACCACATCTGGCAACCATAACCAGGAAGCAAAATCCTTATAGTCTCAAGCCTCACATAGCAGTCATGAAACTGTATCACTGGATGTCTTTAGCACCCACCAGACAATCTTATATAACCTGTAAATTCATTCAAATAAATTTTATTTAACTTTTACAATTGATCAAATGCTAATAGTTAAATTTATCTTACCAAGTCCTACTCTAAAGAGTTTAGCTGGTCTCGATATGTCTGTAAGTCATACTTGACACTAGCAAGATGAGAAGAACCCCATCTCTACATCAATGGAAGACTCCTGTCAAAGCTAATAGTGCTAAAGCCTCAGATCACCCTAATCTCAATGCCCTAGATCTTAAAGGGAAAAGATAGTTGAAATGAAAAAGAGTTGTAAAAGAGAAAAAATTAAAAGGGAGTAGAAGACACAAAGGAGGCATACATGCAAAATATGCCATAAGCTGCATATCATCACAACACCTTTACAGATAATATCCAGTCTATAGTAGAGATAGGCAAGAGCTGTGGATCCCCAATTGAAAGTTGTGACTCTAGCAAGATCTTGAAGGGGACTAATAAGCGCAATGCTAATCTTATGACCAGTCTCACAAAAGAGGGTAGTGCCTAACAGTATCAATAAGAAGCATCTCACCTTCTGAAGGATCTGGCAAGGAGTGGTAGTGGGTAATCTCCTGAAACCCTCAATAGGAGAAGAAAGAAGCACGTTCTTTGATTCTTCCATATTGAAACAAACTTGAGCAAGTCATGAATATAATGACTCTTAGCATCCTCTAGAAGATTACAGTAGTGGATATAAAAAAGAACCAGGTACCCCCAAAGGTGATCCCAGTGATAGCAGAGAAGCTCAAGGGAGAAATAGTCAGCTCACCGATTCGTGTATGGAGGGTGTGAGTAGTATCAATCCACCTCTCAATAAGAGCAAAAAGTGAATAGTGATTTGACCTACCTCGAGCAGTCAGTGGAGCAGCAATGAAGTGTCAGAAGCTGGACGCCCAGATGTGTTGTACTACCTCTCCCGATAAGTCACAAAAGAGTTCTCGAGCCAAGTGAAAGTAACCCGAGAATTTCAGTGGTTTCTGAATAAAATTCAAAAAATGACAAGATTACCTTCCTTACTAACTTTTGACTTTTGTTTATTTTCATTTCTATCCTTTTAAAAAAAAGAGATTGAAAGACTGGGTTTTTTATCAGAAATCCAGAATTTTGATCAGATTTCTGATCGAAAATCCAGATTTCTGATAAGTATTTCTAGATTTTTTTATCGGTATTTCCAAATTTTTTATTAGAAATCCAAAAATTCCAATCCAAAATTTAGATTTTTGATCGAAAATTTAGAAATCTGACTAAATTCTATTAATCCTCTAACATGTTAAAACCAATTTTGTAAAATTTTGCTTCAAAATTGACAATTTTATGCAGTTTTATCTAATTTGTATAAGAGATGTTCTCTAACTGCATGCATAAATATTTTAATGTATTAACAGGAAAATATTTTTTTTGCAGAATTAAAGACAGACGAGAAATTTACCTCATCTCCTGCATGTGAGCATCTGTGATAGTGCAAGCGAGTTAAAGGGAGCACCACTTCCTTCGTATTGAGCCCCAAACTATTTTGAAGGAAATGTAGTTGAGATATGATTGGATATAATTATTTGGACCTGCTTCAATGTAGTTTGTATTGTGGGTGAGCCATAGGATCAAACAGATCTTAAATTGAAGGTTAAATGAAAAGATAATTGAAGAAACAAGATTTGAAAATCAAGAGAAAAGAAAAGAAAAACAAAGAAAAGAAAAGGATAGGAAATGAGAAATGAATCGGTAAAACACCAAACTTATATTAAAGTGGCAAACGTCTACTTTAGTCCCTTAACTTCATTTGAATTTAAGTCCAGCACTTCTCTTACAATTTAGTGTTAAATTGCAATGCTATATGATTTGATAATTCCTTGAATTACTAAATTGTCAGCATAAGAGAATTCAAACTATACGACTGAGTATAGTCGACATTGTAGGATTAAGAACGATGTACCTATTTCAATTCAGACTATACGACCAAGTGTAGTTGACATTGTACGATCAAATGCAATGTACCTATTTTAATTTAGACTATACAATTGAGTATAGTCGACATTGTACGACCAAATGCAATGTACCTATTTTGATTCAAACTATATGACCAAGTGTAGTTGAAATTGTACGACTGAGTATAATGTACCTATTTCAATTCAGACTATACGACCAAGTGTAGTCGACATTGTATGACTGAGTACAATGTACCTCTTTCGATTCAGACAATACGACCGAGTGTAGTCAATATTGTACGACCGAGTGCAATGTGTAATTTCAATTCAGACTATACAATTGAGTATAGTCAACATTGTATGACCGAGTATAATGCACCTCTTTTAATTCAGACTAGACGTCCGAGTGTAGTCGGCATCATACAATCGAGTATGATGCGTCCTTTCAATCAGACTATATAACCGAATGTAGTCGACATTATACAATCGAGTACAATGTACCCATTTCAATTCAGACTATATGATTGAGTATAGTTAACATTGTATGACCGAGTGCAACGTGTCATTTCAATTCAGACTATACGACTGAGTATAGTCAACATTGTACAATCTAGTGCAATGTGTCATTTCAATTCAGACTATACGACCGAGTATAGTCGACATTGTACGATTGAGTACAATATGTCATTTTAATTCAGACTTTATGACAAAGTGTAGTCGACATTGTATGATTGAGTACAATGTGTCATTTCAATTTTAGACTATACGACCAAGTGTAATCGACATTGTACGATAGAGTACAATGTACCTCTTTTAATTCAGACTATATGTCTGAGTTTAGTCAACATCATACGATCGAGTATAATGTATCCTTTCATTTAGACTATATGACCGAGTGTAGTCAACATTGTGTGACCGAGTATAATGTATCCTTCCATTTAGACTATACGACCGAGTGTTGTTGATATTGTACGACCAAGTACAATGCATCCTTCCAATTTAGACTGTAAGATCGAGTATAGTTAATATTATACGACCGAGTATAATGTGTCCATCCAAATCAACGCTATACGTCCGAGTATAGTGTTTCCTTAGATGTTTTAAGTTTATGCCTAGTGTTGTATGACAACACAAGCATTCATTATGAATTGATGGTTACTTACAAGCATAAACCTCAAGAAACATAGGTAAGTACCTGAACTTTTGTTCTTAAGAAATTGTGTGTTTATTTGCTTTATCATAATTTGTCAAGCAAACAACGACAAAGTGGGGCAACTGTAAACACCCAATTTCGAGATAATAAAATATGGATGTGACAAAGGACTCTAATGATGAAAATGTTATAAGAAGGTCTTCAAAACTTGAAGTTTGAAACCTTAAAAGTTTGAATATGTTTCCAAAAAAAGTTTCATTGATTTTTTAAGGACTTAATTGTAATACATTTTAAGACCTAATTGAAAATTTTAATTTCTTTTTGGAGTCTTTTTGTAATTAAAAGTTTTAAAAAATCAGAACTATAGAATTCCAATTGAAATTTTGTAATTCTGATTGGAATTACATAATTTTGATTGGAATTATGTAATTTTGATCGAAATTACACAATTCTGGTCAGAATTATGTGTTTTTTGTCTTTTTTTGTATTTTTACAGAAAATAAAAATATTTTTCTTGAGTTTTGATTGGTTAAAAAATTTTCTTAAATTTATTTTTGGGATGTTAATCTAATTCTTCAGGAAATAAAGTCCTTTTAAAATTGGAACTTTTTAGTATGTAAGACCTAGGTTTTTTAGTTTTTCCTATAAAAGGAGAGCTTAGGCTCCTGGAAGGGGACTTAATTTTTAATCTTGAGCATTCTTTTATGAAATTTTGGCTCTCTTCTTCCTAAGGATCTCTAGAATTTTCTTTAGGCAGTACACAAAAAATTCTTGGTGATTTATTCGTTGGAGATTTTTGAGAAGAAAAATAATTAGTTTTGAAGGCCTACTAAAAACAACGATGATCTTACTAGTCTGAGGAGTAATTCATTCAGCATCCATAAAGCATTATCTTCTCTCTACTTTCTTTTATTCTTCTTTTTTTTTTTGTTATTTGATTTTATTGAATTTTTATTATAATTTAATTCACTAATCATTATTTTATCCTTTTGTGATGGTGATTATGGAGAAGATTACATGATGATCATACTTGAAGAACCAAATCCATAGAGGTCCATGGAATGCCATAGATGGAACCTTGTAGCTAGATGTAGTTTTTAGGTTTTTTTTTTTGTTTAATTATCTTATTTTTATTTATTTTTGGGATTAAATGAATTCTCCTTCCTTTTTTATTATTCTCAATAGTTGATTATAATAATGAAATTTAGTGTGTGTGCTTATGTGTGTTTTTTTAAGTAATTGGTTAGGAAAATTAGGGTTTTCATTTGGTAATTAATTGAAATTAATAGCTATAGAAATCATTAGGTTGTTTAATTAAAATTGGATTAGATTTAAGTGGTTAGCATTAGGGTTGTTTGTTAATTATTTATTTATTTGTTTATGGTCACTTTAATTAAATTAGGGTTTTTAGAAAAAGTTAAATTAATTGTTCGATCTTTTATTTATTTTTTTTTGATATTTTTATTATTTTTGGATTTTTTTGCTTATGTGTATGTGTTTTGGGCCCTAGGCTCACATTAGGTTTTAACCCATTTAAATTTAGGTTTTTTTTAGGTTTAATTAATAAAAATGCCTCTTTAGGCCCATAATTAACTAGATTTAGGTTAATACTTACGCATATTTAGTTAATTAGACATAGGCTCATTTAATTCAATTTAATTAATTTAGACTTAGTCTATTTAATTTAAGCCTTTTCATAATTTGTAGATTTAAGATCATTCTAGAATTAAAACATGAAGAATTAGGTCCACTAAATTAAATGCTTCATAATTTGTATATCTAGGCCCATTTTTAGAATTAAAATAAATAAACTTAGGATCATTTAATTAAAAGGAATTAGGCTCATCAATCTTTAGACTCACTTGTAAATTAAAATATGTAGATTTAGCTCATTTAATTAAAATCAATGTAGATTAGAATAACCTAGGGATTGTGATGAATGCATTGTTTATTTGTATATTTCATGAATAGTTTGCCTAGAGTTAAGTGTTTTTATGGGTTTATATGAAATTGCATGTAAATAAAGGATAAAATAGTAATTCATAAAGTAATTCTAAATGAACACAAGATTGAAAGAAGTTAGTATTTTGTACCAAGAATCTCCTGGTTGTGGTACTGACTTTCTTTTCAGGAATCGAGTACCACCATTTTTCAATTTGTCCCAATTATTACTCTGGGTGGCGACTCCTCATCTCGATGCCATATCTTTGTGACAGTGGTTAGTATGTTCTCTAAAGTTCTGAGCTCAAATAGTATCGCGATTACCAAAATCTTGAGCATGCTAGACCGTCTATAAATAACCTTTATCTTAAATAAATAAATAAATATTTTATTTATTTATTTCCATAGAGCTTATTTAGGCTTGTTAAACCCATATTCATTTTGGGCTTATTCAAAGTATGTAACCCTGTAGGTTCATATAACGTTGGTAGTGGGCCTTAAATCTCTATTTAGGCCTACAAGTCATAAGTGGCCAATAGACAGCGGGGTTTAGCACACGTCCAAGATTTTAGCAACCGCGACACTGTTTGAGCTCAAGGCTCTAGAGAACACACTAAACACTGTCACAAAGACATGGCGTAGAGATGAGGAGTCGCCACCCAGGGTAATAACTAAGATAAATTGAAAAGGTGGTACTTGATTCCCTAAAAGAAAGCTAGCACCAAAACCACGAGATTCTGGATATGGAATACCAACTTCTTTCAGTCTTGTGTTCATTTAGAATTACTTTATGAATTATTATCTTATTCTCTATTTACATGCAATTTCATATAAACCCTAAAAATAATCAACTCCAAGGCAAACTAGTCATGAAATATACAAGTAAATAATGCATTCAATAGATCACATAATCCTTAAGTTAGCCTAATCTACATGGATTTTAAATAAATGAGCTAAAGTCTACATATTTTAATGTATAAATGAACCTAAATACCTAATTCCTTTTAATTTTAATTAAATGAGCCTACATCTATGTATTTTAATAAAAATGGGCCTAATTCTACATGTTATGAAGGTATTTAAATTAGTGAGCTTAATTCTACATGTTTTAATTAAATAGTAATCTTAAATCTACAAATTATGAAAAAAGCTTAAATTAAGTGAACTAAGTCTAATTAATTAAACTAAATTAGGTGGGACCTATGTCTAATTAACTAAATGGGCCTAAGGATATTTTTAACCTAAAATCTAATTAATTATGGACCTAAAAATATATTTTAATTAATTAAACCTTAATTAATTATTAAATGAGATGGGCCTAAAAGAACTACCTAAATTTAAATAAATAAATCAAGATCTAAAGTGGGCTTAAGGCCCAAAACACACAAAAATAATAAATAACCCCAAAAACAAATAAAAATACAGGAAAATAATAAATAAGATCAAACAAATAATTAAATTAATCTTTACTAAAACCCTAATTTTTTTATTAACATGCAACCTAAATTGATCTACTTTCTCCATTGATTTTAAATAATTACCTAATTGAAACATAATTTTACTAACCAAGTTAATTAAAATAAACATACAATTATACATGTAATTTTATTACTCCCACTATTGGGGCTATTACATTAATTCATAAAAAAATTAATAAAATAAAAATAAATAAATAATAAATAAATAAATAAAATAAAGATGATAAAAACAAAATAAAACCCTAGAAACTAAGTCTTTTCGAGGCTTTATCCATAGTCTTCCACGGACTTCTCATGAAATTCATCCCTCCCACATGATCATCATACGTTTTCCTCCATAATCACCATAAAAATAAGATAAAAAAATGATTAACGAATAAATTATGATAATAACTTGAAAGAATAATAATAAAAATAATATATAAAAAATAATAAGATGAAAGAAAGAAACAAATAAATAAATAAATAAACCAAGAATAAGAAGAAGATGATATGATTATGAAGGATTTAGGGTACTCCTCAGATTAGTAATTCACCATTCTAAACAAATCTTCGAATCTTTTTCTTTAAAAATTCTTCACGAGTTTTGAATTAATTATTAAATCAAAAGAAATTTTTTGGTAAAAAAATAAACTCAAGAAGTATAAAATCACGTTTTCCCACTTTTCTTCCTTCTTCTCCCATCTCTTCTCCTTCTTTCTCTTTTTTTTTATGCCCTTTTTCTTCTTTTCACCGTTTTCTTTTTTTCTACTGCCCCCTTTCCTTTCTCTACACCGTTCCCCTTTATATAGTGAACTAGGAAGCCTAACCCTAATCCTAACGTGATTCTAATTCTTAAATTATATTTAGGAATTTTAAATCAATTAGGATTGAGTTAATTAGAAAGTTTAAACTAATTAAAATACTGAATTGGAAATAATTAAAAATTGGAAAAAGACGGAAGAATTCAATTTCGAATGGGATTGTGTAATTCCAGTTGGAATTACAAAATCCCAATCGGAGTTAGTGTAATTTCGATGGGTTTTTTTTTAACATTTAATTATGAAAAATCCCCTAGAAGAATTTAAATTTTACAATTAGGTCATAAAAACCTTGCAATTTAGTCCCTAAAAACATTAAATCCTTCCTTTGAAAGCTGCATTTAAGCCTTTAGAATTTTTAAAGATTAAGTATCGAAGAAATTTTCATCACTAGAGTCCTTTGCTGCATCCATAACATATCATCCAGAAATTGGGTGTTTACATGGCCTCTAGCAAGACATTATGACTACCCAAGTCATGTGAAATCAATAATCCAACATAACTTAGTATACAATGAATATTCTAGTCCTTTTGTCATATAATATCTTGATTGAATATAAGGCATATATTATGTCATCCTTATAGAATTTTATCATATAATTTCTTGATTCCAAGAAGACTAAGAATGATAACTCTTTATCAATTTACTTTAGCATGACCATGCATTTTCCTCAGTCTATCTTATTAAGGGGCCTATAGATATATTACTCATATTAAATGAGGGATAAATTCCTTCTCAATCACTTACATTCCTCAAAAAACTCATTTTATACCCAACAACAACCTATTTTATCATCTGGTTAAAGATAATGTAAGGTTGTGTCAAAATACAAAATAGTTATGTAGAAATCCATGGTGATTTCAAGGTTAGAGGACTAAGCCAATATTATTGTAATGAGAATTACTTATGAGAATCTATGTGGTATTCTTATGATGGGTCAATCCAGTACTTTATTTCTCAGATAAGTACCTATGAGTTGACTTAATATCTCATATTCATGATTAGTAAATCATAATCATCAATCAACACCATACTAGCCATAATACATTGTTATGACTAGGGATAATTTGAATAGAACTCATATTTAATCTAAGGGTTTTACTATCATGTCACATACTTAATAACCTTCGTAAGAATTGACTATTTAAGTAATTATCATAACACAAGATGATAATGAAAAATGCCTCTTTATTAAATAAAATGATAAAGTCAAAATATGGTCATACATGATTAACCTAGTGCAGATCACTAACACTATTTATAATTGAAGGGAGAAGAAACTACAAATAAGAGTTTAAAAACCTATAGCTAGATAACAAAATAAAGAAAAATACAAAAGATATGGCTAATTATATAACCAAAAAGAGAGTTTAACTAACTCTTTAAAAGGCCTATTAAAGGTCTAGAGCTGGTCATTCAAGAGGGGTAGCCTTTTATCCTTTAAAGACTAAGGCTCCTTTTTAGAAATCTAAGTTTTGTAGCTCCTTGATTTAAGATTTAACTTCTTCCTGCTTCCTTGTGTCTGGCAATGTCATTACTGGAGTTGTTAAAGATTATGACCTAGTTAATTCTTTCATTTTGAATCTCTTTATTTGAGGCCTCTTAGTAGGGTGCAAGCTGGGCTTATTTCGGTCATCCTCATTCTTCTTTGGGCAAAATAAGGCTTCCTTAATTAGTGGGGTTGCTTCATGGTTTATCTCTGAATTTATCTCTGAATGGGCTATTTTTGTGTTAGGTATATCTTCCTTTGGATTGCTTTCTTTCTTTAGCCCATCTTCCTTTTTCAACTTCTATCTTTTGTAGAACCACAACACAAGTATTTTTTTTATAAAGATTGATATTATATATATGTCTTCTTTTCCTTTCCTATCTATTGTTCCATCAATGCACATTTTTATCCTTTTTCCTAATTCTTTATATAATAATTCAACCTCATGCAATGGGTTTATTACACCGTTGGTACCATAATTTTGCCCCATGTTTCAAAATAATACCAGATTTTTAATTTTTTTTCTTTTTAGTACCATAAGTTCTATTTTTGCTCTAGATTAAAGTACCTTAAACATATCCAATCAAATTTAGTATACGTAGAAACCAAAATAAATATATTTTTAGTATAGTTGCCATGTAAACATCTCATTAAACAGTCTAATCATCTTGTTGGCCCCATAGAAAAAAATTTGCTTATGGGCCCTATAAAATAATTTTTTTGCAAATTTTATTTTATGGTGTCCATAAGATGATTAGGTTGCTTAATTGGATGCTTACATGGAAAATATATAAAAAATATACTTATTTGGTTACTATGTATGCTAAATTTGATTGGATATATTTGAGGTGCTTTAATCTGAAGTAAAAATAGAACTTGTGGTACCAAAAAGAAAAAAAATAAAAATCTGGTACCATTGTGAAACATAGATCAAAATTATGATACTAATGGTGTAATAAACCCTTATGCAATTGGTCTTGATGGATTAAAAGGACTTGAAATCTAGGTAGAGGTACTACAATATGGGAATAGGGAGAAAGTGCCCCTTCCTTTATACCTTCAATCAGACCAACAACCAATCCTTCACTACTTTCATGGCTTTCAAAGAAACTAACTTCTTTCCCCTGTTGAGGATTGATTCTATTGGATATCCTGCTCTTTCAGGGTTTAGTGCACCGTTGGTGCCATAACTTCGGGCCATGTTTCACTTTGGTACCACATTTTGAATTTTTTTTTCGGTCCCAAAAATTCTATTTTTGTTTCAAGTTAAAGTACCTCAAACATCTCCGATCAAATTTAGCACACATGGTAGTCAGAATAAGTATATTTTTAGTATATTCACCATGTAAGTATCCTATTAAGTAGCCTAATCATCTTGTGGACTCTATAAAATAAAATTTGCTAAAGTATCCCATTAAGCTGCCTAATCATCTTGTGGGCTCTATAAAATAAAATTTACTAAAATTTTATTTTATATGGCCCACAAGAAAAATTTATTTTATGAGGCTAATAAGATGATTAAACTTTTTAATGAGATGCTTACAAGGTAAATATGCTAAAAATATATTTATTTTGGTTGTCACATATGTTAAATTTGATAAAATATGTTCGAGGTACTTTAACTTGAAACTAAAATAGAATTTTTGGAACTGAAAAGAAAAAAATTAAAATTTTAGTACCAAAATGAAACATGGCCCAAAGTTATAGTACTAACAATGCAACAAACCCGCTCTTTCATTCTAGTAAAAGTCTGATCCTAGAGACATTTTCTTCTTTAGCATTGCTCGAATCCATGGATTATAGGCTAGATTGTTGTTTACTCTGAAGCTAATTTCCTCTCTTGTTTTTATAATTTTGCAGGCTAATGTAGAGTGATCAAAATGGCCACACAAATAACACAATAAAGGCAATCTCTCGTATTGAAAAGTAAACCATTTTTCTTTGCCTTCTCTTTTGTTCGTAAAGCCTTTTGGCAATGGTTTTTTTAGATCCTAGATAACTTTAATCCTCTTGACTGGTTCCCAATCCTCATAAGTGGGTTTATTTCATCGTTGATACCGTAATTTTGGGCCATGTTTTACTTTGGTACCAAATTTTTAATTTTTTTCTTTTCAGTCCTAAAAATTCTATTTTTGTTTCAAGTTAAAGTATCTCGAACATATTCGATCAAATTTAATACACATGGCAGCCGAAATAGGTATATTCACCGTGTAAGCATCTCATTAAGCGGCCTAATCAACTTATGGGTTTTATAAAATAAATTTTACTAGATTTTTATTTTATGGGGCCCATAAGCAAAATTTTTTTTTATGGGGCCAACAAGATAATTAAACTGTTTAATGAGATGCTTACAAAGTAAATATACTAAAAATATGTTTATTCCAGCTGTCACCTATATTAAATTTGGTCATATATGTTTGAGGTACTTCAACTTGAAATAAAAATAGAATTTTTGGGACTCAAAAGAAAAAAATTAAAATTTTGGTACCAAAGTGAAACATGGCCAAAGTTATGGTATCAACGGCTCAACAATTCCCCCTTATAAGTGAACATTAAATTTTCAACAGTAATTATACGAACTAATGGTCAAATTGCCCCTGAACTTGAAGCTAATGGGCAAATAAGTCAAATTTTTTACCTTTTTGACAAATTAGGACAAAACTTTCAAGCTAAATAAATCCAAACTGGATTTGAATTAATCGCATGAAGTGCAAACTCTTCAACAAGTATGTGAAATAAATATTTTATTAAAAATCTATAAAAAAAAATTATTGTTTCAATAGGACTAAAACACTCTTCTTTAATTCAGAAACACTATTATTTAAAATATTTTTCAACACCAACCACCAGACTACTTCACCTCTTTATTCACCTCATCAGACATCATTACCTTCCCGTTGTTGTCGCCTCTACCACCACCACTACCACCACCATCATCTTTGCTCTTTTAAAGCCCAAAAAATTTCAATTCAACAATCCCATATCATCTCCAACTCAAAACAAAATAATTTTTAAAAATCAAATCTCAAAACAAAATTAAAACAAAATCCAGTATCCTTCCTCTACTCAAAACAATGTCCATGCTCATTTTCCTTCACCTCATTAATATTCACTCTGATTTGGCATTTCATGCCTCAAGGCAAGCCAAAACAAACAAGCAGCATTACCATTGTTGCATGCCAACCCAATTCTCTTATCAACAACAGAAGAACCTTCACCACCACCATTATCATTTTGAAAAAAATTCAAGACACCCTTTAAAACTCTTATGAAGCACATATTCAGCTGCTACTGATGCTGCAGTTGTTCAACAGTAGTAGGGTGCAAAGGTTTGCGAATGACCTCAACATCAAGTGAGTTGTTGCACGAACAATAAGTTGAATTCTATCAATTTGTTTAACAAATTAAAGAATACCCATTTCCTGAAACATCACTAAAAAAACAAAAACTAAAATAAATTGAAAAACAACAAACAACCCGAATCAAAACAATGCATACCGCCCAATAAAACCTGTAATAAATATATTTTAAAAAAAACCTAGCTTGTCTGTTTCATTCACCATCTACTTCCTCACTTGCCTCGACGGCCTTGTTCAACATCATCACCAACCATACACAATTTATTCATTTATATTAACTTCTCTAGAAACAAAACGTTCGAAAGAAGATTAATTTCTTCATTCTTCATTTGGCTATATTTTCAGGATTCTATCTTGTGATTTGGATTAATGGCAATCCTAGTACTTGAACCCATATTACTTCAGAGGAAGAATCAATCTCCTTCAAGGTAAGATGCGGACTCCATTCCTTAAGGACTATGAGGTTTCAATGTGTAGTCCACGGAGTCCATTCTTGGATTCTTATTTTGTCCCTCGTAGACTCAAATTTAAACAGGAAAACATTTGGCGTTTTAGAATACTGTATTTGCAAATTAAGTACTTCCTTTCGCAATTGATCTTCCCTACCAAAGCTTCCTTATGTTTTGGAGTTGACAGTATGGCTGCGTCTGCTAGTTCTAAGAACTGCACTTGTGAGCTTATATAGTTCATGTTGTCTTTAATGGGTGGTTGGTATAGGGTGAAGGGTTATTTATTTGAAAGCCTTTGCCATCTTCTCTACCACTGCTTTTATAGGTAGGAAGTGAAGCTTCTTCAACACAAGAGTCCACTGAACAAAGAGAACCTGGTACTTAAAACACTCAACTATGGAGCACTAGCTCTGTGTTTTTAGATTCTATTGTTATCGACTTGAGGTAAATTAGGAACGATTTTATGGTCCAATGTAAACATAATTAAATTTAAATAAACAAGTAAAATATGTACTCACAAAATTGCAACTAAAAAAATAAATAAACACCTAAGTTTACTAAAAAAATTATAAAAATAAAATTTTGTCGAAGTTATATTTGAAACTTGAATTTTAACGGAGTTCCAATGGCATATATAAAAAATTAAAAAATTCAATACCTTTATAATATATTAGGCATTTAATATTATAATTAATTTTAATATCATATAATATATTACTCAGTTATTATGTAGTTATTTTTTTAAAATTTTAATTAATAACTCATTTAATATTTTATAAGTTACTTTTATATTATTTTAATTTAAAATTAATTAGTCACTTATTATTGCAATTAAGTTTATTCTCAAATAATTAATTACTTTTTTATTATCTAATTATTAGTTTTTACTGCTTAACTAATAAGAATTTCAATTTTATAAGTTACTTTTATATTGTTTTAATTTATAATTAATTATACACTTATTATTACAATTAATTTTAATTTAATATAATTAATTAGTCACTTAATATCTAATCAAATTTTAATTCTTAATCAGTTTTCATTTCAATTTTATGGGTTACTTCTATGTTATTTTAATATTTACTTGTTTGTAAATAGACCGTTGGTGTAAAAGAACATAAATATACAAAAAATTTTAGAAATAGCACAATGCAAAAAAATTTATGGTTGTTTATATGACAAACTAATCAATGAAATTATGGATCATATTAAAAAGGGATATTGCATAAAAAGCCTCAATCTTTGGGGTATTTTCAAATAAAACTCTATCCATTTTTTTAAAAATCAAACTACAACCTTTAAAACATTATTAAAAAAAAACTCTCCTTGAATGACTATATTGATAACAGGAAATGAAATTATTTTTTTTTTATCCATAGGGGCCACTTGGATGACTGTACTGATAATAAGAGATAAAATTTATGCATTTGCCACAAATTAATACTTTTATCTATCTAAATAACCTACTAATCTCAAAATGAAACACTCAATTGAAAGGAAGAAAATATCAATTTGGGGGCAAATACATTGGTTTCATCTTCTATTACCAATACAGTCATTCAAGTGGCTCTATGGATAAGAAAAAAATAATTTCATCTGCTGTTACTAGTATAGTCATCCAATAAGGATTTTTTTTTATAATGTTTTAAAAATTGTGGTTTGATTTGAAAAAAAAATGGATAAGATTTTATTTGAAAATACCTCCAAAAATTGGAGCTTTTTATATAATTTCCCCCGATTAAAAAATTTACATACCAAATTTAAAAAAAAAAATCTTTTAGCTAAAAAATCAATACCTTGATAATTAATTAGAAACTTATTATTGCAATTACTTTTAGTTTTAATTTTATTATTCAACACATTTATAATTAATTGTTCATTTATTATGACAATTAAATTTAATGTTATATAATTAATTGGCAACTGTTGGCCAAGGCTTTCCACCGGCATTTCTAGGACTCAGGCAGAGTCGTAGCTCCTACCCCATTTCCAAAATTACTAATGACAAAAAAAAAATAAAAATGGCAACTTATTACCAAATTGCTTTTTATAAATTTTTAATTAATAACAAATTTATTTGTATATGTTACTTGTATAGTATTTATTATGATTAATTACTCAATTATATTGTTTCAATTACTTTTAATATTATAAAATTAATTAGTCACTTATTATCTATTTAATTTATAAATTCTTAATTAATAACCATTTCAATTTTGTAGGTTATTTTTATATTATTAGTCAATAATTAATTGGATATTTATTATTTCAATTAATTTTAATTTCATGTAATTAATTAGTCAATTACTATCTAATTGATCTTTAATTTATTGTAAATAATTTTTTTCATAAAAATTATAAAAATATACAAATAGCATTAGAGGCAACACAATAAAAATAATTAAAAAAAAATTGGGATAATATCGTTATGAGTTTCATAACTTTTGTGATTTTAACAATTAAGTTCTAAACGAATATTAATTAAAGAATGAATACTATAAAATTTAAAAATTATTTATATTAGTTAGATCCAACAATTAACTGAATTTTTTTTAGTCAACTATTTAATTTTTGCATTTGAATTCTTAACATTTTTAAAACATATTTAATTTTGAGATTATATAAAATAATTAATTTTATCAATATTTTAGAAATTTAATAATGTTCTATATTTAATTAAAAATTTTAAATTGTTTAACTGTAATTCATTGGATCAAAATCAAAATTAAAACTATTTAACTTCAATTATTCTATTAAAAATTTCAAATCAAAATTTAAAATTATTTAGCTTAAATTATTCAGAAATAATAATTTAACTTACATTAATAAAATAAATATATGATTATTTTAACACATTGCAAGTTACAATTCAAATAAAACATTAAATGTATAATTTTTATATTAAATTTTAGCCCAATTATAATTTATATTTTAAAATTTTTAGTTTCATATAATTTTGAGAAATATTAAATGTTTTAAAAGATTAATGAAAATTAATTTCTAAAATGTTATATATACATGTGTGTAAAAAATTAAAAACTTGACTAAAAGAAAATTTCATTGATTGACGGGATGACTAATGGAAATAATTTTTAAAATTTAAATAAAAACAATAGTTGTTTTATAGATTAGTTTTTATGCATGTTTGTATGTGTATGTACACATTGTAACAAATTCAAAATTACAATAAAAAAAAGAAGAAAAAACGTAAATTTTATCATGAACCAATTCTTGTTATATAACTTTTATATTAAATTTAAAGTATTAAAAAATCAAAATAGAAAATCAAAACATTTTAAATAAATAATAAATTTTAAGTCAAATAAATGTAAAATAGAATCAATAAATTAAGATACTATCAAAATTATAAGTTCATTTTAATAACAGGAATTATTATAAAAGAGAATTTATCTTATGGACGTATAATGGTGTAAAAGGGAATATAAATTTGCATAATAAACATAAATTAATAAAAAAATAACAATCAAATATCTCAAATAAAATTTTGAATTTCAAGTCAAGAAGATACAAAATAAAATCCATATATTAAAATATCATTAAAACTGAACATTTATTATAACAAATAGAAATTATTATGAAGAGAATAGTTTACCTTATGAATAAAGATGATGATGCATTGAAGAAAAAGAATCATTTTATGTCAAAATACTTTGTGGTTTTCACTATGTGGTTTGAACCCTAATAAATTAGTACCTTAAGTTTCATTTCATTAGTAAATAGCGACAAATCAACTAACACCATTATAATTGCTGACGTGGTAGAGGGTACCATTGTCTCTTTAAAGTCCATTCTCCAACGTGGCCAAGAAGAATATAATGGTCATTGAATGTGATGAATTTAACTTGTTAAGGCAACAATAATAAAGTCCAAATTTGATTTTTCCCTCTTTTGAAACCAAAACCCTTTGTTCATTAAATCGCCCTCTTTTGAAACATAAATTTCATTGCATTCATCATCAACTTACAAAAAAAAAAAAAAAACTACCAACATAAGTTAAATATTAACAATTTTTAGAATAAATATTCAAATAATCAAAAATAGCACAAAATTTTTACCAAATCATGTCAGTAATGGACATGTATGGTTAAAAATTGGCATAATCACTTTTGTATATTGACATCAAGACATGCAAGTTGTAAATTTGACTGAGATCTCCATTATCGCCTTTTTATCACTAAGAAAAAATAAAGAAATCGAAAGGATTTCAGTGGAAATAAGACATCATCTAGACCAGAGAGGCTCAGAGAAGAAAAATAAGGGAGATTGAAAGAGTAAACAGACATAGAGAAAAAGGGCTTCAAAGAGACAAAGTAGGATTTCAAGGAGTAGAGTAGGGTTTTAAAAGAAGACGAGGCAATTGAGAGAACTAGGGTTTGAATGAATGAGAAAGAGAGTGAAACACAGAGAGAGAGTAGTTGTAGAAGAATCGAGAATAAGGGAGAGTAGTTTTAAGGTTAGGTTATTATGTGTATATGTGTGTGTGTGTCTATATATATAAAACAACATCATTTTGATAAGTGATATTTCAAAAATTTGGGCGGGTCTGGTAGAGAATACCCTCCCCCAATCTGCCTCTAGCAAACCAAATCGCTTTCATTCGATTCAGCCGACTTGCACCTTTTCTAGACTTCTTTTCGTCCGGCTTAATCTTTTAGCTTGGTTTGGCCTGAAAATTTCAGGCCAGATGGATTTGTTCAATCCTATTTATAACATTGCAAATTATTTCCAAATAACGAAAAGTGTCTCTTCCAATAGTCATATATAAATGACAACCTATCTTCAAGAGTCATTATTGTAATATGATGCAACATAAACTTCTCCTTTTTGCTGAAAAATATAATTAAATAAAATGAAATTTTCATTCCAAAAATAAGGTTTAAATAAACAATATGATATATAAATTCAAATCAACCTTGTAATGTTGTTGGATTGGAGGAGAGTCAAAAATCTTGTTATATCAATTCGAAGATCAAATGCAGGTAGGAGATTGTTTACCAAAAATTGATGCAAGTACTTATAATCTTGATCTATAGAATCTGCAGATATAGGTCTGAGTTGGAGTTTGAAAAATTTCACCTCTTTTTCTTTGATCATCATATTAGAAACATCAAAGCCATTTGTGACATAATGCTTTTCATGAATATCCACAAGAAAATAAACTATGCCTGTAATCAATTTTCTATATTGTTTAAGAACATAGTAAATAGAGGGAAGCTGAGAATATATTTATTTTGTTTTCTACTTAGTAGGTATTTTGACAAATGACTAGGAAATATTTGGCCCCCTTGTTTGCAAATGATTAACCCATTATTGTAAAGTAAAGTCAAGGGTTCATGAAGAATCTACTTTGAGTTTGGTTCAATACTATAACATCTAAGAGCATTTGGCAGAGAATTATTGAAGGTAAACTTATGTTGGTCTATACTATCTACCATTATAAGAGAAGTTTGATCTTAAAAAATTGTTGTATCTGTATTTTCTATTACTCCGTCTTTATTCTTAAAGCGATAGGTTACTTCATACATTCTCGTTTCTATCTTGGTTGGAATTTGCATGTAAAAGGAAAAATAAAAAATAAAAAAAATCTAAATTTTTTTAGCAACTCATTAATAATAACATTTGTACGTAAAAGACATATTTTAAAACTAAACAAACTCATAGCATGCCATTATAGATTTACTTGCAAAAATAAAAAAATAATAGACCAACAATTTTAGTTGTTTTAATTCATTATTTTAATTATCTTAATTTTCAAATGCATAAGAATCAGAAAGGTAGCCCTAGCTAAGGGTTGTTTCGGGCCTTGAACTGGTACAATCAAAATTGGCCCAGAATTGAGGGAAGACCAATTAAGGGCCGATTTAAATTTTTTTAAATCATGAATTGGGTATATATATATAATGACATCGTTTTGTTAAGTAATATTTCCGAAATTTAGATGAGTCAAGTATCAAGTACACTCCCTCGATCTGCCTCATGTAAACCAAATTACCTTCACCTAATTCAACTGACCTACGCCTTTACTTGACTTCTTTCCGTCCGGCCTAAAAAATTCAGGCCGAAGGGATTTTACTCATATATATATATATATATATAAAGGAATGAGCAAAATCCCTCCCTCGATCCACCCCATACAAACCAAATTGCCTCTACTCGATTCAGCTGAATTGCGCCTTTACCCGACTTCTTTCGATCCAGCCTAACCTTTCACTTCAGAAATTTTTAGTTGGACAAATTTTGCTTAGTCTTATCTATAACACTGCAAATTATTTCAAACTAAAGAAAATTTTCTCTTCTAACAGTCATATATAAATGACAACCTATCTTCAGGAACCATTATTGCAATATAAACTGCTACTTTTCTTTGAAAAAATAATAAATACATAAAATGAATTTTTCACTCCACAAACAATGTTTAAATAAATGAATGATATATAAATTCAATTCAACTTTGTAATATTGTTAGATTGGAGGATATTAAAAAATCCTATCATATTAATTGGAAGATCAAATCCAGATAGGAGATTGTTGATAAAAAACTAATGCAAGCACTTGTAATCTTAATTAATTAAATTTACATATGTAGGTTTGAACTGGAGTTTGAAAATTTTCACATCTTTTTCTTTAATAATCATATAAAAACATCAAGTCATTTGTGACATAATGCTTTTCATGAATATCCACAAGAAAAAAAATCATGCCTCTAATCAATTTTCTATATTGTTAAGGAACATAGTGACTAGAGGAAAGTTGAGGATTTGTGTTTTTTTTTTATAAATGACTTGAAAATATTTGGCCCCCTTGTTACGATTGGTTGACCTATTATTGTAGAGTAAAGTTATAGGGTTCTTGAAGAATATGCTTTCAGTCTGGATTAATACCATAACATCTAAGAGCATTTGGCAAATAATTATTGAAGGTAAACTTATATTGGTCTATACTATCTACCCCTAGCAGAGAAGTTTGATCTTACAAAATGGTTATATCTGTATTTTCTACTACTCCCTCTTTATTCTCGAAGCGATATGTTACTTCATACATTCTTATTTCCATCTTAGTTGGAATATGCATGTACAAGGACAAATAACAAATAAAAAAAATCTAAGTTTTTTTGGCAACTCATTAATAATAACATTTGTACAAAAAAGACATGTATTACAACCAAACAAACTCATAGCATGCCGTTATAGATTTACTTCTAAAAATAAAAAAATAAAAAAATAATAGACCAACAATTTTAGTTGTTTTAATTGATTATTTTCATTGTCTTAGTTTTCAAATCCATGAGCCATGGTTAGGCTTAGCCAAGGGTTGGTTTGTGTAAAAACCTAAGTTTTTAAATATTTTTATAATTTATCGGGATATGCAGTATTAATAATTTTTAATTGATATATTTGATTAATTAATTATTTTGTTAATAATTAATGTTATTTATGTTTATTTAAAGTTTTCCATGTAAAATTTTTCCCGAAATCTATTATTTTGGAAAGTAATATTTAAATAATATGTTATTGATTAATGTTAGTTTATTTTATTAAATTTCATGCATAATTAATACTTTGTATATTAATATATACCTATACATGTATATATATATTATTATAATATTAGGGTTTAATATTTAAATTATGAATATATATTATATTTTTATTATTATTATGTGTGTTATATATATATGTATATATATATATATATATGTATATAAACTAATAATATATACACATTTTTAATACACATGCATAATTATATATATATATATATATATATATATAATAAACAAAACCATCCTTTACCTTCTTCCCCTCCCCGAAACCGAACCCATCTGCACCATCATCGTCCGTTCTGCCGATCAGAGGCCATCAGAGTGCCTCCTAGAAATCCACCTTCTTCCTCCAGCAGCTCTGCCGCCTCCTGTCATCCCCTTCGGTGTCGATGAAGCTGAAGAACGTGATTTGGCTGGAAGTTGGCCTCTCCTACATTCCTCATGATTTCGGCCACCATTTCTTGCACCGTCAGTCTTCATCGACTCCCTGAGCTCCGGTGGTTCTTATTCCAAGCTCCTTTTGATCGGAAAACGTGCGGTGGTGAAGGTTTGAGCTCATTTTCATTTCAGCCATTCTTGAGTTTTTAATTTTTTTTTCAATAGTTCTTGTTATATTCAAGCTTAATTCCTTCACAAAAGTTGCTTATCTTAGCTTAATTTACACTCTGGAATTTTTTTGAAATTTTTGGAATTTATTTTGATTTTTGTGATTTTTTTATTATTTTCTAATTTTCGTAAATTAATTAAATAAATTGTGAAATTGTGATTTTGGTGTTTATAGTGGTTGAAATTAATTTTAGAATTTAAGTTATAATTTTTGTGATTTTTTTGTAATTAATATAATTTTATTTAGTTTATGTGAATTTTGGAAATTTAGGTTAAATATGTATTTTGTTAAAATTAATTGGTTAATTGAGTATAATTATTGATATTGTTGAATGATATGTTGAGAAAATAATTTTAGAGCAATTATATAATTTTTAGTGAATTTTTGAGTAATTATTGTATATTATGTGAATTTTTATATATTAGGGGTATTTTGGTAATTTGATAGTAATTTTAGTTAAATATGTTTTAATAATTATTTGAGGTATAAAAATGATTTTTACAAATTATTTACTATTTTTAACTAATTAAAACTATTTTTCAAAAAATATTTTTAAATTATATATAATATACTATTTTTTGTAAATAAAATGGATTTTTAGTAATTTTTAGTGTGTTTTTGGGCTAATTATGTAATTTGGATTTATAAAATGAATTTTCATTAGTTTTGGTGTATTTATCAAGTTATTATTGATTTTTATAATATTTTATTAATATTAGGGTTTTTAACTAAATATCGGTGATATAATTATTTTTAGTGTTTAAATATGTAAATTGCTATATTTTGGTATACAAAGGGTATTTTTGGTATTTATGGAATTTTAATGTATTTTGTGTATATCTTGTGAATTGTGAACCTCGGTCGGTGGAATTGTAGTTTGAGAATCCGATTGAGGCGTTGTGTGGATATTCTATATTCGAAGTGTGTTTTCTTGCAGGACCGACTCTAGTTTTTAAGTAGAGAGATGTCCGTTTTATAGAGGAGGTTCTGCTGAATTTTCAGTAGAATTCTCGTAAAATGTGATATTCAATTAAATTCATATTCCTTGTCTGTGTCTAGAGTTCTAGATTGAGTTTCTAGAAATTAAGTTAGATTTATTCTAATTTCGTGTTAATATTTTATTTGTTTAGTTGCGCCGATACCGAGACCTAGTGGATCAGGCTCGTCGAATCCATCTCGTGGAGCGCATAACTGTGAGTTGTTATTTTATATATACGTGTATTTAGGTTGCATGTTTTTAGAAATATATGTTTTAATTGTATGAATTATGCATAAATGATTTAATAAACACTTAAGTATATTTTAGGTATATTTTTAGTATAGCTTTGGTATATTTTGAATTTAATGCATGTTTTACCTTTGCTTTATATCTAAGTTGTTTTTAAGTATATATATGGTTTATTTTATAATTGAACTGAATTTGTTTGACATATATATACTCGAAATATACTTAGTTTATTTTTGTTATATTTCTAGTATATATATGGTTTATATTGCCATTTAAATTAATATCATGCATCATTTATTTTACGAATGTATGAGTTATTTTAATGAAGGATATCGATAGAACGTGCTACCTAGTGGGTAGCACTAGGAGCGAGTACATACCAGTACGACGATAGAATTTAGGTTAAATTACTAACCTATTGGTGGATTATGACTTGTTGATTGATGTGAGATACGATTTGAGAGTGTGATTGCTGGAGCTCGGTTGACCAAGTGTCTCGGGGCCAATCACATTGACAGTCAGACTGCTGGAGCTCGGTTGACTTAGTGTCTCGGGGCAAGTCTACTGTTCAAATGGAATAAGTGAATTCATTTTGAATAAGTGAGCCCGTATGGCTAGAGTGTTGTCTATTACTATTTGAGGTTAGGATCAATTAGGGTTATGTTTGATCCTTCATAAACTGATATTTTTCAATATTATATATAAAGTGATTTCAGCATCTGTGTGTAATTGCCTATATAAATATTTATTATATATTCTATTGAGTGTCTGCATTTGATATTTAGTTATACATGTATATATATTATAACAATTCACTCAGTGAGGTCTGACTCCCCTATGTTGATATTTTTCAGGAGAGTCTTCGTCCTCAGACCTCAGTAGCAGGCCTATATGCCGGATTTCTTTTGCCCTGGCCTTATTGTGTAAACTGCTTACTTGAGTTATTTTGTATTCTAGACACTGCAGTAGTTGTTATTGTGAGCTGTATTTATAATATGTATGTATGAGATTTAAATTTCAGAAATTTAAACCGAAAATTTATACTTAAGGATTTTGTTATATATATGAGATGGATTTTATGTTATTTAAATGTGTTTGAGGAATTATTACTTTTATATTTGAGATTAAATTTTTGCTGCATAATATTTTATTTATTTTATTATTGCATGCTTTATTTTTAAGGCTTGCTACGGGTTCCGGATTTGAAAGAATTCCTGTTCCCTAGCGCCGGTCATGGCCCCCTGCTTTGGATTGTGACAGTTTGGGGCCTAAACTGGCACAGTCAAAATTGGCCTAGAATCAGGGAAAGACCAATTTAGGTTTGGTTTAAATTTTTTTAAATCGTGAACCGATAGTTCCGAATTATTAGTTCAATCACTCCAAATTGGATTTAATTATATATATATATATATATATATATAATTAAATTTGGTTCAGAACGGTTGAACTAATATAAATATATATTTATATTTATAACGACATCATTTTGTTAAGAAATATTCCTAAAATTCGGATAGGTTGGGCATCACCCCCTATCCTCCTTATGCAAACCGAACTGCCTCCACTTGATTCAGCTGATCTGTGCCTTTACACAACCTCTTTCCATTCGGCCTAATCTTTCGGCCAAAAAATTTCAGGTCGGAGGGATTTTGCTTAGTCCTATATATATATAATGTTGTTTTATTATGTAATATTTCTGAAATTCAGATGGGTTGGGTAGTAAATAACTTCCCTCGATCCGCCTCCTGTAAACCAAATCGCCTCCAATCGTTTAAGCCGGCCTATGCCTTTGCTCGACTTCTTTCTATCTGGCCCAATCTTTTAGCCCAAAAAATTTAGGCTGGTGGGATTTTGCTCAGTCTTATATATATAGGACTGAGCAAAATCCCTCCCCCGATCCACCTTTTGTAAACCAAATTGCCTCCACTCGATTCAACAAACTTGTGCCTTTACTTGACTTCTTTCCATTAAGCCTAACCTTTTGCCCTGAACATTTCTGGTTGGACGGATTTTGCTCAGTCCTATTTATAACACTGCAAATTATTTTCAACTAAAGAAAAGTGTCTTCAGGAACCATTATTTCAATATGATGCACTATAAACTTCTCCTTTTTGCTGGGAAAAAAATAAATACATAAAATTAATTTTTCACTCCATAAACAATGTTTAAATAACATGATAAATAAATTCAATTCAGCCTTACAATTTTGTTGGATTGGAGGAGATTCAAAAATCTTATTATATCAATTAGAAGATCAAATCTAGATAGGAGATTGTTGACCAAAAACTGGTGCAAGCACTTGTAATCTTGATTAATAGATTTTGTAGATATATGTTTGAACTGGAGTTTGAAAAATTTCACCTTTTTTTTCTTTGATCATCGTATTAGAAACATCAAAGCCATTTTTGATATGTTACTTTTCATGAATATCAACATGAAAATAAACCATGCCTCTAATCAAATTTCTGTATTGTTCAGGAACACAGTAACTAGAGGGAAGCTGAGGATTTGTGTTTTTTGTTTTCTATTTAGTAGGCATTTTGAATAAATGACTAAAAAATATTTGGGCCCTTTGTTACAACTAGTTGACCCTTCGTTATAGAGTAAAGTCATAGGGTTCATGAAGAATATGCTTTGAGTCTGGATCAATACCATAACATCTAAGAGCATTTGGCAAAGAATTATTAAAGGTAAACTTATATTGGTCTATACTATCTACCCCTAAAAGAGAAGTTTGATTTAAAAAAAGGGTTGTATCTTTATTTTCTATTACTCCCTCTTTATTCTTGAAGCGATAGGTTACTTTATACATTCTTGTTTCCATCATAGTTGGAATCTGCATGTACAATGACAAATAAAAAAGAAAAAAAATCTAAGTTTTTTTTGGCAACTAATTAATAATAACATTTGTACATAAAAAACATACATTACAACCAAATAAACTCATAACATGCCATTATAGATTTACTTGTAGAAATTAAAAAATAATAGACCAACAATTTCAGTTATTTTAATTAATTATTTTCATTATCTTACTTTTCAAATGCATTAAAATCAGAAAGGTACGCTAGCCAAGGGTTAGTTCGGGCCTTGAATTGGCACAGTCAAAATTTGTTTAGAATTAAGGGAAAACTGATTTAGAGTTTGTTTAAATGTTTTGGTTCATGAATCGATAGTTTTGAATTGTTGGTTCAATCATTTTGAACCGAATTTATTAAGGGTTGGTTAGGGCCCTGAACTGGCATAGTTAAAATTGGTGTAGTTACATGGGAAGACTGATTCATGGCCAGTTTAAATTTTTTAAATCATGAACCAGCAATTTTGAGCCATTAGTTCAATCGTTCTGAATATATATATATATATATATATATATATATATATATATATATATATATATATATATATATATATATATATATATATATATATATATATATATATATATATATATATATATATATATATATATATATCTGAAATTTGGACGGGTCGGGTAGCAAATACCCTCCCTCAATCCACCTCCTACAAACGAAATCACCTCTACTTGATTCATCCGACCTGCGCCTTTACTTGACTTCGTTCCATCCAGTCGAAACTATTGGCCCTAAAATTTCAGGCTGGATATATATATATATATATATATATAACTGAGCAAAATCCCTTGCTTGATCCGCCTCTCACAAACCAAATTGCCTCCACTCGACTTAGCCAACTTATAGTTTTACCCAACTTATTTCTATCCAGCTCAACCTTTCAACCTAGAAATTTTTGGCCGGATGAATTTTGTATAGTTTAATCTATAACACTGCAAATTATTTCCAACTAAAGAAAATTATATCTTCCAATAGTCATATATAAATGACAACCTATCTTCAGGAACCATTATTGCAATATGATGCATTATAAATTGCTTCTTTTTGTTGGAAAAAAATAAATATATAAAATGAATTTTTCACTCCACAAACAATGTTTAATTAAACAACCTGATATATAAATTCAATTCAACATTGTAATGTTATTGGATTGTTGGAGATTCAAAATCTTGTTATATAAATTGGAAAATCAAATCTATATAGGAGATTGTTGACAAAAAACTAATGCAAACACTTGTAATCTTGATTAATAGAAATTGCAAATGTAGGTCTAAACTGGAATTTGAAAAATTTCACCTCTTATTTTTTTATCATCATATTAGAAACATCAAAGCCATTTGTGACATACTGCTTTACATGAATATCCACAAGAAAACAAATCATGCCTTTAATCAGTTTTCTATATTGTTCAGGAACATAGTAATTACAGGGAAATTGAGCATTTGTATGTTTTGTTTTCTATAAATGACTAGGAAATATTTGGCCCCCTAGTTACAATTGGTTGACCTGTTATTGTAGAGTAAATTCATAGGGTTCATGAAGAATTGGCTTTGAGTATGGATCAATACCATAAAATCTAAGAGCATTTTGTAGAGAATTATTGAAGGTAAACTTATATTGGTCTATACTCTCTACCCCCAAAAGAGAAGTTTGATCTAAAAAGCTATTGAATCTGTATTTTCTATTACTCCCTCTTTATTCTTGAAGCAATATGTTACCTCATACATTCTTATTTCCATCTTAGTTGGAATCTATATGTACAAGGACTACTAGAAAGGCAAAAAATCTAAGTTTTTTTGGCAACTTATTAATAATAACATTTGTATGTAAAAGGCAAACATTCTAACCAAACATACTCATAGCATGCCATTATGGATTTACTTGCAAAACTTAAAAAATAAAAAAAATACACCAACAATTTCAGTTGTTTTAATTGCTTATTTTC
Source organism: Mallotus nudiflorus (assembly GCA_947683625.1). NCBI lineage: Eukaryota > Viridiplantae > Streptophyta > Magnoliopsida > Malpighiales > Euphorbiaceae > Mallotus > Mallotus nudiflorus. The sequence continues at coordinate 471,376 of CANTUR010000857.1, forward strand.
ATTATCTTAATTTTCAAATGCATTAGAATCATAAAGGTAGGCCTAGCCAAGTGTTGGTTTGGGCCCTGAACAGGCACAGTCAAAATTGCCTTAAAACTGAGGAAAAACCGATTCAAGGTCAATTTAAATTTTTTTGAATCGTGAATCGGTAGTTCCGAACTATTAATTCAACCATTTTGAACTAAATTATATATATATATATATATATAACAACCTCGTTTTGTTAAGTAATATTTTCAAAATTCGGATGGGTCGGGTAGTAAATACCCTCCCCCGACCTGCCTCACGCAAATCAAATTGCCTCCACTCGATTCAGCCTACTTGCGACTTGACTCGACGTCTTTCTGTCTATCCTAATCTTTTAACCCAAAAATTTTAGATTAGAGGGATTTTGTTCAGTCCTTTATATATATATATATATATATATATATATATATATATATATATATATATATATATATATATAGATAAAAGACTGAGCAACATCCCTCCCCCGATCCACCTCCCACAAACCAAATTGCCTCCACTCGATTCAGTTGACTTGTGCCTTTACCCGACTTCTTTCCGTCCAGCCTAACCTTTCGCCCCAAAAATTTCTGATCGGATGGATTCTGCTTAGTCTTATTTATAACACTGCAAATTATTTCTAACTAAGGAAAAGTGTCTTTTCCAACAATCTTATATAAATGACAACCTATCTTTAGGAATCATTATTGCAATATGATGCAATATAAACTTCTCCTTTTCACTGGAAAAAAAATACGTAAAATGAATTTTTCACTCCACAAATAATGTTTAAATAAACAACATGATATATAAATTCAATTCAACTTTGTATGTTGTTGGATTGGAGGAGATTCAAAAATCCTATCATATCAATTGAAGATCAAATTCAGATAGGAGATTGTTGATAAAAACTTATGCAAGCACTTGTAATTTTGATTAAAAGAATTTGCAGATGTAGGTCTAAACTGGAGGTTGAAAAATTTCACCTCTTCTTCTTTGATCATCTTATTAGAAACATCAAAGCCATTTGTGACATAATGCATTTCTTGAATGTCCACAAGTAAATAAACCATGCTTTTAATCAATTTTCTTTATTGTTCAGGAGTATAGTAACTAAAGGGAAGTTGAGAATTTATGTGTTTTGTTTTCTATTTAATAGGCATTTTGAACAAATAACTAGGAAATATTTGGCCCCCTTATTACAATTAGTTGACCTATTGTTGTAGAGTAAAGTCGTAGGGTTCATGAAGAATATGCTTTGAGTCTGGATCAATACCATAACATCTAAGAGCATTTGACAAAGAATTATTAAAGGTAAACTTATTTTTTTTTATACTATCTACCCTTATAAGAGAAGTTTGATCTAAAAAAACAGTTATATCTATATTTTCTATTACTCCCTCTTTATTCTCGAAGCAATATGTTACTTCATACATTCTTGTTTCCATCTTAGTTGGAATTTGCTTGTACAAGGACAAATAAAAAAGAAAAAAATCCAAGTTTTTTTGGCAACTCATTAATAACAACATTTGTATGTAAAAGACATACATTACAACCAAATAAACTTATAGCATGTCATTATAGATTTACTTGTAAAAATTAAAAAATTAAAAAATAATAGACCAACAATTTTAGTTATTTTAATTGATTATTTTTATTATCTTAATTTTCAAATGCATAAGAATTAGAAAGATAGGCTTAGCTAAGGGCCGATTCGGTCAAAACTGGCCTGAAATCGAGGGAAGAACGGTTCAAGTCCGATTTTAATTTTTTTGAACCATAAATAGGTGGTTCCGAGTCACAGGTTCAGTGGTTCCGAGTTGGATTTAATTATATATATATATTGATTGTTAGATTTTATTTTTTAAGTCGCAATCATTTAATTTTATTTTTAAAAATAATTAATTACCTAATGAAAAAGGTTAGAGATAGATAGTAATAAATATGCATGATATATTCATTTTCAAGAAATTTATATTTGAAATCATTATCTTATAGAAGTAGTTAACTAACACAAATTAACCTCAATTAATTGATAACTTTGTCCATAAAAAGCTTAAATATGATAGGTTAATTTTAATTCATTTATTTTTTTAAATTTATTCACTTTAATTTTTAATTGCATTATTTTTTTACTTAATTTAAATTATTTTAAAATTATTACAATATTTTAAATTATTTAAATATAATTATATAATTAAAAATAATAAAAAAATTTAGAACTGAAATTTGGTTTGTAACTTGCCCTAAATCGTCAAAGGTGCGGTTTCATAAACTATGAAACTGGAACCGTCCGATTCTGAACCTACAGAAAGTTACAAATATAATATTTAATGATGTTAAGAATCAAATCCAATTTGGAAATTACCAGTTAAGAATGGCAGCAGATGTGGCCCATAGAAAGAGAATGAGAAGAATACTAGAAATATTTATATATATTTGTTAGATTTTAATTTTTAAGTCACAATCATTTAATTTTATTTTAAAAATAACCGATTACCTAATGAAAAAGATTAGAGATAAATAATAATAAATATGCATGATATATTCATTTTCAAAAAATTTATATTTGAAATCATTATCTTATAGAAGTAGTTAACTAACACAAATTAACCTCAATTAATTGATAACTTTGTCCATAGAAAACTTAAATATGATAGGTTAATTTTAATTCACTTATTTTTTAAAATTTATTCACTTCAATTTTTAATTACATTATTATTTTTTACTTAATTTAAATTATTTAAAAATTATTACAATATTTTAAATTATTTAAATATAATATAATAAAAAATTTTAAAACCAAAATTCAGTTTGTAACTTGCCCTAAACCGTCCAAGGTATGGTTTCATAAACTATAAAATTGAAACCGTCTAGTTTTGAACTGTTCAGTTTCGAACCTACAAAAAGTTAGACATAATATTTAATGATGTCAAGAATCAAATCCAGTTTGCAAATTGCCAATTAAGAATGGCAGCAGATGTGGCCCACAGAAGGAGAATTGCAACAAAGAGGAGAAAAACACTGGAAACAAGTGACAACAGAGTGAAATTAACTTGATCTTTCAAACACCACCCAAGCTATAGGCACTAACAATATCCCAACAGTAACATTCTTTTCTCTCCGCAGTATCACATGTGCAACTGTTAAACACAACATGTAAAACCAAACTTTTTTAACATATTTACCAACATATAAAACCAAACTTTCTTAAGCCAAATATCAATCTACATTTGGATCCAAGACTTTAACATAAACTCTTCATTTGGATTTCTTAAAAACAAAGACCAAAATAATGAAGAAAAAAAAAGGCGCCACAACACTAGACAACATTGGAAATTTATAATGAAAAAAAGAACCTTTTTAAACTAAAAATCAAAACCACACCTTTAAACTAAAATCCCAAAAAAAAAAAAAAGATTATTCATTATCTTAATTTTCAAATGCATCAGAATCAGAAAAGGTACAAATATAATCTTCAATGATGTTAAAGAATCAAATTCAGTTTGGAAATTACCAGTTAATAATGGCAACAGATTTTGCCCACAGAAACAGAATTGCAACAAGGAGGAGAAGAACACTAGCAAACAAGTGACAACAGAGAATCATTGATGGTTTTCTTCATAGCACTCCAAAACGTTCATAGATGTTTTTTTTTTTTTGACAAATTGGGAGGCCATATCACCTTAGTACTGATGAACTATACAACACCTTTCCTTTTAAATTGACGACAGAAGGAATTGAACTCTGCACCTCAGTGTGCCGACCTTGAAGAGGAGTTATCAATTGAATACACCCTCACTAGCTCGTAGATATTATTTCATGAATATGGTTCTGTTTGTTTGTTTGTGAAATTTCTTTATTAATTTGGAAATGCCTCAAGGCAACAGAAAAAAATAATTGAAATACATACCTTGTGTGCAAAGTCAACCCTTTTGGCTGTGGCATGTTAAACATCCTTCACCACTCTCTTAAAAGAAGGCTTCAAATCGTATCCTTGTTGACTGTGGACTGTGGCACTAGCCTGTTGTGAGGGTATGGCTTTCATTTCCCGGAGTTAATAATGAAATGACAATCTAATTTCCAAATTTTCTTGAAGCAATATCATTTTGGTTGCCATGAGAATACAGGAATTAGAATTTAAGTTACTAACAAGCTAGTTTCTGCACTGGAGTGAAGACTCCATAGTAATTGTTAAAAAATGTTGCAGTGCTGCGATTTTTTTTATGCTTCAACTATTTGCATACCAACTTTTTGGTTGACAAATGCATAAGTCTCATATAGAAAGCAGCACACACATAAGAACAATATCATTGCATAATATTATAAACAGAGGGTAAATTGTATGCATGGAAAGTTACTAAAATTTGCATTTGATTATACAACGGTAACAAAGCTTCAATTCATATTTTTTTAATTACTTGATATTAATTTAACTTTCATAGAGAAATCGGTCATCTGATTCTGGCTAATTTTAATGATGTGGCTCCTGGAGATGTCACATCATTAATCATCCCATAAGCACTGACGTAAAGTAAAATTACACTTAATGTAAAAGTAAGATCCCTAAAAAGTTTTTCTTCTCTCAATTCCATCTTCTTCTTCTCATCATTGTACCCATATTCTTCTTCTGTTTCTGACGTTCATATTTTTAGTCTCATCCTAACTTTTTTTTTTCCTTTTGTTGTATTCATTTTTACAATCTTGATTCTTCTCAAAATCGATCCAAGTCCTTTTGCTCTTCTTATTTTTAAGCCTAAACGAAAAAGAAAGAAGGAAACATGGAATATCAAAGTGGAGTTACTCATCGACTCATTGTCAATGTCACATATTTTAACCACAAAAGTGATTTAGGTCATGTAGTTTCCTTTTTCTTAAGACCCAAATATCATTAATATAGTTAAGGAACCATGTAACTGCTTAAAGCAAACTTCTTAAACTCCATGAATTGGGGGGGAAGGCCATTATTTTTCTTTCTTTTATTTGGTCAAGCTGTCACAAAATTGAAACCCACTAAACAGAAGCATAATTGAAGACCCAAAATGAATAAATTGGAAAATGAGTAAAGAATAAATTCCAATAGCAATAAAAATGAATTTAAAATAGACCCAAAATGAGGCATCAAAGAAAAATCATATCTTAAAAAAGGAAAAAGAAAAAAAAACATCCATTTGATATATAGAAGATGCGTGGAAAACCATTATTTAGAATTGGAGATGACAGGTTACTCCTTCTATCAATTGTTACATGCATGTCATCTAGCAAGAAACAAAAACACAAACGCTTTCCATAGTTAGAAGCCCTTTGTCATTTCTCTCTTCTTTCCCAATCGATCATCATTTCCTCAAGTTCAATCGAGATTCATGCTTTTTTCTCTTAATTCAATTGTGTGTCTTTCTAGTTGATTTTTATGTTTTAGACTTCACAAAACGAAAACAAAAAATGGACAGCAACACATTGAATGGCAAAACAAATAATTTGTTTAGTTTTGAAAAATAATGTCTATTTTTTAGAATTTTTTTTTAAGAAAACTAGAAAATAGAATTTATTATTTAGTTGTAATATTTTCTAAATTTAAAAAACTATATTCTAAATTTTCCAAATTATAACAGGTGTTGGAAAATTAATAGAAAGATGTTTTCCAAATTTGATTTGAGCCATTTCTCTCCTTTGTTGTTTGTCTTCTTTCCATTGAGGCATTTCCTTTTTTTTTTTCCTCAAATTTGCTTTGAGTCATTTCTTTCCTTTGTTGTTTGTCTTCTTTCTTTTTAGCTTTTTTTTTTTTACTCATTTATCTTCTTTTTCCTTTATGCTAGTTGTTTTTACTTCGTCTCTTTTTATTAATCCCTATCTCTGATTTGATATTCTTCATTTTACACAAAAGCAATAATCCCTCAAATGGCTTTCGTAATTACTTTATCTCAATGCATATTTGGCCACCATTTTTAAGTGTCAAAATTCAATTGGGTAAGAGATCTTTTATCTTTTTCTTTAAATTGTGAATATTATTAATTTAATTATGTTGTTTGCTATCATGAAAAATTAAAGTTATACAATTAAACTTAAATTTTATTATCAGATTATTAATTTTTTCACAAACTTATGGTCTTTTTTGAAATATATTTGACAGTCAATTTTAATTTAGAATAAAAAAATTAGTAACCTAATTATATTTTTTATGAATCAAGTTGTGTAGTGATTTTAGATTCTATAAAAAATATTAACTTACTTGGCTAACGATCTTAATAAGCCTAAAACTATTTTCTATTTTCCGTTTTTTATTTTAAAAAATAAAGAAAAAACTGAAAAAAATAGAAAATATTTTTAAAAAATAAACAGTATAGATTAGGAGAATGAATTGAGAGAATGAAAGGTTTAGGGATTTCACATTTATGGACTTTACTTTTACATTGGTTATAATTTTACTTTACATTAGTTAGTAGAGATTTTATTTTTACAGTAGCACTTAGACTTACTACTGATGAGTCAGAGGTGGCTAATAACGTGGTATTTCCAATAGCCACGTCATTAAGATTAGCTGGAATCTAAGTGAATGATTTTCCTATGAAAGTTAAATTATGTTAAGTAACTAAAAAGATACTAATTGAAATTATGGTAATATTTTATAATAAATATAAAGTTTGATGATTATCTGTATAATTTGACTATATATGAAGATAACTTGACTTACATAGTAATAGTTTAAAGTGACTGCTAGTAAAAAAAAAAAAAATCCCACTATGGTAAACATTTCAAATCAAATTGAGTACCAAGGTTTTACATGGCAATACAAAAATATGTGAGAAGTCTACGTAATGGGCCGACGATTAATAATTTTACTCTCTTTATTAGTTACAAGTATAATAATTTTGCTCTCTTGAAGAAGTGGATGCAAGGGTATTCCAGGAATGTGAGGAGGCGAAGGAGGGAAAGGAGGAAAAGAAAAGATTGGTGGAGGTGGTATCGGGTTAGACCTGGAATTGGTGGTAAAGGAATCAACGGAGATAGAGGAGCTGGCTGAAGAGAGTTTGGAGGAAGCAATGGAGGGAATAACGGATAAACAGTTAAAATAATAAATAAAATTATAAACAGTCAATACTTTATTTTAGTTCAAATATCATGGTAGCTTTATTTATAAGATATAAATGAACATAAATAAAATTATAAAATAACTAAATAATTTATAAATTCAACAAAGATAGCATGAATTATTGCCTAGCTCGCCTAAGATAGTAAAATATCATATCATGGAATCAAAGTATTTGATAAAAAGTATGATTCAATTCTTTAACCTCTAATTTTTCTATGTTTTTTCTATATGAGAGTTAGCCATTAAGTTAATATTAAAAACCAAAACAAAAATTATTGTGGGGGCAAACTTAAATGTAAAAAATCAACTTAAAATAACTTATTTTATTTTGCTGTATAAAAGAAAGAAAGGCGAAGCATATATATATATATATATATATATATATGTTGTGATATAACTTTTTCTCTCTTACATGTACAACCTCTTCTTTTTTAAAAAACATTTTTCTCAATTGTGATGCTTCTAGACAATTTTTCAAGTTTACAAAATCACAAATTAAAAAATGATATTATGCTAAAAGACATGTTAAAATGGAGTATTAAATTATAATCAGTAATAACTCATCTTTAATTAGTTAATTAAAATTTCTATCCATAATTACTCATTTTTCATTAATTTGTCTACTGATTTTCATTTAGTTCTTTTCTACCTCTTGATTTTTCAATATATATATATATATATAGTCATTTTTACATGGACACTTCTTCTTTTTTAAAAGTTTTTTTTTTCAATTTTTGATGTTTTTGAACATTTTGCAAAGTTTAGAAAAGTAAAAAAAATAAAAAATTTATATTGGAAAACATACATTCTCAAACCCTTCTTTTAAGGTCTTTTTTTTAGATATATTCTAACATTTTAACATAAGTTATATGATTTTATCTTTATCATTAATTGAATAATAAGTTACAATTATATAAAATAATTGAATAATAATTTACAAAATAAATGTCTTTTTATATTTGTAAGGGTTTTATTTATTGACATTAACTCATAGTAAAATATTAAAACCAATACATAAATTATGTTATATTTAAGCATTCTTTCTCAAAGTCTTATAATTATATTATAAATAAAAATTAAATATGAAACCATGAATATAAAACCATTACAAGAAATAAATTGCTTTCAAATTCATTTCTTTTAGAGCACATTAAACCTTCAATTGGTAATTGATTTCTATAAAAACTATATAAAGGTCCTTGATGAAATTTTTTTATATATATTAATTTTTTTTTTATATATATTAGTTTCAAATTCATTTTTATCAGAGCACATTAAACCTTCAATTGGTAATTGATTTCTCTAAAGGCTATAAAAAGGTCCTTGCTGAAATGATTTTTTTTTTTTTTTTTCATATTAGTGAGTCTTTTCGTTCACGTACGTTGAATATCATTTGATCCTATTACTTTTTTACACATATTTGGTTTATGCAACATCTTTTAGAGTGTTTAAATATAGAAAGACTCAAATTATAACTTTTGGAAAATTATCTTTTAATATGTACAATCTAAACAATCATATCGATGGTTGAAGGTTAGTGTCCTACCAACTTTTACATTTAGTATATTTTGTGTTATATGTATACTATTTTTTTTTTTTATTTTGATTATGTTGAAAAAAAATTTTGTTCATCTTTTTCTTTCTCATGATCTTTTCAATAGATTTTTTATTGTTTTCTTTATATTTTAGGCTATTACTTATGTTGTTATAATTTAGGCTATTACTTATATTGTTATAATTTATATTTATTACCAACTTTTTTCATAAGAAAAGCTAAACATATATATGTATATTTTAATTTTTTTTCTCTTATTTTTTATTTATTTAACTTGAAATTTATAATTTTTATATGAAACATTTAATTTCTATTTTTGTAAACTATCATATTTGGTACAAGATAGTTTCTCTTCTTTTTACACCATGATCTCCATTTACAAAATAATTTTTTTTTCTCTTCATAGCAACTTCTTTTTGTTAAAATAAATTTCTAATTTTAATTTAATTGTGTAAACCATTGGCGACCTGCTCCCTCACAAAGTGAAAGTCTAATTCGATATACTTAGTGTGGGCATGGAAGATTGGGCTGGAAGCAAGATAAATGGCGCCAAAATTATCACAATGAAGCACCAGTTGTGGACATGGAAATCTAAGCTCACTGAGTATAGAATGTAGCCAAATTAATTCATCAGTGGCATGTGAAATAGCTTTGTACTTGCTTTCATTGGAGGAACGAGCAACTGTGGGTTGTTTAGTTCAATTCATTAATTCGATAGTAACTATCGCTATTCGTGATATGTACCATTTTTCTTAATAGAAAAAGGAAGTACTTTTATTTACATTTCCCATCAAAGAAGGTTTCTTTGATATACAAGTCAAAGATGTCTAAATTAATAAAAAAAGGAAATATTTTAGGTTAAATTATTAAAAGTTGGGTCTATATTTTTCATTGTGTTAAAAATTAACAAAAAGTATTAATAAAAAATAATATATTTTCCGAATATTATTTGTATATGATACATTCTAAACAATATATTATCCAAATATTATAATTATCTGAAACTCAAAACAGTATTTAAAAATTAAAAAATAATATCTCAAACTCATAAATACAGTATACTATCTGAATATTATATGTATGTGAAACTTTAAAATCCTATCGATATTAAAACTAGTTAATTATCAAAATACTATTCAAATATTTTCTTCTAACCAAAAATATATTTTTCGAATATTATTCATATCTAAAACTTAAAACAGTATCTGAATAAGATAATTTGAGTAAATATTTATTGTTAGAAAAATTATCAAAAAAATAGTTGGCCCTAAGTAATAAATTTCAAATATAATTGTATTCAATTAATTAAAATAAAAATAAATAAAAATAATTTATATATACATATCAATTAATTTGAATCGAAGTGCACATTTTTTTCAAATGCATGAAACTTGAAAAAAAATTTTATCTGTTTATATTTTATTATTTGTATATTTTAATTCTTTTTCCATGCACAAAATGAATAAAATAATATCATCCTAATATATATATAGTTATACAAATTTATATTTCAAAATATTTTTCTAGGATATCCAAAACTTTAATTATTCATTAAAACTAATATGAGTTATATATATATATATAAACCAAAATAAAAACAAAAAAACTAAGAAAAAAAGGAAAAAATAAAAAATTTGAAAAATTAAGGATAACATAAAATAAAAAAAATTAAGAAAATATAAAAATATATAAAAAGAGAGAAAATTAAAAAAGAAATATAAGGATAAAATAAAAAATAAGAATAATAGAGAATAAGGAAAAAAAAAAGGATAAGAAAAAAAAAAGAAGATGAGTGAAAAACAAAGAGAAAAAAGAAAAATTAAAAATAAGAAATGGAAAGGAAAAAATAAATAAAAAGGAGAAAGAAAAAAAAAAACCAACTAAGAAACTTAAAGAATAGAAAAAGAAGTAAAATGGGCTTAAAGGAAAATAAAATAAAAAGCACGCATAAAAGGAAAAAAGGGTAGCCCTCGTTAATCCAAAATATAAGATAAACCAATGTAAACAAATTACGGAATAGGTACAAATCTATAAATTTCTCAATATTTTTTCGTTTTGATTTTACTAACTTACAATCTCAAATTAGCTGTGAATCTAATAAGTTCACCTCTAAATCTGTATAGATTCTGAATTAGTATATAATGATTTTTCGACAGAATGATTGTTAGATAGAAGATACACATATTGAATTTTCCTTTGATGATTGAGCATGTTATTCAAACAATGTAAAAATATGATGTTGCCAACAAGTCTAACGAATGTCTTTATGACTGTAATTAACAGTTTTTGAGTTTTGAAGTGAATATGGGTTAAATATTGTCTTGAAATCGCGGAGTGGAATATCAGTTACAAGATCAAACCTCCAGAGCAGTGCAAGATTTGGTCGCCTAACAAATCAGACGATGTCTCAATGTGGTAAGGCGACACCTCAGTTTTGAGGAGGCCCCTTAGTGCCATTCTGGAAGCAATTTTAAACTAAAAACGAGCTCGTAGACCTTTCCACACTTCCTTATATTAAATAGATTTAGCAGAATGTAGTTAATAGGCTTATAATCTTATTCTTAAATGTTATTTTTAATTTATTAGATATATTTTTTCAATTTTGTAGGTATGATTAAAGTGTATGTATAGATAATGTTTTCGAAACATTTATGGTATGTAAAATTATATAATTTTTTTGCAAATATACTTCTGACCTAAAACTTTGAGTAAATAGTAACGAATAGAATGCGATAATAATGTAAGAGTGATTGTAAAATTTAGATATGTATTTCCTTGAAATTGTTTAAAAAGCAATTGTGAAAATAAAAAGCATTATTTTTTTATATTCCAATTAATTAGGACCTATACATCTCAATTTTCTCCATCTACAGAATGGTAGATAAAAAATAATGATCATTTAGAACTATACAATCCTAAGTACTAATGTTAAATATTTAAACAATAATTAAAAAAATTAAGAGCCAAATATTAAGTAATTAATTACCTCAAAAATCCATAGCTGATAATAATGAATGAATAATTCAGGATTAACTAAAAAAAATCAATATTAGCATTAAAGAAAATATATATTGTTGTTCTTTTCATCAATCTCCAGCCATCATCAACAAAACAAAGAAGTTAACTATACTTGAGCAAAAGCAAACACAGGCCAAACAAACTCTAGCCTTCAAAAAAATAGTGCAATGCAAAACAAAATTTATAGGATGGGAAAAATTCACAAAGGTGTTAGGTAAATGGGAAAACTTCATAATATTCGAGACAACATGGAGAAAATGTTGAAATAATTTAATGTAGTTTGAAGTATAAAGTATATAAATACAAAAGAAATATGTATCTCATTTTGTTTTCGTGGAAAATAAGTGAAAAAATATGTTAGAGAGCAACACATGCAAGAACATGGCCGTGTTCGGTGTATTTATATAGGTAGTGGCTAACACGGTTGGAAGCACGAGTGTATTCCAAATCGTGTATCCAACAAGTATTTTATCTAGAAAGTTACATGACTTGAAATACTGGCATGTTCCAAACTATGTAGTTAAGAAACATTTCATCTAGAAAGTTACATGGTCTAAGACATAGGTGATGGGTTTCCGCAAGTATACGGATTCGTACAAGTAGTAATTAAATATCGATCCCACAGAGATTGTAAATTGACTACAGTGATACTAGTTGTGTTTGTTTGTTTAAACAATGAAAAAAAGTATTTTTAATTAAACTAAAAATTAAACTAAGACAAAACACAAAAAGTCACAATGAAATAACAATCACTTTAGAGAGCTAGGGTTCTTATTACCAATTCAACTTTTATTTAAAATCAATTTACTTCTAAGCCATACCTAACCTTAATCCAATTTGAGGGTTTCCCTAGAATCATAGACTTTCCTCCTAAGACAACCCTATGATTAACCAAGTAAATTGACGTTCTTAGATTTAAAGCTCTCGTCTACTAAGTGTTCGGTTAACCCGGTTTAAGCACCAACTCTTAATCAATATTAGTTGCTTAAGTGTTTCTCAACTAAGAAAGCATCTAACACGTTATTGTTTAAATCCAATACAACCCATCTCTTGATCAAGTTTTATTGTGTATATTCAATCAAAGGGTGATCAATCCTAAAAAGACATTAAGTTCAACAATAACCAAAGGATCTAGGTTAATGGCTTAGGTTTAATTGTGATTAGCCCATGGTTGAATAACAATAAGAATCGTAACTAAGAATTTAGCTACTCATGTTAATTTTAAGAAATAAAGAGGAATAATAATAGAAAATAGACATCATCATTAAATTAAAATTAAGAACGAATAACAACAATTGAATAGAATAAACCCCCTGTTAAATAGGAAGCTTAATGTTCTTCAATTTTTATTCTCGAATCTCCAAACTAACATAAGCAAGAAAAATTTTTGTTTTCTCAAAACTGCTCTAAGAAAAAATTGTATCTCCTAAAAAGTGATGATAAGAAAAAGAATAATTCTCTCCCCCTTCTTGTTTCTAGTGGATACCCTCTTATAAAACCCTAATTACCAGCCCTAGGGTTACATCCGTATGAAATCTCCCTCTTGTCCTTCATGAGTCACCAATTAAATTTGCCTATGACTTTCCTAATCACTAGGTTGCACGGCTGTGTGCAAAATGCGCATGGCAGTGCACATCATTTTTTCAGCATTTCAGCATATTGATCTCCATTGCTTTTTAGGCTTACTTCAAGTGCTTACGGCTCCCATATAACCTTCCTTTACTATTCTTTGACTTCCCTAAATACATAAAAATCAACCAAAAATAAACCAACTAATACGTAAAAATAAAAAAAACACACAAGACATGCAGTAAGTACTCAACTAAATAAAAACTGAATAAAAGAAACATAAACTTGATTGAAATTGAATTTTTCCTAAGACAAAGACTACTTAATAAAATGTATTTTTCACACTCATCAAATTCCCCTACATTTGAATATTTGCTTGTCCTCAAGCAAAACCTGAAAACACATATCTACCTAAAGAATCATACTCATTAACTAGCTTTAACTTGACTAACTACCATAATCTTCCTTTAATAAAAAAGTTTATAAACTTGAAAAGTAAAACAACAACTGAGGTCAAGAATATATTGTTACCATGTGAAGAGCATACTTTTCTAGTGAAAATATGAAAACAAACGATTGCTACTCAAGAAAAATAAAAACAAGTAGGAATTGTGCCAACAATAAAGAGGCTAAGAAGTTCATCAATCAATATCTTCCCAATCTCAGCATCCCCCACCTTTCTTGTGTTACTCAGTGTGGAAACCTCCAAAAAGGGTCATTTGGATACTCTTACTCTTAAAGAGCATTGGAGTAGAAGGAGCATTTAAAAGATTTTTATTTTTAATTGTAAGCTCCAAACGAGTGTGTTTTATGCTCCATCTCGCTTCTTGATTGATTTTTTTTAACCACTCTAAAGCAGTCTCAAATTCCTACTCACAAATACTTTTCTCAAATATTAATCATCTAGATTCACTTGTTCAATAGAAAAGTAAGCATTAATGTTCATTAAATGTAAAAATTCTTAACCATAAGTTGCTCTTCTAATTTAAAAATTTAAAATGATTAATTAAGGGAAGATTAAGGAATTTTTTCAAGAAAACTAAGATTAATGAATAAGGCTCTAAAGGTATATATGTTGCAAAAATTCAAGTGTAAGGGCAAGGCATAAACACACAAAAGGGTAAAATAAAATAAAATAAAATAAAAATAAAGCATGTAAATTCTTAAAGTAAAACAAACACAAAAGCATATAATCATGAAAAGTAAATAAATAAAAGAAAATTAAAAAACAGTATACTCCCTTTATTCCGGTGAAACTGGAGGGGGAATAAATGATATGACCATGATGCACTTTACAGCTTCATTTATAGCTTTAGATCTTTTGCTTTGAGGAAGGATGCAAAAGATTTCATCAATTTGAAGTTGTAACCTTTAAGCTCTGGATTCATATCACCTCTCGAACTTCTCTAACTAGTTGGACAAATCCATAACCATGTTCCCAATCCTATTGTCAGAGATATCCATCCGTTCTTTGATATTTTCCATGATGTCATCACTCTATTTTTTGGTGTTCTGTCGCTTCCTTGATTGAGCTTCACTCCCATTATCTCTTTTTTTCAACTGCATTAGGGGGTAAAGGTATTTCACCATATTGCATTGCCAATTGATGGATCATGTAGCATCTTCTACCTATTACTTCATGAAACTCATTGAATTCGGTGATGATTTCAGCTCGCACTAGGTAATCTTCATCAAGGGACTCAACTTCTAAAGGCTCCAATTTATGTTTGGCAATATTAAATAGAGCAAAATACAATGCCAATCTGGTGACAATATGCCCCATTGAGATCAATACCTTTCTAGCCTGAACAACCCGCCATATAGAACACAAAACAAAATATGTACTACATACTTTTGTGTTAGTCTTCAAGCACCACAGCATGAATAGTTCATCAAGAGAAACCCTAGTACTATCTTTTCTTCCAAAGATTGTATATGCCATGAATTTATGCACGATTAAATATGAGTAATCTTTGATCAAACCACTAGTCATTATTTGACCCTCACAAAATTTATCACCTTTAATGATTTCATGCTAAAAACTACTCATATTATAAACCATAGGAGGTTGACAAACACCTCCCTAAGGAAAACCAAAGATTTCAGACATGATTTCATAGTCAAATAAGTATTCTTTCCCAAAGAACCTACATGAAAAGATCCCTATAGGTGCATCTAAAATCTTAAATGTAGTGTAAAATTCTATTGTGAGTTTAAAGAATACATCATATTGGGCTGTAACCAATTTAAATCACTCCAATTTATTGCAAAACATATCTATGGTTCCTTTAATACCCATATTCAACAGTACCTCATCATCAAAGTATTTTGGCTTGCTGAATTTTCTCTTGACTAAGGAGCAGAATCTCTTCCTTTCTTTTTCAGAATAAATGGCAAAGAAAGCTTCATAATCGTTCCTCATCTCTTTAGGTTTGCCCTCGTCATCACTAAGCTCCTTTCCTTGAAATTGTGTCTTTGTTCTAGCCATCATAACAATGTTAGTACTAAAATAAAACAATAATAAAAAAAAGAATGAAATTAACAAAAACAAAAACAAAAGTCAACAGAGTTTAAATAAGAAAAACAAAACATTCCAATTTCAGTAAAAATTGCTTAACCATTAATTCAGGAAATTTAGCTTACTTACGAAACTAAAATCAACTAAACCCTCAATGGAATAAGGAAACAAATAAAAACAAATAAAATCATCACTAACAAGCTCGCAAAATAAATTTATTTATTTATTTTTTATTTCCTCCCCCACACTTAAAATGTGCAATATCCTCATTGCAATGTTTAAAATAGGAAAAATTTTGAGGAATTCGATTGTGATTGTGTATCAAGTCGCATGGTCGTGTGCAAAATGCGCATGGCCGTGCTACATGATTGATGTCGTATCATGCACAATCGTGTGCAAAATGCACGGCTGTGCTACCTGCTAGCATAAATTTTTTTTTTTTGAATATTAGTAGGACAAACCTCCTATATTTATTGCGCAATTGGAAGAAAAAAAATTAAATGGAAAATAAGAAAAAGTAACATTCCTAAAATAAAAATCCTTAACAAAAAAAAAACTTAAACAAAAACATACTTCAATTTAAAACATGAAACATAACACATAACGTTCCATAAAACATCACAATAAAAAAATGAAAACACATAAAGTAAACATTGTTCAAGCTAGAGCTAAACACTTCAAAATAAGGTCTTCATTCCTCCCTTTCATCCTCAGTGGAGTACTCTTGTGCTGGCATATCTTCATCATGCGGGAATGGCAGCGGGATAAAATTCTGAGAGCTGAAATTGGCATTAAGGTTATGGTTAATCGTCTGTAATGTGCAATTCATTTGCCTAGAAGTACGACCCATTCCTATCACTTCAGAATGCAACTCTCCTACGTTGGAATCGATGACTCCAATTTGAAACTCCAAGCTTTTCAGCCTTTCTAACACATTATTCAGAGAGACATCTTCCTCTTCCTCTTCATCTTGCTCTATAGGTGCAGGCGGGACAAGAAAAGCTCTCCCAGTATGATCAACTCTAACCATTCCCATGGATTCCATCATGCCAGTGTCAATGAAGTGATGACTCGGGACCCTTTCAAAATGCATGTTGTCGATGTCAAAGTTTAAGTACTTGGCTATAGCTATTACTAGGCCTCTCACTTTAATAGCCCCAGTAGCTTTTGTAGCAACATCTCTCAATTTCCCTGCTAAAGCATGACAAACATCAAGTTTTTTATCATTCACCATACAATATAAAATGTTTAGCTCAGTGGTGGTAATCACAGAGTCAGCCTCTTTACTTGGAAACAAAGAATGTGCCATGAGCCTATAAAGGTACTTGAGTGCGGGCAATTGAATCCTTGATTCTTTTGCTGATCGAGCCTCATAGAAAACTCCCCTCTCCCCGGTTAATTCTCTCCAAAACTCATTCTATCATATGCAACATTAGCATCCTGATTTTTGGGAAAATGAAATACATCATTGAGTTCAAACAAACCTAGAGTATGCTCCTCATTCCCCAAACGAAAAGTTAGCATAAGGGTATGATCATTAAACTCAAAAGAAGAAAGAAATTCACAAGTGCGGATGACATAAGAAGGATTATGCATCAAAATAAAATCATTCCACCCCATCCTATGAACATACAAATTAATCTCATCTAACAACCCAATTTCAATCAAGGATGTGGCACTTAAATATCTATTTGGCACAATCTTCCTATTCATCATTGCTTGAAATTTATTCCTATGCTCACCATGCCTAAATTGAATTTGAGAGGGGAAAGGTTTTACCATTTGTTCCTCTTCAGCACCACTTGGATTATTGGAAGTTCCACCATGTCTTGCTCTTTTGGAAGGATTAGTTTGCTTCCTTGATATGCCCTTCCTTCTTTGATCTTTCTCCATGAGACATCCTTAAAAAGAATTGAGAGAATATGTAGAATATGTAGAGTGGAGAATGCTGTAGAGAATGATTTTGTAGAGAGGAAGTGAGTGTTTATATAGAGAGTGAGATGTGGGGAATTGGGTCAAATTTAATGAGAAATTGAAAAGGTGGTCAAGGTTTAGGTTTTCTAGGGCTTGGGAAGTGGAAAAGTGGAGTCCCTAGGGTTTTGGGGAAGTGTGGAGTGTTGGGAAGTGGAAAAATCCACTTAAAACAAAATTTTGCATCTTTTCTAAAAGTCAGGGTTGTCTCGTCACACGGCTATGTGCAAAATTTGCATGGTCGTTGAGTTGTAGTGTCGTAAGGTGCATAGCCATATGCAAAATACGCATGGCCATGTCACTTGATTGTTCAGAAGTGGCGACGTAAGACGCACGACCATGCGCAAAATGCATACGGCCATATGACCTGTATATGCATACTTCACAAATTCGCTGAATTAAAAATTCAACACACATAGACAAGCAATGCATCATAAATTTAAATTACAAGTCACTCAAAATAAAAATTCCACTAAACAATTAAATCACAAGACCTCTTCTAGAGCTCCAACCTTTCTTTTATTCCTTGAAATGCACTATAAACAATCATAAAAAATAGAATAAACTTGCAAAAACATAAAACAAATAACCAATAATAAAAACAAAAAATACAAATACAAAAACAAATAAAAAAAAATCTTGGTTGAGCCCCCAAGAAGTGCTCTTTTAATGGTCTATGAGCTAGACCATCAAATTGATCATCCAGTTAATTCCCTCAAGTATGAAACTTGATGGAACTCCTCAAATATGCTTCCATGGTATAGCTTTAACCTTTGCCCATTCACTTTAAATGTGTCTCCTTTTATGTTGCTCAATTCCACCGCTTCATGAGGATATGAATGAGTCACTGTATACGGTCCTGTCCATCTGTTTTTCAACTTTCCAGGAAACAATCTGAGCCATGAGTTGAATAACAAAACTTGATCACCTTCCTTAAACTCCTTGATTCTTACTCTTGCATCATGCCATCTCTTAGTACGTTCTTTATAAATCCTTGAATTTTCATAAGCAGCTTCCCTTATCTCTTCAAGTTCATTCAACTGTAACATTCTTCTCTCAACTGCCTTCTTGATGTCAAAATTCAAGGCTTTCACTGCCCAGTAGGCCTTATATTCAATCCTAACGGAAAGATGACATGCTTTGCCATAAACCACCCTAAAGGGAGACATCCTAAGAGGTGTTTTATAAGCTGTTCTATATGCCCACAAAGCATAATCAAGCTTCCTTGCCCATTCTTTCCTTAACTTACTTACTATTCTCTCCAAAATCTTCTTCAACTCCCTATTACTCACCTCAACTTGGCCACTGGTTTGCGGGTGATAAGGTGTAGCTACCTTGTGCTTCACACTATAGCGAGCTAATAAAGCTTCTATTCTTATTATAGAAGTTTGTTCCCCCATCACTTATTATGACTCGAGGCATTCCAAATCAGGAGAATAACTTCTTTAAGAACTTGCAAACAACCCTTGCATCATTGACTGTGCATGTTTGAGCTTCCACCCACTTGGAAATATAATCCACACAAACAAGAATATACTTGTTACCATCTGACACTGGAAATGGTCCCATGAAATCAATGCCCTAAACATAAAAAATTTCCACCTCTAGAATTCCAGATTGGAGCATTTCATCCTTCTTTGAAATGTTTCCACTTCTTTGGCATGCGTCATAATGCATTATAAAATCTCTAGCATTTTGAAAAATTACCGACCAATAGAACCCTGTTTCAAGAACCTTAGCAGCTGTTCGTTATGGTCCATAATGTCCACCATTAACCCTCCCATGATAGTGTTGTAAGATGTCTCCTGCTTCCTCATTTATTACACATCTCCTGACTATACCATCGTTGTATAATTTCCACAAGAATGGCTCATCCCAAATATAGAACTTAGCATTACGAATCAACTTTTTCTTTTGCTGAGGAGTGAACTCTTTTGGAATTTCATCCACTGATAAAAAATTTGCTATATCAGCAAACCAAGGAGCACCCATAAATTCTATAGCAAAAAGCATTCCATCAGGGAACATCTCCTTGATAGGCTCTTGCTTATCACTTTCCTCGTGTTTCAACTGCAACCTTGAAAGATGATTAGCTACTACATTTTCAACTCCTTTCTTATCTCTGATCTCAATATCAAACTCTTGCAATAGAAGTACCCATCTTATGAGCCTTGGTTTTGAATCCTTTTTGTTCATTAAATACTTCAATGCTGCATGATCTGTGTATACAATTGCCTTAGATCCAAGGAGGTACGATATGAACTTATCAAAAGCAAATATAACAGCTAGCATCTCCTTTTTTGTAGTAGCATAATTCAACCGAGTATCTGTCAATCTTCAGCTCGCATAATAGATCACATGCAACCTATTCTCCTTTTTTTGGCTAAGAATAACTCCTATTGCATAATCATTGGCGTCACACATCAACTCGAATGGTAGACTCCAATCTAGTGCCATCACTATAGGAGCAGAAACAAGTGCTTGTTTCAACCTATCAAAAGCCAATTTGCAATCATCAGTAAAATCAAAAGGTGAATCTTTTTCAAGTAACTTACAAAGGGGTTTTGAGATTTTTGAGAAATCCTTGATAAATCGCCTATAGAAGCCTGCATGACCAATAAAACTCCTAACTCCTTTAACATTTATGGGGTACTACAGCTTCTCAATTGCCTCCACCTTTGCTTTATCAACTTGAATGCCTTGAGCTGAAATCTTATGTCCAAGTACAATACCTTCATCTACCATGAAATGGCACTTTTCCCAATTTAGCACCAAATTTGTTTCCTCACAATGTGCTAAAACTTGCTCTAAATTGCTCAGAAATCCTTCAAATGAGTTTCCATAGATAGAAAAATCATCCATGAAAACATCCATGATCTCCTCCACTAAATCTGCAAATATAGCCATCATACATCTCTGAAAAGTTGCAGGAGCATTACATAACCCAAATGGCATCCTTTTGTATGCAAATGTGCCATAAGGACATGTAAAGGTGGTCTTCTCTTGATCTTCTAGAGCTATTGTAATTTGATTGTAGCCTGAATAACCATCCAGGAAGCAGTAAAAAGCATGTCCTGCTATTCGCTCCAACATTTGATTAATAAAGGGTAATGGGAAATGGTCTTTCCTTGTGGATGAGTTTAGTTTCCTATAATTAATGCACACTCTCCATCCATTCAAAACTCTTGTCGGAATGAACTCTCCTTCCATTTTTTGCATAATCATTATTCCCCCCTTCTTCGACACACACTGAATTGGGCTAACCCAAGAACTGTAAGAGATTGGATAAATAATTCCTGCATCAAGTAGTTTGAACACTTCTTTCTTTACCACCTCTTGAATGTTCTGGTTGAGCCTCCTCTATCTTTCAATGGTTGGCTTGTGTCCATCCTCCATCAAAATCTTATGCATGTAATAAGAGCGACTTATTCCTCTTATATTCGAAATCTACCACCTGATTGCCTTTATTTTTCTCTTCAACATGTTCACTAATAAATCCTTTTGCTCCTTGCTAAGTTTAGAAGATATAATCACAGGTAAAGTTTGGTCATCACCAAGAAAAGTGTATCTTAAATATTGAGGTAACGACTTCAAGTCTAGTTTTGGTGGTTTTATGATCGAGGGTGGTGTGGGTTCAGTGTTTGGTAGTTGTATATGTGGTTGGTTCGGGTATTTGATAGTCACTTCTTCTTGAGAAGATTGTTCCTGTAAGCACTTCTCAATATTCTCAAATTCTAAAGATTGTGCAAATCTCCGTCGTTGGACTTCATTCACACATTCATCAATGACTTCAACTCATATGCAAAAATCTTCATCATAGGGATATTTCGTAGTCTCATAGATATTAAACTTACAGCTCTCATCCCCCACTCTTAATATAAGAGTTCCATCATAAATGTCAATTATTGCTCTAGCAGTGTAAAGGAATGACATACCAAGGATTAGTGGAACCTCCTCGTCTTCTTCAAAGTCAAGAACTACAAAATCCACTGGAAAAATAAATTTTCCAACTCTTACTAACATATCCTCCACTATCCCTTCTAGTTCCTTCACTGTCCTATCTGCAAGTTGCAATCGAATGCTTGTAGGTTTTGCCTCTCCTAATCCTAATTTCCTGTAAACAGACAAAGGCATAAGATTAATTGAAGCTCTAAAATCACATAAAGCTTTTTGAAAATTTAAATTTCCCACAGGACAAGGAATAGTGAGACTCCCTGGATGCTTCTTTTTTAAGGGAAGTTTCTTCAAGATGATAGCGCTACACTCTTTTGTGAGTGTGATGGTCTTACATTCTTGCAACTTATTTTTGTTGGAAATCAGTTCCTTGAGAAATTTAGCATACTTAGGCATTTACGAAAGACATTCCACTAGAGGCATGTTGATGTGAAGTGCTTTAAACCTCTCTAAAAATTTAGCAAATTGTTGATCATGCTCCTGTTTCTTCAGTCTTTGAGGATATGGAGCTGGAGGTTTATAAGGATTCACTAGTAGTGGTGTAGGTTTCTCCACTACTCGTTCCTTATTATTGTTATCCCCTTGTAGCTTCTCCTCTATTTGCACTTCAACCCATTCATCCTCTTGCTCTTTCTCCTCTTCCTTATTCTTTTCCTGCTCATATCTTATTATTGCTTTTGGGATTTGTATCTCTGTTCCACTTCTTAAGGTGATAGCCTTTAACTGTTCTTTTGGATTCTTCTCAGTGTTGTTTGGCAAAGAACCTTGATTCCTTATTGACAAAGAATTTGTCAACTGCCCCATTTGCACCTCTAAATTATGAATAGAGGAAGAGTGGTTCTTGAACATCAGCTGAGTGTCTTGATGCATTTGCTCAAATCTGCCTTCCAACCTTTTTGTAGCTTCATCTTGTTGATTCATTTTTGTGGATATCACATCCATGAACTTCTCCAACTTACTCTCTAGAGAACTTCTAGAAGATGAAGTTTTTTCTTGGTGGTAATTTGGTTGCTAGTGTTGCACATTATGCCTTACAAAACCAGGTGGTGCTTGTGGCCTCCACTGGTTGTTCCCTTGATTGCTTCAAGAGAAATTAGGATGATTTCTCCAACTTGGATTATAGGTGTTGCCATGCACTTGATTTTGCTATCCTTTAAAGTTGTTCACAAAGTTTACATTCTCCATGGACAAGTTTTGCATCATCTGACACTCTATAGTTAGATGACTACCCTGATATAATTCACAAGAGGAAGACAAGTTAGATAGGGCATTGATATTCATTTTATCCATTCTTTTTGATAAAGCATCCATTTTTGCATCTAACATCGTCAAACTGTCAACTTCAATTACTCCCCCTCTCTTTGGAATAGCTCTCTCACTGGACCAGAGGCTTTGGGTATTAGCCAGTTCTTTAAAAAGCTCCAAGGCATCTTCTAGTGTCTTAGACATGATAGTTCCTCTTGCTGATGCATCTATGTTTGCTCTCACTGTGGGATTAACACCCTTGTAAAAAGAGTATGCCAAATCCCATGAAGGAATTAACTGTGGTGGACATTGTCGCTGAAAATCCTTGAATCTATCCCAACACTCATAAAAACTTTCATCATCTCTTTGATAGAAAGAGTTGATTTCATTTCTGATTTTGAGTACTTTAGCTGATGGAAAGTACTTATTGAAAAAGGTTGTATAAAGCTCCTAACATGTGTTTATGGAGTTAGGCGCCAAGCCAGTGAACCATCTTTTTGCTCTATCCATCAATGAGCCTGATTGCTTTTGGTTGTACTCCATTCATCATGAAGGTCGAACAATACTTCAAAAATCTTATCATGTGACCAATTGGATCCTCATGTGGTAAGCTACTAAGCTATGAGTTTTGAATCATTTGGATCATGGCGGGTTTGATTTCAAAGTTGTTTATAGCAACCACTGGCCTCACAATCAGAGTTTGATCACCTTGGACATCGGGACTCATAAAGTCCCTCATAGTTCTATGGGCAACGTGCCCATTTTGGCCATCTTACTCATTGTGTGCTTCCCCTCTGTTCATCCTATCTCTATTCTGTCTTCTCCTTCTGCAAATAGTTTTCTCAATCTCTAAATCAAGTGGTATTAACTGGACTCCTTGTTTGCTTGTGCCACGCGTTGTGTGTATGCAACAACAAAAGTTCCTGTAAAACCAAAAAATAATAAAAACAAGAGTAAAAAAATAACGTCTAAATCAAATAACACAAAATTCTCAACAATATCAATTTGGCAATCCCCGGCAACGGTGCCAAAAACTTGATGGGTTTCCGCAAGTATATGAATTTGTACAAGTAGTAATTAAATATCGATCCCACAGAGATTGCAAATTGACTACAGTGATACTAGTTGTGTTTGTTTGTTTAAACAATGAAAAAAAGTATTTTTAATTAAACTAAGACAAAACACAAAAGTCACAATGAAATAACAATCACTTTAGAGAGCTAGGGTTCTTATTACCAATTCAACCTTTATTTAAAATCAATTTACTTCAAAACCATACCTAACCTTAATCCAATTTGAGGGTTTCCCTAGAATCATAGGCTTTCCTTTTAAGACAACCCTATGATTAACCAAGTAAATTAATGTTCTTAGATTTAAAACTCTCGCCTACTAAGTGTTCAGTTAACCCAGTTTAAGCACCAACCCTTAATCAATATTAGTTACTTAAGTGTTTCTCAACTAAGAAAGCATCTAATAGGTTATTGTTTAAATCCAATACAACCCATCTCTCAATCAAGTTTTGTTATGTATATTCAATCAAAGGGTGATCAATCCTAAGAAGACATTAAGTTCAACAATAACCAAAGGATCTAGGTTAATGGCTTAGGTTTAATTGTGATTAGCCCATGGTTGAATAGCAATAAGAACCCTAACTAAGAATTTAGCTACTCATGTTAATTTTAAGAAATAAAGAGGAATAATAATAGAAAATAGACATCATCATTGAATTAAAATTAAGAATGAATAACGACAATTGAATATAATAAACCCCCTGTTAAATAGGAAGCTTGATGTACTTCAATTTTTATTCTCCAATCTCTAAACTAACATAAGCAAGAAAAAATCTTTGTTTTCTCAAAATTGCTCTAAGAAAAAATTGTATCTCCCAAAAAGTGATGATAAGAAAAAGAATAATCCTCTCCCCCTTCTTGTTTCTAGTGGCTACCTCCTTATAAAACCCTAATTACTAGCCCTAGGGTTACATCCATGTGAAATCTCCCTCTTGTCCTTCATGAGTTAGCAATTAAATTCGCCTCTAACTTTCCTAATCACCAGGTCGCACGGCCATGTGCAAAATGCGCATGGCCATGCACATCATTTTTTTAGCATATTAATCTCCATTGCTTTTTAGGCTCACTTCAAGTGCTCACAGCTCCCATATAACGTTCCTTTACTATTCTTTGACTTCCCTAAATACATAAAAATCAACCAAAAATAAACCAACTAATACATAAAAATAAAAAAACACACAAGACATGCAGTAAGTACTCAACAAAATAAAAACTGAATAAAAGAAGCATAAACTTGACTGAAATTGAATTTTTTCAAAGACAAAGACTATTTAATAAAATGCATTTTTCACACTCATCAATAGGCATGTTCCAAGCCATGTTAGATAGGTCTCAATCTTCCAGAGATATACACAGGCATGAACATGGACGTGTTACAGGGTTCGTTTATAGACATGGCCTAATGCAAGGTTATGTATTCGGGTATGTAATGGAAAAGGATATGAAAAGTTTATTTTAAGTTGTAACCATTCAATGAATGGTTATAGCTTTTCATTGGATGATTGTATCTGAATTAAAAGATGAAGATATTCCTATGAATACACATCTCTTGCACATTAAAATTATGATTAACTTATTTTCTTTCTCTTGTATGTATTTACATTCTTGAAAGTTCTTTAGGAGAAACTTAAGATTATTGTTATTAAGTTTTTCAAGCTTTATTGTATCTTGAAAGTTTTTTGCCATTAACAACTTGAAGCAAACATATAATGGGGGCAATAAACACTTAAAAGAAATCAACTGTATCACACCTTGAAGCCATATATACACCTACTACTATAACAATTTTTAAGTGTTTATTTTCATTTAGTCATAATGGATACAAATTCTAATTCTGCTTTTGAGATTGTGATTCAAAAGTTTATGAAGTTAGATAGATTTGATGGGATAAACTTTACTCACTGGAGAGATAAGATGTTATTCATTCTTACCGCTCTAAAAATTGCCTATGTGTTGGATAAGAATTTGTCTTCACTTCTTTCACCATAAACTAATGATGATGAAGAAACAAAACAAGCAACGAAGAAGCATGAAGATGATGAATTTTTGTGCAGAGGCCACATTCTCAATTTCTTAACGAATCATCTTTATAATATATTTTCCTCCATGAACTCTCCATAAGAAATTTGGGCTACATTGGAGGTAAAGTACAATATAGAAAAATAAGGTGTTGATAAATTCCTTATCTCTAAATTCTTTAATTTTACTATTTTTAATAAGCAATGTTAAGTATTACTAATGTTAATAATTTAGTTCTAAACTATTAGGAGGATGAGTGGTTTTACTCTTTATGAAGTTTAAAGGCTTAAATATTTACGGATTTAGGAATAAGATTAAGGGAACTTCACCTATATGAATATAAGAAGTGGTGCATCTTCAACAAAGTAGTGAAACTTTGTAAATGCTCATGAATTCAGGATTGTAGCACAAGGCCACTTTGTCACGACCCAAAACAGGGGCCATGACCGGCGCAAGGGAACGGGAATTCTTTCGAATCCGGAACCCATAGCAAGCCTAAAAATAAAATAAAATATGCAATAATAACAATAACAATATTATATGTAGCGGAAATAAAAATCATAAATATAATAATAACATTTTCATCACTGGATTTAAATCAAATCTCATCTCATCACATATATATATAATCTCTTTAATACAAATCTAGTTTCAATATAATACATCTCTTTAAATAAAATACATGAAATCCAATACTTTAATTCACAACTACTGCAGTGTCTAAATTATAAAAATAAGACTCAAGTAAATAGTTTACACAAAGAAGCCGGGGCGGAAGAAATTCGGCGTATCGACCTGCTACTGAGGTCTGAAGATGTTGACTCTCCTGAAAAATAGTCAACGGAGGGGAGTCATACCTCACTGAGTGAATTACTATAATATATATACATACACACTAAGTGACAATGCATACAATCAATAGTATATATATATCTAATATATATACAGGCAAATTCACACAGATGCAGAAAAATCATTTTATATGTTTTATTGAAAATCATCGTTTATGAAGGATCACATAGAACCCTAGAATATCGCAACCTTGAAAATAGTGTTAGACAACACTCTAGCCACACAGGCTCACTTAATCCAAAGATATCCACTTAATCCATTTAGACAGTAGACTGGCCCCGAGACACTAAGTCAACTGAGCTCCAGCAGTCTGACTGCCAGTGTGATTGGCCCCGAGACACTTGATCAACCGAGCTCCAGCAATCAAACCTCCAAACCATATCTCACACATCAAATAATCATATTCAATCAATATCCACAAATGGTTAGTAATATAGCCTAAATACTATAGGCGTACCGGTACGTACTCGGTCCTAGTGCTGCCCACTAGGTAGCACGTTCTATCGATATCCTTCATCATTAATAATATGAAACATTCATTCACAAAAATAAATGATGCATGAATGTAAATGAAATAACAATATAACCCATATATATACCAGAAATATACCAAAATTAAACTAGGTATATTTCGAGTATATATACGTCAAATAAATCCAATCAAATCATAAATTAAACTAAAAATATATTTAAAAACATTTTAAATATATTTTATTAACAAAACATGTATATAATTTATTATATACCAAAAATAAACCAAAAATATACTTAATATAAACTTAAGAAATAATCAAATTATTTATGCATATTTAATCAACATAAAACATGCATTTCTAAATCATGCATCCTAAGCATATATATATAGTATAGTAACTCACCTAGTGCGCTCCACGAGACGGGTCCGACGAGCCTGGTCCACTAGCCCTCGGTCTCAGCGCAACTAAACAAACAAATAACGACAGACATTAGAATAAACCAAATAAAAATCCTAGAATTCGATCTAGAGTATTAAACACAAAATCAGAAATTAGGGTTCGACTGGACATCACGTTTTACGAGAATTCTATCAAAAATTTGGCAGAACCTCCCCTGTAAAACAGACATCTCTCTACTCAAAAGAGTAGAGCCGACCCTGCAAAGAAACACACTTCGAAAAACTACACAAAGCACAATCAAAATCCCACGGTCGGACTCCAAACTACAGTCCATCGACCGGGGTCCACAACCATAGAATAATTCCAGAAATACCAAAAATATCCTTATAACATAGAAATGCATTTTATACGTATAAATTACATAATTAACCTTTAAACACATTAAAAACCGACGAAAACTCATTTTATTTGAAAAACCGTATATTCTATATATAATTGAAAATAATTCACGAAAAATAGTTTTAATTAGTTAAAAATACTACATAATTTGTAGAAATCATTTTTATACCTTAACTAACCATTAAAACCAATTAAATTACATTTTTAGCCAATTTTTTGTAAAATTACCAAAATGCCCTTATATATATAAATATACTATAATTACTTCAAAAATTCACCAAAAATTATACAATTATCCAAAATTAATTTTCTCAACATATTTATAAATAATATTAATAATTAAACTCAATTAACCAATTAAATTCAATTAAAAACATAATTAACCTAATTTTCCCAAAATTCCATAAACTTCAATAATTCAAAATAAATACTTAGAAATTCATAAAAATTCCAAATAAATTCCTATAATTCATTTAAACACCTAATTTAACCATAAACCCTAATTTCATAATTTAAATAATTAATTTCCGAAAGTTAGAAAATAATATTAAATATTCAAAAATATCCAAAAATCCAAACAATCTCCAAAAATTCCAGAAAAATTCATACATGTAGATTAAGCTACTAGGAACAATATTTGTGAAGGGAGTTTCCATGAATCAATCAATTCGAAACTCAAAAAAATTGAAAACCCTAATATGACCGAAATTGAAAATTCAAAACCTAAGCAATTCTAGACCATTTTAGCTCAAACCAAAGCTAGAATCACACTCACCAGAGCTCAAGGAGAAGAAAGAGACCGGGTAGTGTCAAAAATAGTGGCCGAAATCATCGTCGACGGCAAAAGGAAGAAGTTTCGGCCAAAAGGGAAAACTGGCGCTAACCAGCGCCGGGGAAGGAGCTGGGGGCGACGGAGCAGCTGGCTGAGGAAGGTGGAGCTCCTGGCGGCACACCGACGATCGGGAATCGAAAGTTGCAGGCGGTGGTGAGGGGTGGTGGTTGGGCGCGCACGGGAAGAAGAAGAAGAAGAAAAAAAAGAAAGAAAAGAAAAAAGAAAGAAAAAGAAAGAAAAAGAAAAAGAAAAGAAGAAAAAAAAAGAAAAATAAAAATAATTTTAATAAAATATTTAGAAAAATTTACATCCACACACATAAAATTTAATATTTTAATAATTAAATAACAATAAATTAATAAATAAATAATAAAATATTAGGGGTAAAATACTAAACCCTAATTAAATAAATAATTATATGTATACACGGTGTTTAATATTTTAAAAATATGTATGAGTTCATGCAAGTCCGAAAATATATTTAAAATAATTAATAATAAATTATTTACGTGAAAATTTCCCCGAAAATGCAAGTCCCGGGAAAATTTTACGTAAAGGACTGTAAATAATACACAATAATTAAAATAGATTTTAAATACATATCAACTCGTGAAAATATCGTAATATATATATACAAATTATTAACACTGCATATCCCGGTATAGTGTAAAAATATTTAAAAACATGAGATATTACAGTCTTCCCCTCTTACAAGAATTCGTCCCCGAATTCCAAAAAGAAAAGATTATAGAATCAGGAAGGAAAGAGATACGGGTAAGAAGCTCGTATCTCAGCTTCAGTCTCCCACGTATGCTCCTCAACTCTGTCGCTACGCCATAGAACCTTGACCATCGGAATCTGCTTCGATCGCAACTGTCGAACTTGAAAATCAACGATCGCCACAGGTTCTTCCACAAACGTCAAATCTTCATTCACTTCTACACTGTCGGGCTGCAACACGTGTGAAGGGTCTGAGATATACTTCCTCAACATCAAGATATGAAATACTGGATGCACCTGTGACATACTCGGAGGCAAATCCACCCGATATGCAACAGTGCCAACTCTCTCAAGAATCTCAAACGGTCCAATATATCTCGGTGCTAACTTACCCTTCCTGCCAAATCTCATCACACCCTTCATCGGAGATACCTTCAAAAAAATGAAATCTCCAACCTGAAACTCCACATCTCTACACCTAGGATCCGCATAGCTCTTTTGTCTGCTAACTGCGGTCTCTAATCTGCGCTTAATCAAGACAACTTTCTCTGCAGCATCCTGAACCATCTCAGGTCCAGTCAAAGCTCTCTCACCAATCTCATCCCAACTCAATGAGGATCTACACTTCCTTCCATACAACGCCTCATACGGTGCCACACTAATACTGCTATGGTAGCTGTTATTATATGCAAACTCAACAAGTGGCAAATGATCATCCCAGCTACCTCCCAAATCCAAGACACACATCCTCAACATATCTTCCAGTGTCTGGATCATCCTCTCAGACTGACCATCTGTCTGAGGATGAAAAGCAGTACTGAAATCTAACCTAGTGCCCATCGCTTCCTGTAACTTTTGCCAAAAACGAGAAGTAAACACCGAACCTCTATCTGACACAATGGACACAGGTACTCCATGAAGGCACACAATATGCTTCACGTACAACTTCGCCAATCTAGCAACTGAATATGTGGCTTTCACAGGCAAGAAATGTGCAGACTTCGTCAACCTGTCTACAATCACCCAAATGGAATCGTATCCATCCTTCGAACGAGGTAAACCGACCACAAAATCCATAGCTATCCTTTCCCACTTCCACTCGAGAATAGGAAGAGGCTGAAGCTTCCCAGAAGGCTTTTGATGTTCGGCTTTCACTTGCTGACACGTCAAGCACTTCGCAACATAATCAGCGACATCCTTCTTCAATCTGTCCCACCAGTATAAATCTCTGATACTGTGGTACATCTTAGTAATGCCCAGATGAATGTTGTAAGCTATAGAATGTGCTTCCTCTAGGATCTCTTCTCTCAAATTATCCACATCAGGAACATACAATCTACCACTGATCCACAACACACCATCATCATCGAGTGTGAAATCAGTGAACCTCCCTGCTCTGACATTCTCTGCAAGCTCTTTTAGAATAGGATCTCGGCTCTGAGCTGCTTTAATCCTATCCCTCAGTACAGATCGTACTTTAAATTGAGCTAGCAGTCCACTTGATCTACTAATCTTCATCATTAGACCTTGATCCACCATCAGATGCAACTCCTGGATCAGTGGTCTCCTCTCAACATTGATGTGAGCAAGACTGCCTGAGGACTTTCTACTCAAGGCATCTGCTACAACATTAGCTTTACCCGGATGATATAGAATCTCACAATCATAATCCTTCAACAATTCCAACCATCTCCTCTGCCTCAGATTCAGATCTCGCTGTTGGAAAATGTACTTAAGGCTCTTGTGATCAGTAAATATCTCACAAGTCACCCCGTACAGATAATGTCTCCAAATCTTCAAAGCAAAGATCACTGCAGCCATCTTAAGGTCATGTGTAGGATAGTTCTGTTCATGCTTCTTCAACTGCCTCGAAGCATAGGCTATCACCCTTCCATTCTGCATCAACACACAACCAAGACCAATTCTAGAGGCATCACAATAAACTGTGAACTTATCCATACTATTAGGCAAAGCTAACACTGGCACTGTGGTAAACTTCTCCTTCAACAACTGAAAACTATTCTCACAAGCTTCTGACCACTCGAATCTAACATTCTTCTGAGTCAAGCAAGTCATAGGGGCTACTATCCTGGAAAAATCCTGCACAAACCGCCTATAATACCCGGCTAAACCCAGAAAACTCTGAATCTCTATGACAAAAGTAGGTCTAGGCCATTCAGATACTGCCTCAACCTTTTGTGGATCAACCTGAATACCTTCTTTAGACACTACGTGTCCAAGAAAAGAAACACTCTCCATCCAGAAATCACACTTCGAGAATTTAGCATAAAGCTGATGATTTCTCAGTGTCTGCAATACAATCCTAAAGTGATATACATGCTCTTCCATACTCCTCGAATAAACCAGTATATCATCGATGAAGACTACCACAAACTGATCCACATACGGTCTAAATACCCTATTCATCAGGTCCATAAAAGCTGCTGGTGCATTAGTCAAACCAAAAGACATCACCAGAAACTCATAATGACCATATCGAGTGCGGAACGCTGTCTTAGGAATATCAGCTTCACTGATCCGCAGCTGATGATAACCCGACCTCAAGTCAACCTTAGAAAAGAACTGTGCACCCTGTAGCTGGTCAAACAAGTCATCTATCCTCGGGAGAGGATACTTGTTCTTCACTGTCACCTTATTCAGCTCTCTGTAGTCAATGCACAGTCTCAGGGTACCATCCTTCTTCTTCACAAACAAGACTGGTGCACCCCAAGGAGAAACACTAGGTCTGATGAAACCTTTATCCAACAACTCTTACAACTGCTCCTTTAACTCTTTCAACTCTGCAGGAGCCATACGATAGGGTGGCATAGATATAGGAGTAGTACCTGGAACCACATCTATATAGAACTCAATCTCTCTATGAGGTGGTAAACCTGGCAACTCCTCGGGAAAAACATCAGGAAACTCACAAGCAACAGGGACATCTATGAGTGACAACTTCTCCACTGACGTATCCCTAACCAATGCCAAATATCCCTGACAACCTTTCCTCAATAACTTCCTAGCCGTAATTGTAGAAATAAGGTTCTGAGGTGCTGAACTCCTATCACCAATCAACTTAAACTCTACTTCGTCAAGAATTCTGAAAGTCACCTCTTTATTCCTGCAATCTACCACGGTATAGTGCTGAGATAACCAATCCATTCCTAGAATAACATCAAACTCCATCACATCCAACAGAATCAAATCAGCGGGTAATTCTCTATCTCCCACGAGAATTGGATAACCAGAAAGAACAATATCGGTGTCCAAAGAATCACTCAGAGGAGTGGCAACAGACAAAGGAAATGCCATCCTCAAAGCTTGCCAACAAGATTTAGAAGCAAAAACAGGAGAAATAAATGAATGCGTGGCACCCGGATCAAACAAAACCCAAGCATCCAGGTAACAAACAGAAACAATACCTGCCACGACTGCATTAGATGCCTGAGCATCCTGCTGAGTAAGATGAAAGACTCTGGCCTAACCTCGACCTCCCTGCTGACTGGTAGAAGACTGGCCAACACCTCTGGCACCTCCTCTAGTACCTTTACCACGACTCTGCTGTGGAACAAACTGAGTGGAACTCTAATGCTGAGCTGGTGGTAACTGAAATGGCACGGGTGCAGCACTAGCAATCGACTGCTGTGGGAATCATGAAATCTGCTACTGCTGATACCCAGAATAAGGACACGATCTGGTAAAATATCCTGTCTGCCCGCATTTGAAGCATGTCAGTGGTGTCAGATAACACGGTCCCTGATGGACTCTACCACAAGTCTGACAAACGCTGGCCGCTGATCCAAAACTACGACCACTGCTGCTACTCGAAGCACCTGACCCAAATCTGAATGATCTACGCTGACCTCCACGACCATGTCTATTGCTCCGATGCACTCGCTGCTGCTGCCTCAGACTCTGCTAAGTCGAACCTCTCTGCTGACTACTCGATCCAACATGAAAACTCGAATACGGAGTAGCCTGCAATCCACTCGACTGAACTCCTAGCTGGTAATAATCAGGCATCGCTCCTTGCCTAACTAGCCTCAGCTCAATCTCCTTGGCTAACTCAATCACAAACTCCAGAGTAAGACCTGCTGTAGGCATACCAGCAAAAGCTGAACCCAAACCAGTAACGTATGTAGTGACTACAAAATACTGATCTCGCATCAGATCCTCAACATATCTACCCAAACGAAGAAACTCTCGGGTGTACTCCTCTACAGATCGATCTCCATGAGAAATACTGGTCAAACGGAGATAATAACTCAAACGAAGAGGCTCTGGACAGAATCTCCTCATAAATCGCTCTCGAAACTGAGCCCAGGTCATCGTCATCATATAAGGCTAGATCATTTGGATGAACCAATCTAAGGCTGGTCCCTCGACAGACAACTCGACGATCATGATCCGTTGGTACTCGGTATGAGCAGTCCGAGTCCTAGTCTCAATCGCGTGCAGAAAATCTAACGGATTGGAAGTACCATCAAACGCAATCCTGCCAACTCGAGCATAGAACAAATCTGCCTCAGGGTCAGACATACCCTGCTGATAGGCAGGCTAAACAGGCTGAACAACTGGAGGAACAAGAACATCAAACTCAGGCTCTACAGGCTCCTCGTCCTGTAACTCTCTCTGCCTACGGCGACCTGTCGCTCCTCGAGGTCTACCTCTGCCACGACCTCTATGTCTAACTGGCTGCTCAGGAGGTAAAACCTCATCCTGAAAAGACTCATCATCCTCGGCCTCAATGATCGGTGGAGCGACACGCGCGTGCCTCCTCATTCTGAAAAGATAAACGGAAAGATTCATACAAAACAGACAATGGAGGAATAACGCAGAAAACTACAGCAAGGAATACTCATCAAGACATACTCGAACCTAATACACTGTAGTAGTTCAACAGAAAACACAACTTGAAAACTAGGGCCACAGCTCACATAACTAAGCCCTGACACAGAACTCTGCTCTGATACCAACTTTGTCACGACCCAAAACAGGGGCCATGACCGACGCTAGAGAACGGGAATTCTTTTGAATCCAGAACCCGTAGCAAGCCTAAAAATAAAATAAAATATGCAATAATAACAATAACAATATTATATGCAGCGGAAATAAAAATCATAAATATAATAATAACATTTTCATCACTGGATTTAAATCAAATCTCATCTCATCACATATATATATAATCTCTTTAATACAAATCCAGTTTCAATATAATACATCTCTTTAAATAAAATACATGAAATCCAATACTTTAATTCACAACTACTGCAGTGTCTAGATTATAAAAATAAGACTCAAGTAAATAGTTTACACAAAGAAGCCGGGGCGGAAGAAATCCGGCGTATCGACCTGCTACTGAGGTCTGAAGATGTTGACTCTCCTTAAAAATAGTCAACGGAGGGGAGTCAAACCTCACTGAGTGAATTACTATAATATATATACATACACACTAAGTGACAATGCATACAATCAACATTATATATATATCTAATATATATACAGGCAAATTCACACAGATGCAGAAAAATTATTTTATATGTTTTATTGAAAATCATCGTTTATGAAAGATCACATAGAACCCTAGAATATCGCAACCTTGAAAACAGTGTTAGACAACACTCTAGCCACACAGGCTCACTTAATCCAAAGATATCCACTTAATCCATTTAGACAGTAGACTCGCCCCGAGACACTAAGTCAACCGAGCTCCAGCAGTCTGACTGCCAATGTGATTGGCCCCGAGACACTTGGTCAACCGAGCTCCAGCAATCACACCTCCAAACCATATCTCACACATCAAATAATCATATTCAATCAATATCCACAAATGGTTAGTAATATAGCCTAAATACTATAGGCATACCGGTACGTATTCGGTCCTAGTGTTGCCCACTAGGTAGCACGTTCTATCGATATCCTTCATCATTAATAATATAAAACATTCATTCACAAAAATAAATGATGCATGAATGTAAATGAAATAACAATATAACCCATATATATACCAGAAATATACCAAAAGTAAACCAGGTATATTTCGAGTATATATACGTCAAATAAATCCAGTCAAATCATAAATTAAACTAAAAATATATTTAAAAACATTTTAAATATATTTTATTAACAAAACATGTATATAATTTAAAATAAACCAAAAATATACTTAATATAAACTTAAGAAATAATCAAATTATTTATGCATATTTAATCAACATAAAACATGCATTTCTAAATCATGCATCCTAAGCATATATATATAGTATAGTAACTCACCTAGTGCGCTCCACGAGACGGGTCCGACGGGCCTGGTCCACTAGCCCTCGGTCTCAGCGCAAATAAACAAATAAATAACGACAGACATTAGAATAAACCTAATAAAAATCCTAGAATTCGATCAAGAGTATTAAACACAGAATCATAAATTAGGGTTCGACTAGACATCACATTTTACGAGAATTCTACCGAAAATTCGACAGAACCTCCCCTGTAAAATGGACATCTCTCTACTCAAAAGAGTAGAGCCGACCCTACAAAGAAACACACTTCGAAAAACTACACAAAGCACAATCAAAATCCCACGGTCGGACTCCAAATTACAGTCCACCGACCGGGGTCCACAACCATAGAATAATTCCAGAAATACCAAAAATATCCTTATAACATAGAAATGCATTTTATACGTAGAAATTACATAATTAACCTTTAAACACATTAAAAACCGACGAAAACTCATTTTATTTGAAAAATCGTATATTATATATATAATTAAAAATAATTCACGAAAAATAGTTTTAATTAGTTAAAAATACTACATAATTTGTAGAAATCATTTTTATACCTTAAATAACCATTAAAACCAATTAAATTACATTTTTAGCCAATTTTTTGTAAAATTACCAAAATGCCCTTATATATATAAATATACTATAATTACTTCAAAAATTCACCAAAAATTATACAATTATCCAAAATTAATTTTCTCAACATATTTATCAATAATATTAATAATTAAACTCAATTAACCAATTAAATTCAATTAAAAACATAATTAACCTAATTTTCCCAAAATTCCATAAACTTCAATAATTCAAAATAAATACTTAGAAATTCATAAAAATTCCAAATAAATTCATATAATTCATTTCAACACCAAATTTAATGATAAACCCCAATTTCATAATTTTAATAATTAATTTCCGAAAATTAGAAAATAATATTAAATATTCAAAAATATCCAAAAATCCAAAAAATCTCCAAAAATTCCACAAAAATTCATACATATAGATTAAGCTACTAGGAACAACATTTTTAAAGGGTGTTTCCATGAATAAATCAATTCAAAGCTCAAAAAAATTGAAAACCCTAATATGATCGAAATTGAAAATTCAAAACCTAAGCAATTCTAGACCATTTTAGCTCAAACAAAAGCTAGAATCACAGTCACCAGAGCTCAAGGAGAAGAAAGAGACCGGCAGTGTAAAAAACGGTGGCCGAAATCATCGTCGACGGCAAAAGGAAGAAGTTTCGGCCAAAAGGGAAAACGGGGGCTAACCGGCGCCGGGGAAGGAGCTAGGGGCGGCGGAGCAGCTGGCTGAGGAAGGTGGAGCTCCTGGTGGCACACCGACGGTCGGGAATCGGAAGTTGCAGGCGGTGGTGAGGGGTGGTGGTCGGGCGCGCACGGGAATAAGAAGAAGAAAAAGAAAAAGAAAGAAAAGAAAAAAGAAAGAAAAAGAAAGAAAAAGAAAAAGAAAAGAAGAAAAAAAAGAAAAAAATAAAAATAAAAATAAAAATAATTTTAATAAAATATTTAGAAAAATTTACATCCACACACATAAAATTTAATATTTTAATAATTAAATAACAATAAATTACTAAATAAATAATAAAATATTAGGGTAAAATACTAAACCCTAATTAAATAAATAATTATATGTATACACGATGTTTAATATTTTAAAAATATGTATGAGTTCATGCAAGTCCAAAAATATATTTAAAATAATTAATAATAAATTATTTACGTGAAAATTTTCCCGAAAATGCAAGTCCCGAGAAAATTTTACGTAAAGGACTGTAAATAATACACAATAATTAAAATAGATTTTAAATACATATCAACTTGTGAAAATATCGTAATATATATACACAAATTATTAACACTGCATATCCCCGTACAATGTAAAAATATTTAAAAACACGGGATATTACAATATCAGTGCTAAGACTTTATGAACCTATGAAAGAAATTAAAGTTTCATATGTGTGATGTTTCCATTTCTAATATTAAGAAATCATGGTTTAAGGTTTAATCACCATTAAAATTTGTTTTGGTTTAAGAGGTATGCCACCATTGATTTCGTTAAGGACTAGAAATATTTACACTAAGAAATAGTTTAAATCGAAAGATACTATCATTATGCATGCAACTTGTTTTAGTACTTTATATTACAAAGTAAGTGGGGGATTTTTGAAATAATTTAATGTAGTTTGAAGTAAAAAGTATATAAATAAAAGAGAAATATGTATCTCACTTTGTTTTCATGGAAAATAATGTCACAACCCAAACCCGAGGGCACGTGATCGGCACTAGGGAATGGGTAGGCATAAGGCCCCCGAAACCCGTAGTAAGCCTAAAGGGAAAGAAAATAAAACCATTCATATTTTAAACTTTAATTAAAAATAGAACATATTATCAAACTGATTTTTCTCAAAATATATAAACTCAACTGCTTAATAAAGATGTGTTTCGACATCTCATATTATAATTTGAATTTAAATCTTATACATAAATGTGTTTCGTACAAATAAACTACATAATTAAGTTTAAACCATACAGATCCTTAATACATATACTACTGCAGCATCCTAGATTAATACACAGTACAGCTTACAATGACCTACATAAAATGGCCAGTGAAGAAGAAACCCGGCGTAGAGGTAGTCTGAGGTCGAACTCCCAAGCTCCTGAAAAAAAATAAATTGAGGGGAATCAGACCTCACTGAGTAAGTCAATAAAAGAGCTATACGGTTTGAAACCCTTTTTTGAAAACTAATACGTTTATAGTGAAAATAATTTATAATATATAATTATATCTTTTGAAAAATCTCGGTAGAACCCTAAACCCAAAATCTAAATGGCCAACCAGGCCCACTTATTCCAACTAGACTACCGGTCCCCGAGAGCAAAGGCATCAACCGAGGCACTAAGCCGTAGTCATTCACTTAATCCAAATATATGGCACTGGCGGTCCCCGAGAGCAAAGGCATCAACCGAGGCAACCATCCCAGTCCATTTTAACCTTACAAATCACTGGCGGTCCCCGAGAGCAAAGGCTTCCACCGAGGCACCCGTCCGAGTTTAACATTCACCAATCATTATTATTATGGATCCATCTCTCAATCTCTACCATGTGCACATAGTCCTGGTGAAGCCCACCAGGTAGCCCGTTCTACCAAAATTTCTTAAATCGATTTTAAATAAATAAAATGCATTTAAATCATAAATAATAACATTAAATTAAATAAATCATATAATCAATATAATAGAAATACGAGCGCATTCATTCTTTAAATAAACACACGCACAGATCGTTCTATTAACTTACAGGATGAATGTGAAGGCTGACGACCACGCGTCTGCGTCGACCTCACGGCTTCTGCTCCGAGATGATCTAGAAGGAAATAATAATAATCGACTTTTAAAACATGACTAAGGAATCAAAATCAGAAATCAAAAAAATAATAAAATTCCAGACTGACTCGAGAAAAATCAGACGAGACTTGACAGACAGGATTTAACCTAACTAACGATAGGAATTTTACGGATATCATGTTTTACGAGAAAATCTATCAAAATTTCGACAGAGTCTCCTCTGTAAAACGGACATCTCTCTACTAGAGGTAGAGTCAGACCTGCATAGAAAATGCACTTCCAATATACACAACCATTCACACTCGAGTCGGGCTCCCAAAACTACAATTTGCCCCGACCGAGATCACAACTCAAACAAATATCAAAATTTAATAATATTTATTTCTCCAATTATACACATACTAAAATAAATAGCATATATAAAATCTTAATTATCCAAAGTTAAACAATTAAATTTGTATTCCATCACCAACAATTATAATTATAATTATTATCCAAATTAAAACCTTAGTAATGTATTATATATATATATATATATATATATATATATATATATATATATATACATTATTTGAAATTCAATATCTAAAATTTACTCTACTTAAGTGATTATATCAATTAATTTATAAAAATTATCTAAACCCTTTAAATATTAATAAAACTAATTAAAATATATATTTATCATATTTAGTATAAAATTACATTTTTACCCCTACTATATATATAAATTACATAATGTGCTACTTATACAAAAATTTTCCTTAAAATTATCTAATCATCTAAAACTTATTTTTCTCAAGATAAATCCCTCCCAATATTATTAAAAAATTTAATCAACCAACAATATTTCTCCCAATAATATTATTTACCCCAAAATCAATTTTTGGCATAAACTCAAATATATTTATAAAAATAGTATAAAAATCTCAAAAATTATAGTTTGAGTTCTAAAATTTATATTATTCACTAATAACCTCATTTATTAAATTTCATAACCTTTTTAACTAAAATTTTCAAAATTAGCCTAATTATTTAGTTTTGACATAAAGTATAGAAATTCCTAAAAATTGTATAATATTCTAAAAAAAATTATCTTCCTTACCCTAAAATTTATATCAACACATAATAACACCAAAATGCCAATTATTATTATTATTATTTGCTATTTTTATAATTAATTCCCAAAAATTCCTAAAATAGTATCAAAATTTTCAAAATTCACCAAAAATCAAAATAAATTCCAAAAAAGTTCAATAAAATTGATTTCACTCAAAATAATTAATAACAATCACCCTAATTGCTAATTATACCTAAATAAATATCTAAATAAACCAAATAAACATTAAATAAATTCTGGAAATTCAAATAATTACCAAAAATTTCAAAGAAAATTGAAACCAACTCAAATGCATGCTAAAAAACCCTAACTAACCTAGGTTTACCAAGATCGAAGAAGGGAATGGAAGAATTTGGGCGAGCACTACTCACCACCTAGCAGCTGGACAGAACAGAGGGAGGGGGAAAGACCTGCTGCCACCGGAGAAAATGGGGAGATGGAGTAGCTCAGGAGGAGGCGAAGGGCAGCTTGACACCTCCAGGAGATGGCATGGCAAAAGGTCGAAGCTGGGCAGAACGAGGAGATACAGAGCTACTGCTGCGCAAGGAGAGGAAGGAGCTGCTTCACGAGGAAGAGGAAAGCAGCTATTGCAACACTCCAGCAAGCTTCACCCACGGCGGCAATGGCACTCTCAGGCGAAGAAGAAGGTGGCGCAGTGACGGAAGAGGGCGGGGGTGGCAGCAGACGGGGATGAGGAATTGGTCTTCTTTAGGTTTTCTGGTGTTTTCTAAACTCTAACTATACATACATACATATATATATATATATATATATATATATATATATATATATATATATATATATATATATATATATATACAATGTGTATTCAAGTATAATAGTGTACATATGTATATATAGTTATATATATATATATATATTATATGTTTGTAAACATATACTACATGAAAATGTATACATATATATACACATGTATATAATTATACTTTATACTATATTATACATATATATATATGCACACATATAAATTGATATGCACATTTAAACTAATATTTAACCTAAAATATAATGTTAACACAATTATATTTTAATATAATGCAAATTAACTATTACTAGTACTATTTGAGAAAAATTATGTCCCTTTTTATTTAAATAATTATATATATATATATATATATATATGTAGGGTATTACAAATAAATGGAAAAATATGTTGGAGAACAACAAAGGCAAGTATATGGTTGTGTTGGGTATATTTGAAATAAGCAATGGTTGACATGGTTAGAAGCATGGGTGTGTTCCAAATCATGTATCTAGCAAATATTTTATCCAAAAAGTTACATGATATGAAACACGAGCTTATTCCAAACTGTGTAGCCAATAAAGATTTCATCCAAAAAATTACATGGTCTAAAACACGAGCATGTTCCAAGTCGTGTTAGATGGTGTAGATGGTGGGGTTTAGCGTGCGTCCAAGATTTTAGCAATCGCAATACTATTTAGGCTCAAGGCTTTAGAGAACACACTAATCATCGTCATAAAGACATGCCTTGGAGATGAGGAGTCGCCACTCAGGGTAATAACTGGGACAATTTGATTGGTGGTACTCAATTCTCTAAAAGAAAATTAGCACCACAACCTGGAGATTCTGGATATGAAATACTAACTTCTCTTAGTCTCATGTTCATTTAGAATAATTTTATAAATGATTATTTCATCCTCTAATTACATGCAATTTTATTAAACCCTAATTAACATCCTCTAAAGACAACGCGATCTTGAGTGCATTTTTTACTTGTAATTTTATTGACTTGTTGCCTTTTTGGGTAGATGGATGTTAATTAGGGTTTAATAAAATTGCATGTAATTAGAGGATGAAATAATCATTTATAAAATTATTTTAAATGAATATGAGTCTAAGAGAAGTTAGCATTCCGTATCCAGAATCTCCTGATTGTGGTGCTAATGTTCTTTTAGAGAATTGAGTACCACTAATCAAATTGTCCCAGTTATTACCCTGAGTGGTGACTCTTCATCTCCATGCCATGTCTTTATGATAGTGTTTAGTGTGTTCTCTAAGGCCTTGAGCCTAAACAGTGTCGCGGTTGGTAAAATCTTGGACACGCACTAAACCACATCGTCTACAGTGGCGACTCCATTGGGGATAAGAGATACTGATTCTATTTATGTTCTTTAGAATTGTTTTATTGATTATTATTTCATTCTTGCATTCATTCTTCATGTCCCTACTAAACCGATGGCGTTGTTTTATGATTCCACTAGCTTCATGGAGTTGTAGATTGGCTAACCATCACTCTTAGCCTTAACTCGATTTAAGAGAGATTACTGGGCTCATCTTACCAGAGTCTGTAACCCAAGTCCCTAAAGGGGGTAATCTTCTCTCGAGTTAGTAAAGGATGCTGGGCCCCTCTAACCTTGGCCTGTAACTCAAAGTCCATAATGAAGAGCATCTTGCTAAGGGAACTTTAACTTTTCACAGGGCCCTAACCACATATAATGGCCTACTTACTTCCCTTAGGATGTTTACCCAAAATGCTTGTTTGTTTGAATTACCATGAGGTATTTCTATTTATAAAAGCCCAAGCTTATACCTTTGAAGCTCATTTAAAGCTAATAAGGATTAGGCTAGACCTTTATATCTAGAAATGCTGCTTCTGTGCTTTAATATTTAAAGAGAGATTTGGCATGCACTTCGACTCTTAATATCCCCTGTTGATATGAAGGCCAAGACCAAAAATCCTAGGAAAAGAAACTCACCATTGAACATGTGTGTGGGAAGAATAAGGTTGGAAGGCTTATGCTTACATGTTGCTTGTTGATTGCTTCTTGATACTTACTACTTGTTAAGTGCTTCCCTGCTATTTGTTGCATAAACACGTGCATCATGCATACATACAGTCCATGTATCATACTAATACCTTATTTTTCAACCATTATAGATTCATCTAGGTCTTCTCATGTCTGGGGATGAAGAGGTGGCAGCTTGACCAGAGTTGATTTAAGTCCGGAGTCCATAGCTCAAAGCATTCTTTACAGATTGGAGAGACTAGAGGGGAGTCCAATCAATCCACTATTCTTAGAAGCTGAATCAGCTCAGACTGAAATGGAACAATAACCAGAAATATGGACCTTAGAGGACATTAAGGGAGCTTTGATGGATGACATAAGAGCTATGATACAAGATGAACTGAGACAGGCTTTGGCTAGACTAGTGTAACCTATTGTTGGACAACCACTTACTACTGTTATTGAACAACCAACAACTGCTACTGTTCAATAGCCACCTGTTGTAGGAGCTCCACCTATTGTTGTAGCTCCTCCACCTGTTGCTAACAATGCTAGGGGGCAACCTACTCCTAGAAATGTGCCTGCTACTGATGTGAAAATGGAAGACATTAAAAACTACATGGTAGAAAAGGCGAAAAGAGAATCACTTGAATTGGTCCAAGACCTTGAGTCCAAGCAGATGTAAGCATTGACTTAGAAAATGTCCAATATGGAAGAGTTGATTAGAGGACAAGGAATGGGATATTCTTTTGACTTTGATGACATACTGTTGATTAGAGGACAAGGAATGGGATATTCTTTTGACTTTGATGACATACTGCAAATGGAGAGAGATAAGCTGCCTGAAAAATTCAAAATGCCTCAACCATAGAAGTTTGATGGGAGAGGAGATCCAAGGATCCATTTGAGTCAATACACCACAACCATGAGCACTACTAAAGCACCATTGTTAGCAGTTGTTAGGCTGTTTGTACTGTCCCTAGAAGGAATGGCTGTAAACTGGTACCACGGGTTAGAAAAGTCTGTTAGAGCTTACTGAAAGGAACTATATACTACATTCTTGAAATAATATAATTATAACACCTAATTAGAAGTGTCAACTAGGGATTTGGAGTTGACTAAGCAAAAACCCAATGAATCCTTTTCTAATTTCCTCACCAAATTCATGAATAAAGCAGGGATGATGAAAAACAAGTTGCTAAGAAGGATCAAGTTAGAATGATAGTTTGTAATGTGTCACTTAATTTGGTCGAGAGGCTATAGATGATGAATCCCAAACCCTTTGTGGATGTGTATAATGATGGGTTACAAGCTGAGGCAATTGAGAGTGAGAAAAAGAAAACTGTTAGAGGCATAGGAACTCGAAACTACCCAACTGGGGGCATATAACAATGAAGTACTAGTCGAGCTGTAGAAGTACGTGCAGTTCAGCAACCCTGAAGGTTCTCCAACTTCAACCAACCACTCTCCAAAGTCCTAGAGAGGCTAATCCAAAAAGGCCTGCTCCGACCCTTAACCTTTTCCAAACCCCCAAATCCAAATCTCCCTGGCTATGATCCAAACAGTTACTGCAAGTTTCATCAAGTAGCTGGCCATTCCACAAATA
Source organism: Mallotus nudiflorus (assembly GCA_947683625.1). Lineage (NCBI taxonomy): Eukaryota > Viridiplantae > Streptophyta > Magnoliopsida > Malpighiales > Euphorbiaceae > Mallotus > Mallotus nudiflorus. The sequence goes on from CANTUR010000857.1 coordinate 516,222, forward strand.
CCTGTATTCGCCTAAAACATGAGATCCAAAACCTGATAGACTCTAAAAAAATCACCGACCCTGAGAAATCCAATTTCAACCCAAACACTAGAAATAACCCTTTTTTAGATTATCAAAACGTTCCACCACCAGCCACCATGATGATCAACTCAGGGGTTAGTGAAGAAGAAGTGCTAAGCTCCTTTGAGGACCTCAACCTTATACCCAATTAAGAACCTTTCAAATAGCCACAAAGAGGAGTAGAAGATTTACTGGGCCAGCCCTCAGGCAAGTTTGATTACTGAGTATTCTACTCGAAACCACCCTCTGCTGATATCCCTATTGAATCAATTGAGCCCTCAGGTTGGGGAGATGAGTTTGATGATAAGCCAGTAAAAAAAGAGCTTGAAATTCTTGAGCAGTCACTAAGAGGAGTTAAAGATTTATTGGGACAACCTTCGGGCAAGTTTGATTACAGAGTGTTCTATTCTAAACCTGCTTCTACTAACATCCCCATTGAATCGATTGTGCCAACATAATGGGGTGATGAGTTTGAAGAAAATGAATTCTTAACCCCAGAAATGTCCCAATAAGAGGTGGAAGAGCTGTTAAGCCAACGTACGAACAAGCTGAGGGAGTTGAAAGGAAAAGAAACATGCACGATGGAAGTGTGGAAGGATGGGAAAAGAGATCGAATCATTAGAGTTATTGACATCTGGTATGACTCTGATGAAGAAAGCCCAGGCGGTATCGATGTATGGAGTGATACTCCAAATGTGAATCATGTTACTAGAAGTGGGAGGAATTACCAGGCAACAGAAAAGCAAAATGAAAGAGTAACAGAAAGGGAAGAAACAAAAGATGAAGAAGTAGAGGGAGGATAGAAAGAAGACCTAATCCTAGAACAACTCAAGAAGGCTAAGGCAAATGTCAGCATTTGGGAATTACTGATGCATTCAGGCAGCCATAGAAGGGCTCTTGTCAAAGCTTTATCCAACATGAGCATTGAAACAGCCGCTACTCTAGAAGTTATGGCGGTAAAGGTTATAGAAAAGAAATATGGGCTGGTAGCATTCTCAGATGATGACTTTCCTTTGGAGGGAAGAAATCATAACAAGGCATGATTTATCCCAGCTGAAGTAAAAGGGAAAAGAACAAACTTTATGATGGTGGATGATGGTTCAACTATAAATGTATGCCCACTAAAAATCCTACCTAATTTAGGTCTGAAAGTAGATGACTTAATGGCTTCAAACCTCATAATCAGAGCTTACAATGACAGTACCAGGAATGTGGAGGGAACATTTTAGGCTTTGGTCAAAACAAGGCCTGTAGAGTCAATTATTAAATTTATTGTACTGGACATCCCTATTACCTATGCCTTGATGTTGGGAAGGCTGTGGTTTTATACCCTGGGAGGATTACCTTCAACAGTGCACCAGAAAATAAAATTCCCTTATGAAGGAGATGTCATGACAATAGAAGTTGGAAACAATGCAGTTGTGGTAGCCATACTTGATAAACAGAAGCAAGTGTGTGTTCTGCCTGGTTTCTAAGTTGCTAGAATATTTAATGAGATGGATCCCAGGGTTGCAAAAATGATGGAAAGCATGAATTATCGACCTGGACAAGGGCTCGAGAAGAATGAACAAGGAAGTCCTAAGCCCTCAAACATTAAAACCTAAGACCATACGAAGGGTTTGGGATATACTGAGGTAGGATCGGCTAGTAAAAGAGCAAAGAACAAGGAGAAAGCAAAAAAGAAATAAGCCCTTGGGAAGGATTGGACCACTAAGTGAGAATTTCATCAAGCCTAGGGAAGGCAAGTATTATTTAGGCACCAAAGAATCTGTTAATGTGGCTAGAAAAGATGTCCCTAGGTTTGAGATCTTCAAGGAGCAGATTGTGGAAAGCCTAGTGACCATCAATAAAGAGGAAGTCATGAAGCAAGTAACTAAAAGGATGGGTGATGATGTTGTTGAGGAGTTATTGTGTCTGCCACCTGAGGAGGAACCACCCCAAGACTTAGCTACTGTCATTAGTGATAGTTTCATTGATGTTTTTTATGAAGAAACTGATGTAATAATGTATGGTCTTTATATGGATGAAGATGTTATTTTTCCTATGGTCAATGATATGAATGCTGGTTTTGCTTACTTGTGTGATGTGCATCCTAATAGTTCTGTGCATTATAATTTTGATCGGTCATGCATGTTTAACATTAATTCAATTCAATTTAATTCATTTAACATGGGCATAAGTGATAATCCAAAGAACATTTCTATATCACATGATGTAACTCCTGAAGAGAGGAAAAATTTTGAGAGAATATTAACAAAAAGACAGGTAGTATTTGCTTGGACTTATGAAGACATGTCAGGTTTGGATAGGGAAATAGTGAAGCATCACATTCTAACTCATCCAAAAACCAAGCCGATTAAACAGAAATTGCATAGATTAAGACTAGAATGGACAGAAAAGATAAGGGAGGAAATTGCCAAGCAAATATAGGCTAAGTTCCTAGAAGTAGTAGACTAGCCTCAATGGCTAGCAAACATAGTACTTGTTCCTAAGAAAGATGGCAAAGTATGAATGTGTGTAGATTTTAGGGATCTGAACAAAGCCTATCCAAAAGATGACTTCCCATTACCTCACATTAATGTAATAGTGGATAGCGCTGCAGCAAGTGCAATGTATTCTTTTATGGACGGATTTTTTGGGTACAACCAAATCATACTGGTAGTCATGGATAAGACTAAGATAGTTTTCATCATAGAATGAGGGACCTATTGTTACAAGGTGATGCCTTTCGGACTAAAGAATGCAGGTGTAACTTATCAAAAAGCCGCTACTGCACTTTTCCATGATATGATGCATAAGGAGGTTGAAGTGTATATGGATGACATGATGGTCAAATCAGAGACAAGAGGAGGACATTTTGAAGCCTTAGACAAGTTCGTAGCCTGAATTGAGAGGTATAACTTGAGACTCAACCCACAAAAGTGCATTTTTGGGGTTACTTTAGGGAAACTGTTAGGACATATAGTAAGCAGCCAAGGAATTGAAGTCGATCCGGATAAAGTGAAAGCCATCCAGGAAATGCCGACACCAAAGACGGAGAAAATAGTAAGAGGATTCCTTGGCAGATTGTAGTATATTAGTAGGTTTATCGCAAAACTCACTAACATTTATAACCCTATCTTTAAGCTCTTAAGGAAAGATCAACTGATTAAGTGGAATGATGATTATCAGAAAGCTTTTAATAAGATCAAGGAGTATCCTGTTAATCCACCTGTTCTGAAACCACCTAGACAGGGTAAGCCATTATTTTTGTACTTGGCTTTAGAAGAGGATGCAATAGGGGCAATGCTAGCACAAGAAAGGTCAGATGGAATAGAGCACGTAGTGTACTACTTGAGTGAGAAGTTTCTACCATATGAGGAAAAATATGATTTAGTAGAAAAGACATGTCTGATCATGATTTGGGCTACGAGAAAATTGAGGCATTATTTTCAATCTTATAAGGTTTAAGCTGTTTCAAGAATAGACCCTTTAAAGTATCTGTTTCAAGCATCGACTTTAATTGAAAAAATGTCTCGATGGTTGGTACTTTTAATTGAATTTGATATAGTGTACATTACTATAAAGGTAATCAAAGGAAGAGCAGTAGCAGAATTCTTAGCTCAGATCGCGATCAAAGATGAAGAGCAGTGGAATTTGGAGTTTCCAGATGAGAACTTAGCAGTTATAGAGCACCGGGAGTGGAAACTTTACTTTGATGGAGCTGTAAACAACAAAGGAGCTGGATTGGGAGTGATTCTTGTTACACTAGAAGGAGAAACCACACCAATGGCAAAGAAATTGGATTTCAAGATCACAAACAATATGGCCGAGTATGAAGCATGTATTTATGGGCTTGAGGTGGCTGTGGCAGCTAGAGCGAAAGATTTGTTGGTTTATAGAGATTCAATGTTAGTCATCAATCAGGCTAATAAAGAATGAGAGGTAAAAGAGGAAAGGTTGAAGCCTTATATCTGCTATATGAAAGCCTTAATGAAGAATTTCACCAAATGTCTCTTTATCCATCTATCCAGAGATGATAATCAGATGGCGGATGCACTTGCAACACTTTCTTCAATGTGGGATAGTGCAACTGGGTTGGCTATGAAACCTTTAGTGATCATGAATTCTAGAGCACCGTGTTATGGGGGTGAGCAAATTATGAATGTTCAAATGGGGCTCGAAGAAAAGCCTTGGTTTTATGATGTCCAGAGGTTCATTGAAAAGAGAATTTATCCAAATGAAGCAACCTCAAAAGAAAGATATGCTCTTTGTGTTCTTGCACGTAACTATGCAAGTCATGATGACGTATTATAAAAAAGAATTCCAAACGGGATGCAGCTCAGGTATCTCAAAAAGGATGAAACTAAAGAGGTGATACAAAAGATTCATGCAGGGGTTTGCGGTTCTCATATGAACAGGATGATTTTAGCTAAGAAGATACTCAGACAAGGGTATTACTAGATGACTATGGAAAAGTATTGTATCAGGACAATAAGACAATGCCATCAGTGTCAGATCCACGGGAATTTTAGTCACCTGCCTCCAACAGTGTTGAATAGTTTATCATCCCCTTGGCCCTTTGCAGTATGGGGAATTGATATCATAGGAGAAATAAGACCGACAACATCAAATGGGCATAAATACATAATGGTGGTAATCGATTACTTTTCGAGATGGGTAGAGGCAGAATCTTTCAACACTCTGAAAGCAAAACAGATGGTGCGGTTCATCGAGAAGAGCCTTATTTGTAGATATGGGGTTCCACATCATGTTGTGATAGATAACGAGGTTCAATTTCAAGTAGAAACAACAGAGTTGCTATAAAAGTATGGGATTAAGCACCATAAATCTTCACCTTATCGCCCTCAAGATAATGGAGCAGTGGAAGCGGCTAACAAAAATGTCAAGAAAATCCTTTCTAAGATGGTTAAAACCTACAAGGATTGGTCTGAATATCTTCCTTTTGCCTTATGGGGATATAGGACTACAGGTCAAACTGCCACATGCCAAACACCGTTCTCATTGGTATATGGTTATGAAGTAGTTTTGCCCATAGAAACTGAGATTAAGTCCTTAATAGTAGTCATGGAAGCTAAAAATAACTGAGAATGAATGGGCGTAGAAAAGATATGATCATCTAATATCTCTAGATGAGAAAAGGATGGTTGATTTATTCCATACTTAGATATATCAGAGAAGGATAGTAAGGGCGTTCAATAAGAAGGTTAAGCCTGGGAAGATCAAAGCTAGAGATATGGTGCTGAAACAGTCTAAAGCCATGGTGTTTGATCCGAGAGGTAAATTTATACTGAATTGGGAAGGACCGTACTTGATCAAATCGATCTTACCTAAAGGAGCTGCTAAGATATCTGATCTTGAAGGGAATGACTTTATGGAACCTGTCAATCTGGATCGCATATATATATATATATGAATAAAAGTATAATAAAGAAAATAAAGTCCGTTGGCTAGAAAACCTAAAAAGGCTAGTCAGGCAAAAGTTAGGACATTCTTGCTGTTTAAAAAATCCACAAAAGGCTGACAAGAAAAAATTAGGGAAATAAATAAAAAATAATGGTCCCGCTGATTAGAAAACCCGTAAAGGGCTAGTCAAGCAAAAATTAGGGAAATAAAATGTGAGCGAAAAATATTTAGTTAGAAAATCCGTGAGGACTAGCTGATAATAGGAATTATGTCATATGATGTATTAAATGTACTCATTTTGGCCCTAATTAATGAATGAAATTGAAATTGAAGTTTTGTTAAACTTTGCATATCCTTCTTTATTATAAAGCATAAGTACTTGAAAGAATGAAAAAACATAAGAAAGCCTAAAACTAGCTTTATGAGACCATTCTATCTAGTGATGTCTTTGTTTCTTCTTTTGCGACCCATCATACAAAGCTTAAGTTCTCTTGTACCTAGCAAATCCTGGTGGTTCTGTCTTTTGGATAACAACCCAAGTTTTGTAATCATTATCAGTAGTAACATCCGCATCCAGGTGTATGTTCCGTTCAAGGGCTCTACAAGGCTATAAGCTCCTAATCTTATCTAGAGAATCTTATCTCAAAGGAAAGCCTTCAAAGTCAGTCAAAACAGTAACGATGAACTGAGGGTGACCATATTGATGACAAAGGCGTAAAGGGGTAAAAAAGGTAGAGAAGTGCAGCCCAGGAATAGGAACACAGTGCTCATACAGCTCAATAGTCATGAACTTTAATCTCCACCAAAGGCAGACCCATGTAATCTCAGCATCTGAAATCTTCTTCAACCAATCAACCCATTAGTCCATAGAACATTTTTCCTTCATTCTTAAAGGATGAGATTGTAACTGATGAGGTTAATAAGTCAAAGGATTGAGGGGTACATTAAGCAAGCTCAGCTTTTATTGTAACCAAATCTTAAAAAAATGATATAAGAATAATAAAATAAAAGCCTGCTAAGTTAAAACCCGAAGGGCGACTTAGGCAAAAGTTAGGGCAAGCTTGCTAAGTTGAAAACCTGAAAGGGCGACTTAGGCAAAAGTTAGGGCAAGCTCACTAAGTTGAAAACCCGAAAGGACGGCTTAGGCAAAAAAAATCCATTAAAGTGAAAAACACTGTTTCAATTCTATCTAATAGTTTTTGAGATAGTACATGAATAAAAATAGCAGTACAATAGAGAGCAGTCAGATATAGACACCCAGAAAGTCAGGAATACAGAAACTCTAAATCATTCATCTCGTGCTCTGGTATCAGGCCATGGGCTCCATCCTCTGGTAAAGTCATCATGATGATGAGTGTTTGGAGATCTAGCAAATGAAGTCCCAGCACTATACGGATCAAACCCTAAGTCTGCAAGCTACCGACGAAGCATCTCATCCTCTCGCTCTAGACCACTGGAATAGCTCTGCATACACAGAAAACACCATATCATATGCATTACATGCATAACATGTATACGTTTACATTGTCTCAGTAAGGGTGCTTACCCGCTAACTTTCTGTAACCTGCATCGTAAATAATCTCTGAGATGAGGCAAGTCCATATAGATACTCTGCTTATATCTGAGAATCTGTTTTGTAAAATTTTGTTAATATCAATGTCAAGTGTATATATCTATACAAGAAATAAAGCAAATAGACTCACATGAGAAGCATCTGGTGGATAAAAGCTAGGAAGCTGAGCATTACCAAACTGCATATGCTGCTCAATTGGAGCCTGAATAGTGGGAGCCCAGTAGAATATAGACTTGTCTGGAAAAGAGACATCACCAAGCATAGCATCAATAAAGGCCCCATCACGACTAGACCCAACGTGATGAGCATGATGATAAGGACTAGGTCTGGGCTCAGGGCTCACAATAGCTGAAGTAATCTCAATCTCCTTATTGGCATCAACAGGAGAGCGAACCTCCTCAAACTGTAAAGAGAAGGAGTGAGTCATAGGTTTTAGAAACAAAAGCTTAAATAACAAGAAATTACCTCATCATCGTCAATAGGAACATGCTCTAAGAGGCTCTCACGGATAAACTACTGATAATGTCAAGAATGCTCATAAAAATTTGAGGTAACATATCCCTATAGTGCATCCCTCAGCTCTGAACCTGTAAGATGTGAGCTGCAGAGCATAGAGGAAGGGACATCAGATGGAAAATGACATCAAGAAGGGCCGAAAGACCATCGATATACTCGCTCCCCTAGATACCACATCAGACAGCCATAACTAGAAAGCATGATCCTCATAGGCTCCAAGCGAGCTGCAGCTGCCATGAAATCATATCACTGGATGTCTTTAGCATCCTCCAACCAATTAGAGTTTATCTGCAATTTATGTAAATTAAGTCTAATTTCTATTAAACAGTAGCATACTAATGATTTTATTTTTTCCTTACCAGGTGCCAATTGATAGTGTTCAACTGATCACGGTACGTCTGCAAAGTGTTCCTGTTGCTAGTAAGGCGAGAAGAACCCTATCTCATCATCAGAGGAAAGGTCCTATCAGAACTGATAGCATTAAAGCCTCGAATCAGCCTGATCTCTATGCTCCATATATGAAAAAAAAAGAACATATCAGAAAAGGCAAAGAAGAGCACACGTCAATGTCAATCCCGAAATTGGATCGCAGTAAAAAAAGATACAAATCAGCGGGATAGTTATTTTTTATAGATTAAGACCCATCCCGAAATTGGGTGCTTACAGATGTTTTGCACTAATTATCTAATATATTTTAGTCCATTCAATCAATAATGGTCCCACATATTTACATTCTGAGTCAATTAGATTGAGACCCATCCCGAAATTGGGTGCTTACAGATGGGTCTCAATCTTTCAGAGATATACATGGGTAGGAACATGGGCAAACATGGGCATGTTATAGGGTTCGATAATAGACTGTGCATTAGGCCATGTTTTGGAAAAAGATATGAAAATTTGTTTTAAGTTGCAACCATTTAATGAATGGTTATGACTTTTCATTAGATAATTGTATCTAAATTAAAAGATACAAATAGTCCTATAAAATACACATCTCCAGCGCATTAAAATTATTATTAACTTCTTTTCTTTCTCTTGTATGTATATACATTCTTGAAAGGTTCTTTGGGAAAAATTTAAGATTGTTGCTATTTAAGTTTTTCAGGCCTTGTTGTACTTGAAAGTGTTTTGCCATCAACAACCCGGAGCAAATATATGGTGGGGTCAATAAACACTTAAAAGAAAGGGAATATATCATGCCTCAAAGCCATATATACATCCAATACTATAATGAAAATTCACAGGATGACATAAACAAAATGTTAGCTAGAGAAAGAACTGTACAGACATAACTCCACCCCTAGCTTAAAAAAGAGGAGAAAGGGAAAATAATTTAGTGAGATAGATAATCCTTAAGTTCACATTTCTTAAACTTCGTCAGGGAAGATAAAAAAAAACAGACGAATATGACTTTTTACAAAGAGCCAATATAACTTCTAAAGTTAAACAATTCTCTTGGCAACCTTCTGTAAAATCTAGGACAAAATACATTCATCTCTGTGATCTACCATAAATTTACAAATGCATCACATAAGTGAATTAAGGAAAAAAAAAGATAAATACTGAAAAAGGCAGTATTGTAATAATCCAAATTTATGTGGTAATATTATTATTATTTTATTTTATTATCATCATCCTTATTATTATTATTATTATTATTATTATTATTATTATTATTGAGATCCTTGTTGTTAATATAACTATTGTTATTATTATTAGTATTATTTGATATATATATATATAGGACCTTGGATTAATGGACACGTGGATGTCCATTTCCTTTTAAAAAGGAAAGAGTGGTTTGCGTAGGAAAATAGCAGTAGGAGGATTGTGATTTGGGTGGAAAATTTTATTTTAATATCAATATTTTTCTTTTTTTCTGTTCAATACCCAAATGATATTCGATTAACTCCAAATTTGAACCATAGACTCATTTTATCCTCCCCTTCATTCTAGTAGTGTTCATTTTGCAAGTAGTGGCTCTAAATAATACAGAATTTGTGGTTTTCAATCAGCCTTCCACCTCGATTCTACACTATTCTTGTAGGTTTCAAGCAACACGGTTGGTTCCATCGTGTTCGCCATGTCGTTAGGAGTTTGTAGGCACTGACCAAACATTCGATCTCCACCTCTAGAATATGTGGTGAAGTTTTTTAGGTAATTTTGACTTATTTTTAGATTTCATTATGCAGTGCCTATTTTAGGTTCTTTGAGGCTTTGTGTGTGCCCTATTAATTATTAGAAACGTTTTGGTTAATTTTTTTGATCGGTGTTGTGTTTTCTGGTGAGAATTCGGTGGGTCCCACCTGAACTCCGGCAAATGAATAGTATCGACCCGAGATATGTTTTAATAAATAGTACAAATTATAGTGATCAATTTCCATAAATAGAGTTTAGCTTAATTCTTTAAGGATTTTGAGAAATAAATCTCAAAAAAGTTGCGGTGGAAATTAGTTAATTTCCATTTGAGTTAGTTAAATTGTCAGATATTATTTTTAAGCCTCAAATTAATCATTTAGAGTGTTTCTAAGTCAATTTCCATGATTCCATCATTTTTATAAATTTTTAGAATTTTTGAGAGTCATTTATATATAATGATGTTTGATAATTATTTGATATATAATGTTTATAGAGTATACCAGAGCAGAGACATCGAGTAATAGACAAACAAGAACACGTCAACCTACTCGTTCCACTTCTAAGTTAATATAATGAAATGTGTGTTATATTGCATATAAAAGTATAGGTTGGTTTATTATATTCAAAAGGTATATTTAATTAAAGAAATCATATTATTAATATTTGAAATGTCCGTATTGTTGATTGAATAGTTAAAATTGCTGATTTTATTTGATTATTATTGATTTATTTTGTCATAATTCTTATTAATAAAAATTATTAATGTTGAGGATATTGTGGATTATAAAAGTGAGAATATTTTTATTTCTAGTATTAATTTTTCTGAAAATTTATTATGCTTTTATATATGATAAATAATTTTTGGAAAAGATTGGCTACTTGATAGGTGTCATTAAGACCGTGTGTGCACAGATAATGATTTTAGAGTGGGGTCCTGATTGAGAAATTTAATTGTGAAGCTTGATTGACGCGTAACTCTCGGGCAAAGTGTATGAATTATGGATAGTTATTACTGTGACCAGTGGCTCGGTAGATGTTTAGCTCTCGAAAACCGCTAGTAAGTATTGGAATAAGAGACGGACAACGGCTGATAGCTCGGTGGAAGTTTAGCTCTTAGGAACCGGTAGTCATTGGATATATAAGTGAGTCGAATGACTTTATAGAATTTTGGTTTAGGATTCTACCACTAATTTCCACCAAAGTTATTTATTGATATTATTTTTTATTTTTATCTTTTTATCATATATTTGTTTAAGTAATGGTATTTGGAAGTCATATGTTTAAGAAAGTTACCAAATGATTATTTGGTGTATTTATATATATATCCCCATATTTAAAAGACTTATAGTTGGATATATATACATATAGTATTTGATAAATTAATGATTTTTTTAAATTCAATTCCATCCTAAATATTTATAATAAATGTTTTAATAAAAGAAGATTTTCAAACTAATATACGTTTCTTTATATTAGCTTACTCAGTAAAATCTAACTCTCCTCAACTATTTTTTTAGAAATTTGGAAGTCTTCAATTAGTTCACCTTTTCTATGCCGGACTCATTCTTCACCAATTGTATTATGTAGGTCCTTGTAATGTTATTAATATTTGTGAAATGATTTTTAGCTAATCTAGACACCATAGTAGTATTCAAGAATTGTTGTTATATATTTATATTGCATTGTAATATGTATTTTTATATATTTGAGTTGAGATATTGGTGATTTGATGACATTGAAGTTGTGGTGGTTGAGTATGTATGTATATTGGGAGTGTATTGGCACTTTTATAGGTTTTGGTTTTGTCCTAGTATAAAGAGACCTTTGCTGGATTTTTTTTAAAATTTTAAAGTTAGTTTTATTTTTATAATAAATTTCTTAGACTTACTACGAGTTTCGAAAGTTTGTTGCTTTCTCATTTTTTTGTACCGGTCATGTATCCTTGGATGTTCAGGTCCTAACAAGTACATGGAGAAAATTGAGATGTGAGATAGTTTCATAGATTAATAAATCAGTACAAAAGAGAAACTACCGAGTAAAATATGTTGCATAGCTCACACAAGGTTCAATAGTTGATATAGATGTAGTTTTCCATCTCGCAACTTGAGCTATATCAAAACAAAGAAACAAAAACTATCCCATAATGAATTTGTTAATTAAATTACTTTTTTTTCCTTTTTTTGCACTTTGATAGTTCTAATTAACTCAGATACACAAAGGGGCTCTATATCAATATCCTTGTTATTAAAAAGAATTAAAAAGGTGAGGGAAAAAATTAGAAAAAAAAAAAAAAAAGAACCGAAGCCATGAATTTGACTTTAAGAAGAGAATGCAAAAAAGGGTTGTAATGGTTACATTAATTTACATTCCTTTATCGTCCTTTTAACGTGTGAGATAATTTTAGCCGCTGAATTCCAGACAATTGCTCCAATAGCATCGGTTGCTTCACCGACGGCATCGAGTGAACTTTTCACAGGGCCATACAAATGATTAACCTATTTTACATTTTTAATATGGCAAACGTTCGCATTTTTATTTTTGACTTGTTTTCAAACTTTTTAATTATTGAAGTTTTTTATCTTGCAAATTCATATCAGAACACAGTAATTGTGTATAACAAAAAAATCAAAATTAACAAGACAAGAAAGAGATGACATGACCGAAACTAGAAAAAAGAGTTTACATAAAAAAAATAGTATAATAAAATGAGAAATATTATAGACTTTTTCACAGCTGCATAGTAGTTATTAGTATAGGTTATTGTGTTATAAAAAAGATTAAAAGTATATGAAGTGCAGAAGATTTAAAAAATTAAATTAAATTAAAATGAAAATTTAGAAAATTTAAACATCAAATCTATACTTGGCCAATTAATAATGACAAATTTTTTTTTGAACCAAAAAAAAAATTGTTCTCTCATATTTTTTTATTCGAATTTTGCAATAGTCAAAGCTCATCTTATTGGATACAGGTATCAAATGTAAATAATAATAGTAATAATAATAATATAATAATAATAATGTCAAAAAAACTTAGTGCATGGACATACCAATCTGTTGAAAAGTGAAGACGTAGGGCCAAGATCACCTTCTGACGCAGGTTCCTCGGATGCTGGAAGATCACTCTTCTTTTCATTGCAAAGGCTTTTCAGTTGTGGTAAATTTTCCAGTGTCAACAACTCCAACATTATTAACATCTTCCTCCCCACTTGCAGAAAATGCATTCCTGACATTTAAAACTTCTAGTTTGCTGAAAGAGTCTGCTACCAGTTGGCCATGACAGATATCCTCCAAATTCATTAAATTATCCAGAAACAAGGACTGCAGGATGGGAAATGCAGGACATGTCGACCACTTGGTTGAATTCATGACAATGTGTCGAATCAAAGAGTCATTTTGAAAATGGAGATGCCTCAGCTGTGGAAAGGCGCCATCCCCATCAAGATCATACAACACATTCTCTATCCCCCTCACTTCATCTAAATACAGATCCTCCGTTTCCTTTAATAACATTTTAATCCCTCGCTCCATACGAATGTTTGTTTTGAACCTGAGCTTGAGCATGATTGAGGATTCATTGTTCACTCTCCAGTCCCACCCATCTCCTATGACAATTCTGTAATCTTTCAACCCATTGAAATTGCAGAACAGAGACTTTGGTAGCAAATCGGCATGTAGAACTTGCATTTCTAAGGTTGTCAGACCAGACAACTGCTCCAGCTCACGAATGGATGCATTACCTTCTTCGTCCCACTCTACAAAGCTGTTACTCATATGCAGTGCTTCCAACAACGTCAGCTTTGACAAGACATTTGGAGGGATAACTTTGAGCTTGGAACAATTGCTCAAATCCAACAACTTTAGGTGAGTCAATTGCTCTATTTGTCTTGGCAATTCAGAAATGTAGGAGTCGGCAAAACTCAAGACTTGTAGTTGCTTCAGCTCACCAATAGCAGTTACATTATCCAACTGGCCTCCATGCAGACACAAAGCCTGAAGGTTTGCAAGCAAATTAAGTGATGAAAGCATAGAAACAAAGTGTATCCCAGTGAAATCCACAACTTTAAGTTTGTTAATCCCTTTAAAGAATACATCAGGGATCTTCAAAGAACGATCTTCGGTCATAAGAAATAACAGCTCTGCTTTCTGACATTCCAACCCACAAAGAAACTTTCCAAAATTTTTCACAGGTTCAGAGTAGTTACTAGTATAGGTTATTGTTGTATTCTCATCTTTTTTCCAATCAGACATAGCCCACTTGATACCCCATATGCATATTTTTATTTAACTAAAATCTTTATTTTTCTATATAGGGTTGCTTGCATAAGGAGGATACCTAAATCAAATAGCAAAAGATCCCTAATTAAGGAGACTTTAGGATAGAAAGAAACACTCTCTTAATATGTATAGAATTTTCATAAAAAAAGAATTTTATTCCTCTCAGATTTAAGCATCGCTATCCTTATAAATAGGATCCTATATTGCTCATTCTCATTCATTCTATTCCTCTCATATTTATTGCTCTTTTATCTCTCTAAAACTCTCTCTCTCTCTCTACCTTCTCTAACTTATGTATCGGAGGGTTTGTGGAGATCCTCCCCACCTCTCACCTTGCCCTTCATTGATCACTTGCAGGTTGCCAACTCAGGAGTTCTGGAAACAAGTTATCAAGTAGCGCCATCTGTGGGAACCTCTTGAGTTAAAAGTCATTTAAGCATCTACCAAATAAGATCTTGGCATTATGACTTCCAATCCACCATCAATCTCAACTCCCGACATGCACTTCAATCCATTTGCCGCTATTCCTCCAATCAATCTATCTGCCCCCATTCCTCTAATCAATCCATCTGCTCCTTTTCTTCCAGTTAACCCATTAGCACCTTTTCAAACAATAATTTTGTTGGCTCCTTTTCAACAATTGGACCTCGTCTTAAACCCCAACTGGAGCATACACTCCCCCTGGTAATACTCAAAGGTGGATAGCTTTTGGCATAAACTTTCTTTATTATACCCCTCTTTAGCATGATATTAGACCTATACCTTCTGTACCTTTTCCAAACCTACTAGAAACTCTTATTATAAACACATCAAACCTAAACACAGTAACCCAAACACTCAATCTATCCCTAATGAGCAAAGAAGTGATGATTCAAAATATTCAAACCTATATGACCCTCATGCAAAATAGTTGAATGCCTTAATCTAAAGTGGTAATCCCAGAGCAACTCACACGAAAAATAATATAACACCACCAGCAACAGCTTCGGAGGTACTTAGAGGAAATAGAGAAAAATATAAAGCTCCAGAAGGAGAATCTAGCTCGACAATCTCGACCCTAGACGATTCAAAGATAGCTCAAAAAGTTAAAGAAGTCATGCATAAAGCTCATACCGGGCCAAGGAAAGAAGATGAATGTGTTATGAAAGGAAAGACACCCTTCATAAGCAAAATAATTTGGATGGGAGATTCCAATTAAATTCAAAATGCCTCAATTAAATCAGTTTGATAGAACTAGAGATCCAATCAACCATATAGCCTCATTCTAGGCCAGGATGTTACTCCAAAAGTGAATTATAGAATCATATGGTGAGTTTTTCCTAATACACTCATCAAGAATGCCCAAAAGTGGTTCCATCGACTTCTTGAGAATTCCAACTCCTCCTTTAAAGAATTAATCGAAAAATTTCAGACTCAGTTCATCACCAATATCTCTCCATCCAAAAATATTAATGATCATCGGATGTGCAGACAGGAGGTCACTGAATCACTGTGAAGCTATTTGGATCAATTAAATAAAATAGCCATGTAAATTGAAAATCTAGTAGACAAGGTAGCCATAAAGGCTTTAAAGAATGAGATTCAACTCAGAAAGCTCAAAGATAAGATAATGACAAAAGAACCTAGCACCTTTGCTGAGGTAATGGTAATGACGATAAAGATGATAAAGATTGATGAAGACAAAAGGATGCGCCAGGATGACGAGAAAGCACATTCCAGGAGAGATGAAAAGTCAAAACCTAGAAGGCCGAGCTTCCAGCAGTCAAACTTTAAAAACCTGGTAGAAGGATTTGAAAAAGAGGCTGAGAAATATATGTGACTAAACACCTCCAGATCCAAAATCCTAATGTAGGTTAGGCAACATAGTGTGGGCATAACTCCAACTAGAAGACTGAGTCCAACCATGAGAGCCATGTAGGATAAGAGATAATACTGTTAATATCACTAGTCGAGAATTAAAGATTGTCATAGAAAGATTAATACATAATGATAAACTCAATAACTTTACTGACACATCCAGAGGGAGCAGAGATCTGGATGATCGACTGGGGATCCACAGTTACATCCCTTTTCCATCATTCACAATAATCATTGTATCCATATCTCAAATTAATTAAAATTTATAGTCTATCATCTATCATATTGTTGCATAACAATCTTAGTGTAACCCACTAGGTGGCACATTCTATGACAATCCTTCAAAACATTTATTATGAATAGAATAATGAAATTTATATTAAAATATACAACATCCATCAATAACCATTAGCAATCGCATTTATATATATAAAAACATATATACTCGATAATAATAAGATATAACATTTAATACGATATAGTATAATGAATAATAAAATTCATAATTATTCAAAATATGGATGCTAATGACATATTCTATATGCAATGCATATATATAATAATAACTCACAATATTACTGCACTCCTCTACTCCAGTTCGGTTGGCCTAGCCCGGTCCAGTCGGCCTAACTCGTGTTGCAACTAAAAGGAGAAAGTAATAATAAATGAATAATTAGAAATAAATTTCTAATTTTATACTTTTAGAATTTCTAAAGAGCGACTCAATTTAAGACACGACTAGACTAAAACTCATAATTTAGGATCAACCTAATGTCACATTTTACGAGAAATTTATCAAAATTTGATAGAATTTTCTTTGTAAAATGAATATCCTTCTACAAAAGTAGAGTTGTTTCTGCATGTAAACATACTTCAAATAACTCCACAACACCACATTTTAGGTTGGCCCCCGAACTACTATTCACAACAAACCAAAAACCAATTAAATCCAAAATTAATAAAATACCATAAATTTCAATAATTCACCAAAAATTATAAAAATTTATTTAAATATCACAAATCAATTTATTAACATAATAAAATCACAAAAGATATTTATTTCCAAAATGAATAATAAAATCCTCATTTATAATTAAATTTCATTATTAAAAATATATTCTACCAATATTCTAAATTAAATATCATTAATTAAAATTAATTATTTAAATTGCTCAAATATATAATAAAAATAACTAAAAACTCATTTAAGCTTAAAAAAATAAATAAAATTTATTATTCATATATTTTCCAAAAATTACTAATAATTAGCTAAAAACAGTGAATAATTTACAATTATTAATTTAATCATTTTTATTATTCAAAAACTATTCAGAACATAATAATTAAAAATAATTTTAATTAAAATATAAAAAAATTACTAATTTTTCCAAAAATTCATTTTTCACTTAAACATTCAAAAATTCATAACAAAAATTCTACACATAATTTTTATAAACTTCCTTCATGAGATTTGCTCCAAATAATTAGTAGAATTTATTAAAAATATAATTGTCTCAAGCCCACAATAGTGCCAAAACAGTAACCTCGAGCTTAGAATAGTGATTTTCAAAAATAATTTCCAAAATTAAATCTAAATACATTTTTGTAAAGCTTATAATCCCTACAACAATAATCTACAATCAATTTAATATAAATCAAACTAATTTAACTCAATTTAACAAAATTAAACAAAAATGGATAATTTCGAATTTACCCAAAATTAAAGACGTTAAAGGCTCGAATCAGATGAGTTAAGGGAGGAGAAACGAAGCCCACTCCAAGATGAAGAAATTGAGCTATCAACCTTGGCCTGAGATGACCGGAATTGACACCAGCGAAGGAAAGAAGATCTGGCTAAATTTGAAAATAAAAAGAGGAGAGAGAGAAGAAGTTGACCGACGAGCTGGAGGAGTTTAGGACGGCGGCTGGTGACATCAATCTTGGATAATCGGACGGTGGTGTGGAGGAAGGGCTGGTAGTTGGTTCGTTCAACCATGGTAGAAGCAAAGAAAAGAAAAAAAAATGAAGAAGGGAAAAAGAAGAAGAAATGCACTGTCACTTTGTTTTTCAAATTTTTTTTCTAAAAGGACAAAAAGAAAAAATTTAAAATATCTTTCCCAATAATTTCATCCACACAATATATTAAAATATATTCTAACAACAATTATATATGTTAAAGTATTCCAAATACACTAAATCAATAATTTATATAAATAATAGTTTTAATAATATTAAAATAATATTCAACACCAACATTTAAGCTTAATTTCACAAATAATCAAATATCAAAATTTACTAAAATAATTATTAACATTGTAAATCCCATAAATTTAATTTTATAATTTATAAAAATTCAAGTTATAATATTGTCCTTCATCAACATCAAAGCCTGAGTCATCTGAAGGAAAAGACACACATTATCAACTTGGGTAGATATGGATAAGTAAACAAAGTGAAAGACAAATACCTCTAATGAGTGCCCAATTATAGAGTTATACAACTCCTCCTTATCCACATCCATCTAGCGTTGGATATCTTCAAGAAGTCATAGAGAATCGGCATATTGGTCCCTCACTTGAGCATTTAAGATACTCTGAGGCTTCATCTTTTTTAAGATCTAGGACCTCATGTTCGGACACCTAGATAGCTTTGGACACTTAACAAAAACTTCCTCGCATAACTCTTCAACCTTCAAGTCTTCATTCAAGGCCCCCTTCTTTTGACCCTCAGAGTTCTCCATAAGAAGATTCAGTAATAGCTTCTACTTTCTGGCTGGGTATAGCTTCAGTAGCGACCTCCATAGCAAGAGGCTAAGATGTAGAAGAAAAGATGTGCACATCCTCCTGAGTTTCTAACTCATCATTTATAAGTTGAATCTCATCCGCAAAGGCAAAATAGTCAACCATCTACAAATAAAAGAGAAAAACAGAAGTCAGAGAAATACCTTCCGAATCTTAACACTTACCACTGAGATGTATATAGTCTGGACAGACTCTCTAAAAATATCTCTTAGATAGATTTTCAGTAAATCTTGCGGTAGCTATGACCATCTTTGTATCCTTATTGAATAGCCTCGAAGGACACTTCACCTTGTGGTAGTCGTCAAACCACATCCGCCGGATATAGATGAAGTTTGAAGGATGTTTAATAATAAAAAACCTATGTCTCCACTTCTTATGGAGATTTGGAAGTTTTACGAAGAGCTGATAGAGAGAACATTAACTCTCCTTTTTTCTTATTCAAGCTGTAGAGGTATGGCAGGACATCTAGGTCTAGCTCTCTACCCTCCTCATACATTAATTCTATGAAACCGGTTAAGATCCGGTAGCTATTATGATGGAGTTGCCTAGGAGCTATATTGTACCTATTTAGAAAACTCCTAACAAAAGGGTCTAAGGGGAACTTCAATCCCCCCCTCCAATTGATCGAAGTATACACCTAATCTATTAAAATCCAATACGGGTATGGGCTTTAAAGTTCTTATTTACAGTGTGCAAAGCAAAGTCTGCTGGAATGCTAAATTATCTATGGTACCATTTTAGCATGTTCTCATTTATCCTAAAGATAAACAAGTCATAACTAACTTGCTCTCATAGAGCCATGGATCCTATTTAACAAACAAGAAAAGAAGAATATAAAGGAGAGAAGAAGTTTCACCTAGAAAAGAAAGAGAAAAATTTATTGAAAAAGGCTTTAGAACACACGAGAGAGAATTTAGCAAGGGAAAAAGACAATAAATAAAGCAAAAAGTGCAACAAACAAATGGGTCTAGCCTATTTAAAGCACAATGAAAGGTTTTGGAATGACCATCATTGCCTTTATAAATGTTTTCCTCTCTCTCATAACATCAAAAGCAATTCTAGTAATGAGAAAGGCCTATAAATTGAGCAGTTATTTTTATGGCAGATAAAACATCCCATCTTCTAAAATGCTAATAGACGTGACTGTTACATGATTCAAAATTCAAAGGCAAGTCAAAAGACAAGGCAGTTGATAATCCCACTCCTCTCACTGCCAGCTGTCTTCATCATCGGCACTCAGGCGCTTCTAATGCACCAGGATTCTAAGTCTAGTGATTGAAGCTAGCACCCTCAAGTAACTTCTATAGTACTAAGGTTCTGAGCATGTAAGCCTTAAGTTATAGCACCGAACATCTAAGCCTCAAGCATTTAAGTCCAACAACTGAAGTTGGCACCCTTAGGTCGCTTCTATAGGTATGAGGTTTGGCACTCGGGCCGCACTTTTAATGTATCGAGGCAATACAGTACTTGGGCTGCGCTTTTAATGCACCAAGCATCAAAACTCTAGTGATGGCTAGTTTCGTCAAGTTGTCTCTATACTGGCGGGTTAATCCCTCACATCAAACATTTTTTTGTTGCAGGTTTTGTGCACTCAAGTCCAGTTGGCAGTTCAATGATGTTTTAATACAATGATTACATGACTTGGTATCGAGTTTTATTTTTTTTCCTTTGTTACTGAGGTTGGCCACCTAAGCTCACCTTTTTATATCAGATGCAATGATGTTTTTCTTTACCTTAAAAACTCGTATACATCGAATATAAATATTCGAACATACTTTCAAGGGGAACTCTTGATACCCCATATGCATATTCCTATTTAACTAAAGTCTTTATTTTTCTATACAGGGTTGCTTGTAGAAGGAGGACACCCAAATCAAATAAGAAAAGATCCCTAAGTAAGGAGACTCCTAGATAGGAAGAAACTCTCTCCTAATATGCATAAGACTCTCATCAAAGAAGAATTCTATTCCTCTCAAGTTTGAGCATCACTATCCCTATAAATAGGATCTTATATCCCTCATTCTCATTCATTTTATTCCTCTCATATTCATTGATCTCTTTATCTCTTTAAAACTCTCTTTTTCTCTACCTTCTCTGACTTAGGCATTAGAGGGTTTGTGAGGATCCTTCCTACCTCTCACCTTACCCTTTGTTGATCACTTGCACGGTTGCTAGCTCAGGAGTTTCAAAAATAAGTTATCACCACCTATTTTCACATCCATTTTTAAAACCACAAGCAAATTAAAGGAAAAAAAAAGGAGCAAAAGTAAAAATTAGCTCATTTTTCCTTGCAATAAAATGATGAATACTCCATGGACATGCAATGTTCTTAATAGCAACTACACTTTTGAATGCTATAACTGAAATGAAGTGAGAGAATTTGAAGCAACGGAACCTTTCATTGCCTTTTTCTTAAGTTTCTTGCAATTGAGTACACAACTAAGTCTCTTTAACTTATATTTTTATAGCAGCTCTAACTGCAGTCTGTTGATGTTAATGCCACACTTTTGCATGCTCCAACTGAAATGAATCGACTGAATTTTAAAACCAACAGAAGATGGGTAACCAAAAACAGTTGAGAGTAACCAACGGAAGAGTCGAAATTGTAAATTATTATAGGCTGAATTGGGTTGTCAAAATCTCAGCTTCCTACACTGCTAGGTGCCAAAAAATTAAAGAACTTCCCTGTGATGTTTTCAACTTGACACATGGCACAATCTATATATGGTGGTAACTTACAAGTCTTCAGCTTTTATATATATATATCAGTTCGCTCAGTTTTGGACCTTTTTTTTACCTAATCAAATTAACTAAACTTAACTAATTCAGAATTGAACTAAATTCAATTAATTCAAAAAATTGAACTGAATTGAAATAACTGAATTTTTCAAAATAAAAACTGAACCGACCGAATAAACTAAATTTTTATAAATATATACTTTATTTTTATTTTTTTATCACATTGTTATAATATAAAAATAAAAAAAGTAATTAAATTTCAGTTAATTCGGTTAACCGATTTTTTGACCCTAAAAACTGAACTGAATCTAAAATTTGAATTGATTGGGTTCAAAAATAAAAAATACTAACTATCTAAACCAAGCCGAATCAAATTAGATCAGTTTAATTTTCAGTTTAGTTGGTTCGGAAGGGTTGCACACCCCTATTCCTTAGGAATAAGATTTTATGAATTACAGTTAATTTATAAGTATTACTTTTTAAAAAAGTTTAGTTTGGTTTGCAAAATCGGAAACAATTAGCAATATATTTATTTATTAATGTGAACTCGGTGATTAGTTTTAGCAAATTTATTTTGTACTTAGTTTAGCAGTAATTACACGGTTATCATTTTTATTGAATTACTTGATTACAACAGTAAATGCAACAGATATAGTTTGTAGTAAACTTGATTTATATAAATAATTTAGCTTATAATTAAATCTAAACACTTGTGGTTCATATTCCTTATATTATACCATGATGACTCGTATCTTTTCTTAATATTGTATTATATATTTATATATTTATATTGGTAATATTCTTTCTATTACAACATGATGACTGCTAGTAGTAGGCCATTGTTGTAATTGACCACCAGTAAATCAATTATGCCAACAAAATCATAAGGATCAGATTTTAATTAGTAGAAGGGCTAAAATTAGCTTCATGGATCCTTACGCATGTATCAAAAGATTAAAATGAACCTTTATTCGAACACCAACTAAATGCTCTCATACCATCTCCAGTCCAAAATTTTTGAAGAAATCCTGACCCTAATCTTTCCTCTATCCCTTTCTCCAAGATTGTTCAGAACCTTTTTGCCGTATTCAATGTTATCGGAAGAACCCATAAAGTAATACTCGATGGATCTGTTTATATGAAAAAATCTCACAAGGTCAAAAGGATTATGCAATGATTGTACTCTCTGTTCAATTTGCTAAGTTTGGGGTTAATGAGATACATTAAGATTTAATGATAATAATAATAATAACAACAATAATAACGGTTGAGATGGGCTCCGACGAAACCGAATTGGTTGGTTAATCTTTTCAATTTTCTGAATAGAACTAATTTTTTGGGTTCGGTTCTATTTTTATAGTTAAAAAATCGGTTAATTGAATTAACCAATATTTTATTTATTTTTCATTTTTAAATATTATAATAATATAATAAAATAATTTATATTTATAAAAAATTGATTTGTTCAATCGGTTTGATTTTCATTTTAAAAAATTTAATTATATCAGTGAATTCAGTTTTCTGGATTAATTCAGTTTAATTTTTCTGAGTTGGTGTGGTTTGATTCTTGTTTAGTTTGGTTCAATTAATTTGATTCAATCAAAATATGGTCCAAAACCTATTTAACCGATTGAATGCACACTCTTAACTGACTGTAGATTATTTTTACTTAACTAATGCTGGTATATACATTTTTATCATCTTGTCAAAATTAAATTAAATTAGGTAGAGTTGGTGGATGATAATTGAAAATAAAAGAAAGTAAAAGAGAGATATGCAAGGATATTTTTTTTTTTTTGAAATTTCGTTTATGATCCCATATTCAAGAGGGCTATCAACTAAGAAGGATGATATTTTTATCGCCTTTCATAATATGTTTATAATTGTCCAACGCCCAAAAGTCAAAGCCATGGGCTCAAGTTTCCACTATGGGTAGATTGAATAGAAATTCTGTTTCACTTTTGAGCTACAAGGGCCAGAAATTTTCCTCAATTTGTCTTAAACTCATTTTCAACCTTTAGCCATTGATTTGATTTGTTTAGAAGCAAACCATACTGCTACAGTGTGTTTTGCAATATGGAATCTTCTTCTTCTAATTCATCTGTATCTGAATTTGACGGTCTTCCTAAAGAAACCAGCTGGGGAGGTATAGAATTTCTTCAATGGAAAGGCTTTTGGTATGCAAAGCCTCACCTTGCTGCTGCCAGTGCTGCAAGATCACATTTCAAGGCTACTGACGAAGATGTAATCTTAGCTTCTTCTATGAAAACAGGTAGCACTTGGCTCAAAGCAATTATACCTTGCATCATCAACCATGACAAAAAAGACAACACTAACAATCATGATCAGGACTATGATCCCTTTGTGGAAAACCATCCTAATGCGCTTATGCCAGCTTTAGAAACACAAATTTTTTGCCAGGATTTAAATCCTGACCTTTCAGGTATGACTTCTCCTAGACTATTTCGAACTCATATGCCATATGCAATGCTACCAGAGTCTATCAAGAAGTCTACCTGCAAAATTGTGTACATCGCTAGAGATGCTAAGGATGTATTTGTGTCCTTGTGGCATTTCTTGAACACGCAAATTTCTTGCCCTCTAAGAGAAGCATTTGATAGTTTTTGCAAAGGGATCCATCCCTTTGGGCCTTTTCATGACCATGTTTTAGGATACTGGAAAGAGAGTCTCAACAGGCCTGAAAAGATACTATTCTTGAAATATGAAGACCTCAAGACTGACCCGAAAGGGCAAATCAGAAAGCTGTCTTATTTTCTCGGAAGGCCTATTGTGAAGGAGGAAGATTTGGAGAGGGTGGTGTGGAAGTGCAGCTTTGATAGGTTAAAGAACTTGGAGATTAACAGAAGTGGAGTTGATCCTAATCTTGGGTTTGCCTATAGATCATATTTTAGACTTGGTTTAGTTGGTGACTGGAAGAACCATTTATCAGTAGAGATGAAAGAACAACTGGACAAAATTACAATGATGAAGCTAGAGGGGTCTGGATTGGATCTTTCAAACACACTGTAGAAGAGTTCACACATCCAAATGACAGGTAAGTTAATTTGCTTAGTGCTCTACTAGTTTGGGTTTCATGGCTAATAGAAAAGATAATTATTCAATGTTTATGTGGTTTGAACTCGTGATAAATGTAATTGTGTTAAATTAGTTATCTAAAAAAATTTATTGTCCTTATAATTTTATATGTGTTTATATATATCACTATATTTTATATATAATTAATGAGAGAATAATCGAGTAATAATTTTTGTCTAATAATATTATAAGGTGTAA
Source organism: Mallotus nudiflorus (assembly GCA_947683625.1). Taxonomy (NCBI): domain Eukaryota; kingdom Viridiplantae; phylum Streptophyta; class Magnoliopsida; order Malpighiales; family Euphorbiaceae; genus Mallotus; species Mallotus nudiflorus. The sequence goes on from CANTUR010000857.1 coordinate 540,884, forward strand.
GGTGTCATCGTTGATTTAAAGAGAAAAAATTTTCTGAACGATAAATTTTACACATTTATAGTTTCATTGCAACCGCCCAGTCATACAGCATAACTCAGGCCGTACCAAGCTAATCTTGGAATTGATTTTTTTTTTGGTTTTGCTATTACAAATTGAGAAGGGGGACTCTTTGCCAGATTCCTTACTGTATACCTATAAGAACTTAACTGTTTAGCCAAAGCAACACGAATAATCCTAAAATTAAATTATATCTAGCTCATTTATTTTGCTATAAATTTTTTTTTAAAAAAAACATATCTATCAGTATATATATGATCAAGTGATTTTAATCTCTATTTTAACCCTAAAAAGGAATTTTCAATTACTATCCAAGTAGCAATTTCATCTTCTAACAAATTTAGCTAATTTCTCCCTTAATGTGATAAAAAATGCTTCATATATATCACTTGAATTTACATTCAATAATACCTTGTAAATATTGGCGGAAAAATGAATCCTAAATTAGTAATGGACTAATGGATTTAGATAGTAAATTTTTAATAATTTTGGAGGGAATAATGATATGAAAAATTTGAATTTTGTATTTTTGCAATTTAAAATTATTAATTTGTCTAAAAGTAATAGTAAAATAATTAACAAAATTTTATTATAAAAATTTCAATGTAATATATATATATATATATATATATATATATATATATATATATATATATATACTTTTAATAAAAAAGTTTTATAATAACTTTCTAAATTTTCACTTTTATATTTAATTAATTTTTAATTTTAAATTTATTAAAATTATTTAATAATGACTCCCTTCGTTCCAAACTAATTGTCTCCTTTTTAAATAAAAAAAAAACTTCAAAATATTTGTCACTTTTATATATCCAATGCAACATTAATTTTTTTTTTCCAGATTTATCTTTAAGTTACCCTTATCTAATTGATTTTGCAAAATTCTATAAGTCTTAAATATATCTTGAAAAGGATAATTTAGTTTCATTTAACTATTTTATAAGCATATTATATGCTTTCTTAATCCAAGTAAAATATTAAAAAGATATAGTAATTAGTCTATAGCAGATGGAGTATATTAAAATGTATATATTATTTAAAAGTAGCGCAACACACAGATTTATGACTAGTTGATGTTTAATTTTTTATTTCTTAAGCTATAATCTCAAATATTTGGTGTCTCTTTTGTAAAATTTTTTATCTTTTTTTTTCCTTTATGTAGATGTTTTTAGATCTAGTTGTTTGATTTTTAACTTTCTATGTTTTCATAGTTTGGTCTATTAAGAGCTTAATCTTCATCTATAAAAGAATTATTGTTTTCAATAATTTTATATTTTTTAATTATTGTTTTTCTGTATCTTTGGATGTAACTTGTAATCAATAATTTGATCTTTGTTTTCTTTTCTCAAAAAGGAAATCCATCAACCAATATATATATATATATATATATAAAAGACAAATAAACTGATGGTGATTTTTAGCATGTGGAAAATCTTTAAGATTCATGGAAATAAATTCCATCGAGCAGGTGGAGTAATAGGCCCTTACTTCACGGAGCCGGCATAGATTTCGGATCGGATATTTTCTTGCAAAGAATTAAAAAGTGAAAAAAAATAAAAAATAAAACGATAAATTCTGTTTAAAGATAATCTGAAATATATAATTTAAATTTTATTGTTATCAATTTAGAAAGTAAAGAATATTCATATTGCATAATTTATCAATACTTAAATTATATATATGATTCTATTAGTAAAAAAAATATGGTCAGAAGTCTAAATTAAAGAACCTTTCCAGGTAAAGTTTATGAACAATTATCAAATTTTACACTTGATTATAAAATAATATTATAACTTCAATTTGTATATTTTCAGTAAGTTAATTTAACTTAATTACCATAGTAAAATCACTCGCTCAATAATTTTTTATGACATGACTATTAGAGTTGTCACGTCATCTGTCACATCTTAAGCTATATCGTTGTAAAAATCAAGATAATTTTTAGTAGTTATTATATTTCAATTTTCCCATAATATCAATTCACTCTAATTATTAAAAATTATTTTTTTCTTTTGATGATGTGGCAAATAATATAGTAATTTCGATAGTCGTATTGTGAAAATTAATGATCGAAATTAAGTAAGTGACTTTCCTATTAAAGTTAAATTGAAGTTAAGTAGTTGAAAAAATACAAATTAAAATTATTTTAATATTTTATAATCAAGTGTAAAATTTAGTGACTGTTTAGTAGAATTTATCCCCACCTTTCCTTTTGATGTATGACAATATATATATTACATGTGATCCTTAATGGATTCCTTTTTTTATTTTTATTTTTTTTTAAGTATTACATGTGATCCTTAATGCATTCCCTGATCCCACCAACTGATATAGCGTGATGGTGTATACTCTTGTATAAATTATTCCCTCCTCTGTTGACATTCAACAGTTTTATACACAATATAGTTGTAAAAAACCAAAATCAATATTTTGAGTATTACAAGTGATCCTTAATGGATTCCCTGATCCCACCAACTGATATAGCGTGATAGTACACTCTCGTATGAATTATTCCCTCCTCTGTTAACATTCATCGCTTATAACTTATATACACAATATAGTTGCAAAAAACCAAAATCAAACCTTTTGCACATGAAAGTCATTTTTCAAGGATGTATAAACTGGCCATTATTTATTTTATGGTGTGTATATGAATATGATTATGACTAATTTTTTAAAAAATATACAAAAAGCAGATATTTTTTTATAAAATTATGACATTTTTATAAAGATTTATTAACATGAATATCGCGTGTCATTTTATAAAAATAAAATAGAAACTACTATTCTGTTAAAAATCATTACCATTACAAAGGCTCAGAAACAATTGTTCAGAGCCCACAAAATCCTCTCTAGAAGATTACACTAAATCTTCAAAAGATTGTCTCAGAAATAAGTGGCCAATTTGCAGAGATTATCCCAACAAAATCCAATCATTTTGCTTGATTCACAGGCATAGGCAATGGCTATATAAAGCCATTTGCATGGGTGTGTGGCAGTGAGCGAAAACAAGCAAGTGCGAGTGAGCAAAACAAGAAAAGTGAGTGGTGTGTGTAGTGTGAGAGAGCAATTGTAATTTGTAAGCGTGTTGTGTGCCGTGGGGGGTACAAAATAAAAGTAAGGTGTGTAGTGCATGTGAGAGTATTTGTGCCAATGTATATATAGATTGCCATGGAGTGAGCCAATCCATTTATAAACAACTGCGTGCACTTCTCTTATTCTAATTCTCAACTTACCTTGTGATGGGGTCTTTTGTTAATGGAGTACCTGTGGAGAAATGTTGGGGAAATTGTCATGGTGAGTTTTACCAATGGCAAGGCTTTTGGTACTTGAAGCCTCATCTTCAAGCAGCAATGATTGCAAAAGCAAGATTTGAGGCTTGCAATGAGGATATTCTCTTAGCTTCATCTATGAAAACAGGCACCACTTGGCTCAAAGCTCTTATACCATCCATAATGAACTACAAGGGTCATGGCCAAGATGATAATAAAAATGACCCTTTACTCAAACACCATCCCAATGCTCTCATACCATCCGTAGTCCAAATCTTTCAAGAAAATCCTGACCCTGATCTTTCCTCTATCCCTTCTCCAAGATTATTTAGAACCCATTTGCCATTCTCAATGTTATCAGATTTCATCAAGAACTCGAGTTGCAAGATTGTTTACATCACTCGAAATCCTAAAGATACTTTTGTGTCTTTATGGCATTTCATGAATGCAAAAGCAATGCAAGAGGGAAAGGAACCAGTTCCTTTCAGTGAAGCATTTGAGAGCTTTTGCGAAGGGATTCATCCATTTGGGCCTTTTCATGATCATGTGTTGGAGTATTGGAAGGAGCACTTAAAGAATCCGGATAGAATACTTTTCTTGAAGTATGAAGAGATGAAGAGAGACCCAAGAGACCAAGTGAAGACATTGGCATTGTTTCTTGGAAGGCCTCTTGTCAAAGAGGAAGATGTTGATGAAGTGTTGTGGAGATGTAGTTTTGAAAGGCTAAAGAGTTTAGAGGTGAATAAAAATGGGTTGGATAGTAGAGTTGGGTTTGCTCATAGCTCTTACTTCAGGCTTGGCACAGTTGGAGATTGGAAGAACCACTTATCAAGTGAGATGAAAGAAAGACTGGATGAAATCACAAGAATGAAGCTAGAGGGATCTGGTCTAGATCTTTAAAATTCATGAAATTTTATAATAAGAAGAGGTTAACTCTTCAAGAGTTAAGTAATGTAATTTTTTTAAAAAAATTTCGTTATAAAAATTTAAGTTTGTGGGTTTTTACAACTTTAAAAATGATTTTAAAATACCAGTGAATAAATGATATAACAGTTACTTCTTTTTAAAGATACTAATTTAAATAAAAAAACTATCCATTATGTAATTTATCAATTTATTATTTATTTGACTTTACTGTAAACTAGAAAAATACCTGCGTATTGCGTGAAAAAATTTATTTTTTAAATAATTTATTTAATATAGTAATTATAAATTTATAATAGTGTTTTATATTTAAAAAAAAACAACATACTAAAAATTTGTTTCAATATTATTTATAGAACAAAATAAATTACAAACTATAATTAAGCTAAGAAAAATTTTGGCAAGTAATGCGTAAATTAGTAAATTATATAATATTAGTTAACAATTCTACAAATTTCAGATATAAAATAGCTCTTTAAAAAGCAATTTTAGTACTAGGAACACATCTACTTTGTTTACTGTGTCACTTCAAAGTTAGACTAACTTTCATTTGCTTCGACCAAATCTTCATAATCACTATCCTCACCATCTTCTTTCTGTATTTCTCTTCTTCTTGAGCTTCTTCTTAAACTTCCCTGTCTTGAGTTTTGCACTATAGTTCTTGAGCTTTGCACATTAGTACATGTCAATATTTATAGTATGTATTTCCATGTAAAATTAAGTGATTTGAAAATGAAGAGACAAAATTTGCAAATAAATAAACACTAAATAAAATATATTAATATCAAAATAATGTTTTTGAGACAATAAAAAAATTTTAAAGAGATAAATGTATCAATAAATTTTTAAAGTTTTGATGATAAGTTGTATAAATATGTGTCATATGACAATTAAATATGAATTTAAGTTAGTATAAAGAAAAAGGAAGTGATAAAATTTCTAAATAAATGAATACTAATTGAAATACATTAATAAAGGGTTAATTTGTGCAATTTTTTTGTCTTCGGTCATCAATATAGCGAGAAAAATAGAGCAAACCATGTGCTCAGTTTTATATATTTATAACCATATAAATGTTGTATATCCAATAGATGATTGATGTTAATGCCATGGCCTAGAAAAGCCCTTCTCTTTTCAATTTTTTTTAATATATATATAAAAGATTCATATTTTCATTAAATCTTTTTATTATTACTTTGTTATTTTCTATTTTGCAGCGTTATGCTTCAAGAGTATGTTTATCACTAATGACTTGCTGGATTCAACAAGATTTGCCGATTTTGTTTAAAAACAAAAATTCACCTTTTTTTCTTATAAAAACATGTTAGATTACACTTAAATATTTGTTTTGACTCGTTAGAGATTAACAATTGAAAACTCTCAATAAAAAAATTGATAAGCAATTTAAAATTTACAAATAGTTTTATTATGATGTGCCCCCAATTACCAATAGTAATTCCACCAAGATTTGATCATCACAATAAATTGAGAATTTTCCTTTCTTGTAGTTTTCCATACTTCATTAATTAATCAACTCCAACATGAATGAACTCCATTTTAATATATCACCCAATAATTTATTTATTGCATGTTGCCTATAAGGTTTTTAATATGTTAGTAATAAAAGATAAATTTATTCTTAAATCACTAATATATATATCAGCTAACATTTTAACAAGATGTATAAACTTTTAAAACAAAGATAATCAATTTTCATTCTTAAATCAGGATGTACAAAACTATTAAAAATTCTTCAAACTCTTCATGTTTCAAAAACTTTATAACTTATCTTTGTTTTCTATTTCATTTAAACTCTTATCTTTATAATTTTTTATTTTTTTGTGCGTTTCAATATAAAAATAAAAAATACATGATGTTTAAAAAGTTGTATATAATGTGGATTTCATTGTTAAAAAAATGAGTGTCAATAACTAATTTAATTAATAAAAACTATATAATATTTAACTATCACACAAATGTTTCTCTCAACTAATATAATTATTATAACAGCAAAATTTTAAAAAATAAAAGTATTATGATATGTTCTATTTTTAGTTTTTTGTAATTTTTATTCTATTAAACTTTTTTTAACAAATATTATTTTAAACTTTTTTATTTAATTATATTTATTATTTATTATTTATTATTTTAAAATATTTATACATGGGCATGATTGTTTTGCCAATTGTGAGAGCTCAGCCAAACTTGGCCAAGCAAACTATTGACCGAACATCTTAAGGGACTTTTTCAAAAACAACTAAAAAAAAGAAAAAAATTTTAATTTACAAAAATACTGTTTTTATAATTTTTTTTCTTAAAATATGGAACTATTAAAAAGACACATTTTTTTCATCCATCTCCTTCTTCTCAGTGCCTAATCCACATAAAAGTAAGTGGAGGCAATTGACTCTACTTGTCCTTTTATAATTGGTTTATATAAATTTTTATTTTATTATTATTTTAACTTATTCTCCTCACTTAAATTACATTTTTTTTTTAAGATTTACAACCCTTTTATCTGAAATAAAAATAAAACCTAATTTTTTACTTTTACAATTTTATAAGAAATTTGACACCACTTTAATATTCAAAAACACAACGGCGGCTTAAAAAAAAAAAACGACAAAAGTGTTACATCCTTAGAAAGCCACTTTTTATTTTTTATTTTTTCTATTCAATTCCTTTCAACTTTCAAGTTAGTGGTGAATCCACATAATTTCCCTCACTTGTCATTTTATAATTGGTTTATATGAGTTTTTATTTTATGATTATTTTAACTTGGTGCTTCTACTTAAATTACATTTTTTAAGATTTATAGCTCTTTTCCTTGAAATAAAAATAAAACCTAATTTTTCACTTTTACAATTTTATAAGAAGTTTGACACCACTCTAAGATTCAAAAACACAATAACGACTTTATCAAAAAAAAAAAAAAAGACAACAACATTACGTGCTTGCAATGCAATTTTTTAATTCTTTTTTTTTTTTCTATTCAATTCCTTTCAACTTTCAAGTTATTACTTTTTATCTATTTAATTAGGTTAGTTATGTGAAATTTTCTTGTATCAATTCTTTATAAGTTACTCTCAAATTGTTTTATTTATATATCTCTTGTTGGTGTTTGTAAATTATATGTAATTAAAAAAATTTAGATTGAAATATCTATAGTCTAATGATAATTATACTATTTTTGTTTTCATTATAGGATGGATAAATTTCTTAAGAGAAAATTACCACCACATCAATCTTTTTTCACTCAAGTATCTAATAATGGTGGAAAAAAACAATTTAATGAATGAATTTTTAAAAGTTGATTTGAAAAATCTTTCAACAGATCTTGATCGAAGATTATTGTAGTATTTAAAAAATCCCATGATTATTTAATGTTAGACTTTATATATATATATATATTTTTTTTTTTTGTGAGTTTGAATGTATAATTTATTTTCATATAAAAATTACCTCCACTAGCTAATTTTTCTAGATTTACCACTGCCTCTTCTTCTTTTTTTTTTTTTTTTCCATTTCAAGGCATGGGTTGTTTCTAAATTTGATTTTAGTAATTTTAAATGTAATTTTTGAAAACTGTCATTTAAAAAAAAAAAAAGAGATAGCTTTTTCAAGGCATGGGATGTATAATTTTTTATTTAAAAAAAGAAGATAGCTTATAAAGTAAAATTATGACCATAATTTTAGTTTATTTTTTTATTTTTTATATTGAACCTTATAAACAGTCTCATAAAAAAAGTAACGTAGCAATATAACATGATAATTTTTATTGAATTTGATTATATTATGACAACTTTAATGTGTCACATCATATAAATTAGTCATAATTATTTTGGGCAACTTCTATAATTAAAATCAAAGTTTTGTAACAACAAATATACAAATTAAAATTATGAAATCAAAATAAAATTTAGTGTAAAGTTTGATTACCTCTAATACAATTTATAATACAAATAATTATATAATTAAATTTATTAATTCAAGTGTTCCTTTCATCATCCAATATTTCAATTAGACATGTAATATGATTCAAAGTCTATAAGATTAAGTATTCCAGTTCTTGAATTTTATTACTAATCGATTCAATCTAAATTAGCCGACGAATTTTAGTATGTTAGTTTGATTATTTTGTAAAATTTGATCAACTTTGATTTTAAATTTCTAGTTAATGTAGTGTATATAATTTAGGTACTTTATTTTTTATCAATAAATCATATACACTATATAATTATAAATTTAACTATTAAATATAATATATTTAAAATAAATTAAAAAATTAGAAAAAAAAAACACTAATTAAAAAATACTTATAATAAAAGGAGGATGGATGCATAGAAAAAAGATGGAAATAAAGATTTTGCATACATTATAGACGAAATTGTCAATATCACATTGAATTGCATTTTGCACTGTAGTCACAATTTTCGTCCAAAAAAATCACTTTTTCTTTTAGAAAAAGAATCCATTAAGTATGGCACATTTTGCCAACCGAAATAAAGTTGAATATTAATATTTATTATATTAGAAAAGTAGACATGGAACATCACAACCAAATTATAGAATTAGTCCGTGATGATTACAGATATAAATAATACATGATTTCTACACAGCACACCCGTGAAGAAGTACTCTGTATATATGTATATATATACACAAACACACAATTATGTATACAATTAGATTGGTTGCTTTCAATTTACTACTTTTTTTTTTTCACGAACAACAGCAGTACTCATTGAAGAAGGAGAATACAAGATATATACAATAGTATTTCGGTGAAAAATAATAAGATTTCACCCAGATCATCTAAAAACTAAAAGATAAACAAGAAAATATAAAACTGAACAACACAAACTAGATGTGGTAAATTCATGAACTTTGAGTGTGCTCAACTTTATAAGAAAAATATTCAGTTCATTTTTTAAATTTGAGAAGGAAAAAATATATGAAGTTGAAAAACACATCATCAAACTTAAATACTGAACATATCAAGATCTATTGACAATCTCCTTAGATTTTAATCAATGAAAAACAAAACATAACTGTAATATCGCCAAAATATAACATAAAATGGGATAAACCCACACAAACTTGAGTTTTTAACTCATAAACTTTATTTATACATTAAAGACAAAAAAAAAACCCTGGTATTTTAATGATTGTTATGATCAGAATGGCCAAAAAAACCATTCAAAAACAGTTAGAAGCTATGAAAGAGACGACGAACAATGGCAAGGTGGAGAGAAAACGAGTGGATAAGAGAGAAGAATTTGAAGTCTTTCAATACAGTACATTTGGCATTTGGACAATATGTCTCTTTTAAGTTGTCTGTTGTTTACAACAATAATTAGCTAAAAACGCTATATTATGCACAATAATTAAAATTAAATTAGCTTTGTGTCATACCAAACAAGAAACAAGAATTGCCATCGGATAGAAAAACTGTCTCCCAATGAACAATGCTACTTTGTGTTTATACAGTATCATCGTCTACATAGGGGTGGTTGCTGGTTTTTAACCAGCAATCATCCACTACTTTTTTCTACTTTATTTCTTTTGTTTTCTAATCTTATAGTTTCATATCAAATAATAACAGTTATAGATAGTGATAGATAGTCATATTGTTTCAACTTTGTGAAGAAGGCCAAGCAAATATGCTCTCCTATGTTTCGTCTGGATTTTGATCATATGGGATTATAAGATGGAAGACATTCTCAAAAACTCCCTCCAATATGCTCCGTAGGCGAAGCTTGCATTCTCCAATAATGTTTAAAATCTAATGCCTTTTCACAATGAAGTTTCCTAGCTTGAAGTTGTTTCTCATATATTTGGACATATTCATCATAATCAGTTCAAGATATAATCAAGTCAAGCAAGTATTGATTGATGAAGAGCACTAGGTTGTTGCTGTCGCCGCTGCTCCTAGAAGCCTGTATTTGTGTTTCCTCAACACACTAGGTTGGTTTCCTTAATGTTGAGAAACAATAGTGCTAGGCCTGCTCTTTGTTTTGGACCTTTGTTTTCAAATCTTCATTAGTGTAAAAGCTTGCTTATGTGTACTGTTTGCTAATATATGATGTGCTATTGTTGTTGTTCAAAAAAATAATAATTAAAATTAAATTATTTGTTAGACTGATGTATCTAAATGCTTAGCTCTTTACCCCATTATCATTTTAGTAGGATAAGACTTACAATTACTATCTTTATCATATTAGTCCATTAAAATACACATAAGCTCATAAACACATATGATCATTTTGATTATAAATTGAATTTCGCACATATTCTCTTAAATTATGTTTGTTAATTTAATTTTTATAAATTAAAATATCTCACAATTAATGACAGTCTAATATATATATATATATATATATATATATATATATTTCACGTTTTTGTGTGTTTAATGTGTATCCATGCCAAAATGCATTGAACATACCAAAAATATATTGGTGCCATTTCTACAAATTATTAAAAATAGAAAACAGGTATTTTATACCGAAAACGCATTTTTTCAAATATTCCAATTATTAATTAATAAAAATAGCTATAGTTTGAATGAGGACAATGGTACAAATTGGATCCTCAATTTTTATCCGAAGTCTAGATGGACCTCCAATTTTTTTTTTCCAATAAGAACTTTTTCTTTTTAAACTGAACTATGTTGGACCTTCCTTTAAATTTTTTTTTTACAAATAAGTCCTATAAATTAAACAAAAATTTAATTTTTAACAGTTGACTAATAAAAGTTATTTAGATTAATAAATAAAGTTCATAAATTATTTATAAAAAATATATATAACCTAATTTCAAAATTTCTTAAAATATTTAAGCCTAAAAATAATTTTTTATTTATTTTTAAATATTTTAAAATTTTGTAAAATTTTTATATATTTTTTAAAAAAATTTATACACTTAAAAATTTTAACAACTTTACAATCACGCGATAAATATATAAGAAATTCATTAGTGTTATTCAAAAATTTCATATTAATGGCTGAACAATAAAATATTATTATTATCAGTTTAATGTTAATAGTTGACTAAAATAAAGTTACTTAGATTAATGAATAAAATTGATGAAATCTTTTTTCAAAGTTAAATCATTCGATTGTAAATTTTTTAAAATTTTGGGTCTATGCAAAATTTTTTAAAAAAATTAGAAAATATTTAAAATATTTAAAAATATAAAAAATATTATATTTTCTTAAAAAAATTTAAAATTTTCACAGTTAGGTAATATATATTTTTTATAATCAATTTATCAACTTTACTTATTAATTTAAATAATTTTTGTTAGTTAAATGTTAAAAAATAAATTTTTATTTAATCTATAGGATTTACTTGTAAAAGTTTTTTAAGAAAAAGTTCCTATTAAAAACAAAAAAAAAAATGTGGATGTTCAATCCGGATTTGGAGCAAAAATTAAGGGTCCAATTTGTACCTTTGGCTTTTGAATAGAGACTAATTATATCATTTATATTATAAAAATAAATAAATATAGAGTGTATTTATAAACAAATGGATTGTGAAAATCTCGATCCTAAACTATGCACTAAACTATTACTCCCCACGGCATATAATAATTAATTAACAATGATAATATGATGTGAACTCTATACTCCCATTAAACTATTATTACACTGACAAATATAACATTTAATTATTAGTATTATTAATAAAGTAGTCATTAAACTATTATCTTACTAATTACTATAATAATTAATTTTTTTTATTATAACTTGATATTTTATAAATTATTAAATTAATTTTGAGATATACAATGTTAATAGATATTTTAAATTTTTACATATTATGATAATTATTTTGTGTAATTTAATTAAATTCTAATATTGGTATTTATTTTTTTATTATGGTATTAATATTAAATTGAGATTTAAAAGTTTAATTTATTGTTATATATTATTTATTTATTTAATAATATTATTATTGTTATTAATTGTGAATAGTACTAATTTAGTGTGTTTATTATATTTTAATATTTATGGTAAGTTTAATTAGAAAAGTGGATATTTAATTTAAAAATATTATTTTTTAATGTTGTTTTGTCCTTTTTTATTATATATATATATATATATATATATATATATAAAGAATAAATTTTTCTTTCTTTCTTTCCCTCTTTCTTTCATTCCTCTTCTCTCTCCTTTCCTTTCCCCTTCCCCTTTCTCCTTGTTTCTGCGTTTTCCAAAAACACGCAAGTGCCACCATGCTCCTTCTTCCTCGTTCTTCACTTTCGGTGCTGCTACCTTTTGGAGCTCGTCAGTGCCAATTCCGACAGCATCAAGGGCTGAGACTGGACTCTTTTCGAAGCTTGTTCCTTGGATTTCATTTCCCTGAAGGTAATTCGCCTTATTAATATTGCATTCAGCTTCAATTTTATCAAATTCATTTTAGGGTTCATATTGTATTTTGTTGATTTTAAGTTCAATTAGTTTGAATTATGTGAAATTGACTTTAGATTAGTTAAATTGAAGTTGTAAGTTTTCTAAAAATGTGCTTAAAATTGATTTTGGAAATCATTGAATTTTGAGCACTATTCCAGGCTCAGATATTGTTCATGGGACTGTTCAGGCTCGGAAAATACTTTTTATTTTTAATAAATTTTAATAGTTATTTTAAGCATGTTTTGTTAAGAAAGTATAGTGAAATTGTGTTCCCATTATTTATTATGAATTTTTGAAAGTTTATGTAAAAATTGAATTTATGGAAAAATTAGTATAAATTGGTAAATTTTGTATTTTAATTCAAATTATTGTTAATTAGTACGTTTTGGATAATTTTTGAGTAATAAATGGTATTAAAATATTTTTTATGAATTATTTACTATTTTTAGCTAATTAATAATAATTTCCCAAAATATATTCAAATAATATTTTTATTTATTATTTTTATGATTAAAATGGATTTTTAGCTATTTTTATTATATAATTGAGTAATTTAAATAGTTAATTGTACTTTATGTTATTTAATTTTGAATATTTGAAAAAAATGGAATTTTTACTAATATTATTATTATTTATTTATTTTCTATAGTTGCGCCAAGATTGAGGCCTATCGGACCAGACCAGTCTAATATTTTTAAAGAAACACACAACTGTGAGCTATTATTATATATATGCATTGCACGTATAATAAATAATTGTGAGCATCCATATTTTAATAATATAAATTTAAGTATGATTTATTTTTATTAAATGTTTATATCTATGTTTGATATATATTTTGTATATTGCCTTGAAAATAGATGCTACCATATTTAAATTATGTATTTGATTATTTTTAATAATTATAAGAAATATTTGAAGAATAATAGTAGAACGTGCTACCTAATGGGCTACATTAGGATTGTGTGCGCACCAATGCGTTAGATTTTAGAGTTGAGATTTTGATGTGAGATTTGAATAACTGATTATTGTGATTGTGGTGAAAAAGAGATATGATTGTGGGAGCTTAATTGACCTAATGTCTCGGGGCTAGTCTATTGTCCAAAAATGGAAAAGAGAAATATTTTGGAATTAAGTGAGCTGGTTGGCTAGTGAGGTTCAATGATCGAGGTTGCAGAATATTTTAGGGTTCTGCTCTAATCCTTCACCCAAGAACTTTTCTACATCTATAATTATATAAAAAATGGATTTTTGCATCTGTATGAAATGTATGTGTGTGTGTGTGTGTATATATATATATATATTATTATTATTATTATTATACTGATGCTTAATTGTATATGACTTTAGGTTGGTTGTATATATATTATAATAATTCACTCAGTGAGGTCTGACTCCCCTTAATATTTTTTCAGGATCTTATACTTCAGACCTCCCCCGTAATACTATTCGCCATACTCTTTCCTCTATTGCTGATATATGTAAATATTAAACTGACATTTTTCCTTGTATTTTAGTAATTACTACAGTAGTAGTATTATTGTGGTAGTATTGTTTTGTACTAATTAGAAATCTTGTATGAAGATATTTTTGTTATGTTATGATATAAAGATTTATTTTATATTAATTAAAGTTTTAATTCTAGTGTATTTTTATGTTCTTATTGTTTTTGTTTTTAATTTTTTAGGCTTGCTATGGGTTTCATATTCAAAAGAATTCTCATTTCCTAGTGTCAATCATGACTCCCCGGTTTGGGTTATGATCCTTTTTTTGTTACAAAGACTATAATAATAAATCATTAGAATATGCAGATTGTGTTCTTGATATTAATGTACAGATTGTGTAAAGTTGCAATAGTCTTATGGAGATCTACAGCTTCTTTACTAGTGCCATCAAGATCTTCATGGTTGCTTATGTTTAAAGAATTGATGGAAGAAGTCCACATTTTCTACCCTACTATCCAAGTTTCTAATGTTTCTAATATTTCTAATCTACTCTCCAACACTAACAGTCTCTTCAAAACTGTTGTTGGGTTGATAAGTTTTCAAAAACTCTTGCTGGAGCTTTTCCTTTTCCATTCTCCATGGCTACTTATGTTGTGGCCTAAGATGTTGATGCAACTACTTTGCAATTCTAAGGTTTCTGTGATGAAGATACAGTGTGTGGGCTTGGGTTTTAAAGTTTGGGCTTTTATTTTCTCTCTTTGTAATTGGGTTATTATGTCTTCTACTTTTAGAGATACTTACCAAATACCTAATTTTTAGACTTATTTATCAAAATGCACCTACTTTTCATTATTTACCTTTATGCCCCCGCTTAGTTTCTCGCGTGTCTCATTTTTATTTTGCATTTTCCCTTTTGCCCCTTTGTGTTTTAAGGCAATTTGTGAGTAGTTTTTAAGTGGGATTTTTTTTGTTCTTCGTGCTATCTCTTTTTTTTTTTTTTGAAAAATCGTCCTATCTCTTTATGAATTAAAAACTTGCATTATTGATTTTGATTGACTATTTTTCTTTGTGTATACAAGTTTTTCCCTTTTTCATGAATGATTAAATAGTTGAAACTTGTTTTGAAAAGAGTAAAAATATTGATGCTTTGAAGATGGATAAGACTAAAGTTATTGAAATGAGGATGAAGATGATTTGCAGGTCTACAAAAAAGGGCATTAAAAAGGATGGGTCTCTTGGTGGTAATGTTGGTGGTTCATTTGGTAAAATGGGTGGGTCTAATGGTTCTGATGGTGGGAAAAGGGGTTATAGGATTTTAGATGAAGGAGATGAGAGATTGAAGAAGAAGTCAAAAGTAGATGTTGAAGAAAAAACTGTTGTCGGTGATGATGGTTTTTTAAGGGTATGGTCTTTTTTTTTTAATTTTTAGGTTATTTTTTTGTTTCAGTTCCATTTTTTTATCTTCTTTTTTATTTTTTTTAATATTTTTATAGGATTAGGATGCTATAATGAATAAAGATGAATATTTCTTTGTAAAGATTGGCTGCTCTTTATTTTAAGATGTTATTAAACAAGTTTTAAATGAA
Source organism: Mallotus nudiflorus (assembly GCA_947683625.1). Taxonomy (NCBI): domain Eukaryota; kingdom Viridiplantae; phylum Streptophyta; class Magnoliopsida; order Malpighiales; family Euphorbiaceae; genus Mallotus; species Mallotus nudiflorus. Next base: position 556,603 of record CANTUR010000857.1, read on the forward strand.
CATCAACTTGCTTTGTTTTGGTCTTCATGTTTTGGGTAATTTCTTGATTTACCTACATTTTAAATGCAATGTCAATTGATTCATTATTTATTATTGAGAGAGTTGAAACAACCTAAGATTAATGAATTATGGTTTGATGTTTGTGGAAAAAGATTAAAGTTCAATATTAAAGAGTTTGCACTAAGTGGGTTGAAATGTGTAGGGGACTCTAGTAATTTGTTTGTTTCATTTAAGAAGAATAGGTTGGTTGAGAAGTATTTTAGTGGTTTGAAAAAAATTAATAAACAATATGTTCAGGAGTGTTTCTTTTCAAAGCTTTGGGCTAATGATGAGGATTGTGTTATGATTGCAGTGCTATTTTTTATTGAGTTATTTTTGTTTTCATCTCCCACTAATAAATTGGTCAGTCAAAAGACATTGGATATTATGGAATCTAATTTCTATAATTAATATCAATGGGGTAAAGATGTGTTTGATACAACTTTTGAGTGTTTGAAAAGGAGATTAACTAATAAAGGAAAGAAAGTTCATAATGGTTTCTTTTATAGGCTGAATGGGTTTCCTTATGTTTCACAAGCATGGTTCTATGAATGTTGCCCATTTCTTTATGGCAATATTTGTTTTTTCAGTGGTGGTAAAATACCACGGATATTGAATTGGAGTTGTAATAGTACTCTATAATATCCCGAGTTTTTAAATATTTTTGTACTGCATCGGGATATGCAGTGTTAATAATTTTGTAAATAATTATGATATTTTTACAAGTTAATATGTATTTAAAACTTATTTTAATTATTGTATATTATTTTAAGTGCTTTACGTAAAATTTTTCCGAGAATACTATTTTCGGGGAAATTTTCACGTAAATTATTTATTATTAATTATATTAAATAGATTTTCGGACTTGCATGAACTCATATATATTTTTGAAATACTAAATAACGTATATATGTGTATTTATTTATTTAATTAGGGTTTAATTAATTATCCTAATATTTTATTATTTATTATTAGTTTTAGTATTATTTAAATATTATTAAGTGTATTAAATTTTAAAATATTAAATTATATGTGTGTGGTGTATATTTAATGTGTGTGATTTTATATTATTTTAATATATAGTGTAAAGTATATATATATATATATACATATTAGATGTCAAAAATCAAAACTTATTGCCAAATTACCGAATTGCCCCTCCCTCCTTCTCCTTCTCTCCCGACACCCTACCCTCACTGTGCCTCCCGTTCCACCATGCCGGACCGCCCTTCGCCACCATCAGCTGCCACCGACCTCCTCCCCCTTCCTTCCTCTTCCTCTCCAATGTGATCATGCTGCCGGAAGCCCGCTGGAACGCCCAAAATTCATGGTGGCAGCAAGTGGAGCTCCTCCTCGTCGATCACGTTTTCGGCCACCATTTTCGACACCGCCGGTCTTCATCAACTCCTTGAGCTCCGGTGGTCCCTATTCTAAGCTCCTTTTGGCCTGAAAACAAGTGGTTGATGAGGTTTGAGCTAAATCTTCAATTCGGCCATTTTAGCTTCTTGAATTTTTTGAACTTAGAATTGATTGATTCATGAAAATTCCCTTAACAAATGTTGATACTAGTAGCTTAATCTATATGTGTGAATTTTTGTAGAATTTTTGGGAATTATTTTGATTTTTGGGTATTTTTGAATATTTTATTATTATTTTCTAATTTTCGAAAATTAATTAATTAAATTATGAAATTGTGTTTTATGATAAATATAGGTGTTTAAATGAATTATAGGAATTTATTTGGAATTTTTATGAATTTCTATGTATTTATTTTGAATTTATTTAGGTTTATGTAATTTTGGAAAATTAGGTTAATTGTGTTTTTAATTGAAATTAATTATTTAATTGAGTTTAATTATTGATATTATTGATAAATATGTTGAGAAAATTAATTTTGGATAATTATACTATTTTTGGTGAATTTTTGGAGTAATTTTAGTATATTTATATATATAGGGGTATTTTGGTAATTTTATCCTAAGTTGGCTAAAAAATGTAACTAAATTGGTTTTAATAGTTATTTAAGGTATAAAAATGATTTCTACAAATTATTTAGTATTTTTAATTAATTAAAACTATTTTTCGTGAATTATTTTCAATTATATATATAATATACGATTTTTTCTAAATAAATGAGTTTTTATCGGTTTTTACTGTGTTTTAGGGTTAATTATGTAATTTATACTTATAAAATGTATTTCTGCGATATAAGGGTATTTTTGGTATTTTTATGTTGTTCTGTGAATTGTGGATCCCGGTCGGTAGACTGTAGTTTGGAGTCCGACCGAGGGGTTATGGATGTGTTTCTGTGTCTGTTTTTCGAAGTGCATTTCTTTGCAGGGCCGGCTCTACTCTTTGAGTAGAGAGATGTCCGTTTTACAGGGGAGGTTCTGTCGAATTTTTGATAAAATTCTCGTAAAACGTGATGTCCGGTCGAACCTAATTCTGATTCTGTATCTAATATTCTAGATCGAGTTTCTAGGATTTTCTATTAGGTTTATTCTGATATCTGTTATTTATTGTTTGTTAGTTGCGCCGAGACCGAGGCCTAGTGGACTAGGCCCGTCGGACCTATCTCGAGGAGCGCACTAAGTGTAAGTTACTATTTTATATATATGTGCTCTAGGGTGCATGATTTTAGAAATATACGTTCTATTTTGATTAAATATGCATAAATGGTTTAATTATTACTTAAGTTTATTTTTAGTTTATTTTTGGTTTATTTTCTGTATATTTTAAACTATATGCATGTCTTATTAATGAATTATGCTTAAAATGTTTTTGAATATATTTCTAGCTTATTTTGTAATTATATTGGATTTATTTGACGTATATATACTTGAAATATACCTGGTTTATTTTTGGGTATATTTCTAGTATATATATGGTTTATGTTGCTATTTTATTTAAATTCATGCATCATGTATTTATGAATGTATGCTTTATATTTATTAATGAAGGATATCAATAGAACGTGCTACCTAATGGGCAGCACTAGGATCGAGTACGTACCGATACGCTTATAGCATTTAGGCTATATTACTAACCATTTGTGGATGTTGATTGGATATGATTAATTAATGTGTGAGATATGGTTTGGAGGTGTGATTGCTGGAGCTCAGTTGACCTAGTGTCTCGGGGCCAATCACACTGACAGTCAGACTGCTGGAGCTCGATTGACTTAGTGTCTCGGGGCCAGTCTACTGTCTAAATGGAATAAGTGAATATTTTGGAATAAGTGAGCCTGTGTGGCTAGAGTGTTGTCTGACACTGATTTGAGGTTGCAATTTTCTAGGGTTCTATTTGATCCTTCATAAATAGTGATTTTCAATAAATATATATAAAATGATTTTATTGCATCCGTATGTATTTGTTTGTATATATATACATATTATATATATACTTTTGACGGTGTGCATTGACATTTAGTATGCATGTATATATATTATAGTAATTCACTCAGTAAGGTCTGACTCCCCTCCGTTGACTATTTTTCAGGAGAGTCATCATCTTCAGACCTCAATAGCAGGCCTGTACACCGGATTTCTTCCACCCCGGCTTCTTTATGTAAACTGCTTATCTGAGTCTTAAGTTTTATTATTATAATCTAGACACTGCAGTAGTTGTAAATAAATTGTGGGTTTTATGTATTATATTTGTGTGAGTTATGTACTTTGAATATTTGAACTGGATTTGTATTAAAATTTTATTTATATATATGAGACAGGGATTCGATTTAATTTCGTTTGATGAAAATATTATTTTGATATTTATGATTTTATTTCCGCTGTATTAAGTGTTGTTATTATTTATTATTGTATGTTTTATTTTATTTTTAGTCTTGCTACGGGTTTCGGATTCGAAAGAATTTCCGTTCCCTAGCACCGGTCATGGCCCCTGTTTTAGGTTGTGACATACTCTTAGCTATAAGGTGCTTATGCAAATTGTGTTTTCTGAGTCGATGAAGAAGGTATTATTATTAATTTTTTTCTTATTATTTTTATTTTTTGATTGATTGTTTAATTATTATTTTTTTGTCAGTTAAAGTTGCAAAATATTTCTCCTAATGGTGATGAAAGGGATAAGTTGATTTTGGGTGACTTTTTTTATAAAGGGAAAGGGAAGTGTGCTGATGTTGGTGTTGAGGATATTAGTGATGATTTTGTTAATCCTTCAACATCTGTTAAGCGTGGTTCCTCTTCACATTTTGGTGGTAAATTTTCAACTAAATTTAAAAGAGTTATGGAGAAACAAGAGTCTCTTTCTAACGAGTTGAAATGTGATATGAAAAAGAATTTTGAAGATGTATTTTCTTGTTTGAAAATATTGATGAAAAAATTTGATTTTAATGTTGACGGGGTTGGTGTTGCTGAGGTATGTTATAGTCTTTTGTAGTATACAATTTGTATAATATACGGATTTTAAATGCCATGTATACTTTTTTGAACAAGCATCGGATTTTAAGGAAAGAATGGATATATCAAACGATGGAGATGATGGTGATGATTCATATGAGTATTGAATTTGTTTTAAAAAATAAAGATAAAGATGGAAATGGTGATAAAGATGCTAGAAAGGGTGGTGGAAATGTTGATCTTGGTCTTGGAGGTGATTTTTTTTAAGTATTTTGATTTAAAATTTATTTTGTATTTTTTTTTACTTATCAAGTACTATTGGTGGTGAAGCTAGTTTTGTTACTTCTGGTTCTGGTTCTAAAAATGAGAAATTTGTTAGTAAAAGTTTAAAAAATTATGATGAACAAGAAGGGGATGATGGAGATGGTGGTGTAAAGGAAAGTGATGTTTTTGAATCTGGTTTTGGAGTTGGTGAAGTGAACAAAGATTCTGATAAGGTATATATATATAATGTTTGGTTTCTCATCTTATTTTTAAATGTTTTTATTTTTAGTTTGAGATAAATTTGGAAGATGAATCTGGTGATATTGTTGATATGGCTAATGCTGCTATAAAATTAGTTGCTGGTGCTTTTGAAACTGCTGTATATTATTTTTATATTTTATTTTTTTATATGTTTTGTCTTTTTTTTGTTTCTTTTGAAAGTTTTTTTTAAAGTGTTATATTTTTTATATTGAGTATGGTGATATTTTGGGTTTTTGTTTTCTTTTTATTTTAAATGATTTTGTTATATGATATGTTATTTAAATTTTATTTTATTTTTTGTTGATGTTTGGTTTATTTTTGGTTTTTTATCTTACTTTTCAATAAATTGTTGACTTTAGGATGAGAATGTTGTTGTTGATGATAAGGACGATTTTGTTAGTCCTGTACTTAAGAAAAGGCAGGTCAAACCTGTATCTTTTTTGAAGTCTCCATATTTGAATGAGTTCGGTTCAACCGACGACTCTACAAAGGGAAGTAAGAGTTATCTGGATTTGACTATAATGAAAGGAATTGGTCCTTTGAGTTTGAATTGATGAACCTTTGAAATTTGAAATTCAGAGAGAGTTTGATTTATAGCTTGAAGTTGGTTTGAAGAAAAACAAAAAGTATATTTTTAATTTAAATTTTATGTTTTATTTATTTTTTTATTTTTTCTTTCATTTTTATAGTTATAGTTATTATGTTTTATAGGAAAAAAGTGTATTCTGATGATGATGATATCTTTTCTCTTGATTTGAACTTGGAGTTACTATTATTTTAAGGAAAAGTTGGTTTCACACTTTGAATTATTGTGGTCTTTCTCTCACATCTTGTGTAAGTTTGATTTCTTATTTATTTTTTTAAGTTTTTGCAGTTTAAATTTTAGTTTATTTTATAAAAAATTCAAATAATTTTTTGTTTAAGTTATATTATTATGTACAAAAAACATACTGAACATATACTCTTTTTAAGTAGTAATTTTGTTATTTGATGAATATTTTATATTGTTTTATGATTATGTTTTTTCTTTTTTATTTTCCAGCATTTTGATGTGTTGTTTTATTATCTAAGAAAGAAGGGAAAAATCTATCCTGAAAGTTGTTTGAAGTTTACAATAAGTGATAATTTGTTTGATTAAAGGATTCAAGCTTTATATGTTATATATGAGTAAACAAAAAGATGCTTTGCTTGTTTGTATTGATCATTGTGTTTCTGAATATATGCTTGGGTATTTTATGTTTTGTAACAAGCCATGGTTTGAAGTTGATCATGTTTTACTTCCTATTAACATTGTGAAACAAAAACATTGGATTCTGGCATGTTTGAGTTTCAAAGACAAGTGTTTTTATGTTTATGATTCTATGAGAGGACCAATTCATAATCGTGTGGTATCAGAGGTTATGGATTGCTACAGCGTACTTCTACCTTTATTTTTAGATGTTGTTGATTTCTAGTATAAGCATGATGATATTAATGTTACTGGTGGACCATATTCTTTAAAGAAATTGATCCAGGTTTGTTTCTTATATCATATATAAGAAACTTGGCAGCAATGAATATGATTCTTCTAGTTTCCCTCGAATATATTCAAGAGCTCTTTCCTTTGACCTCCAACCTTTCATGTAGTTAATGGTTATGTCGTATTCTTTCTTCATATCTCTGATTATGTCAGCAAGATTATACACCATTTTTATATTATTGTTTCTTGATTTGATACAACCTGTAATTAATGTTTTTGATGCTTGGCGATGATTCCCTAGTTTGACTTCCAAACTGTAGTTGTGTTTGTCCATGAATTCTCAAATGAGAAACATTATTGTTTTGTTGTAGCTTGATGCTTTCATTTTCCACATGCAATTTTCATCCAAATAATGGAGATAGTACTTTCTGGTGCATGATTTGAAAATTCATAATCGTGTAACTATTTTCAGCATCTATTCTTTGAAATTGCATAAAAATGCATAACTATTTTCAGCATCTATTTGTCTTTGTATAGTTGTCCTTGTTTGATTTCTTTGCAATTTGTGTCACTTATTATTAACTACAAACAAAGAGGGCTTTGGACTTCATTTTCTTCATTTTGACTGATTTCCTTTCCATTCATTGTTACATAATGAAGAATATCTGAAGTTGTATTTGATGTTTTTCTGCTTGTTAAGTGATGCTTTAAAGTTGTTATTGTTGTTAGTGTAGTCTCATAAAAATTGCTCTGGTTTGAATTTAATGTGATGTAAAGGGAATATTTTGTTGTATCTGATTCAGTTGCCTTTAGTTGTATATAAAACATTATACTTGAATAATCTTCAATTTGTAGTGTTGGATATTGTTCTTTCACTTGGTAAGAAATCTCTAGACTATATATATATATATATATATATATATATATATATATATATATATATATATATATATATATATATATATATATATATATATATATATATATATATATATATATATATATATATATATATGCGATGTGTTCTATTTCAGATATTATAATTAATATTAGTCTAATATTATTTTTCTAACAATAAATACTTAAATTATCATACTTATGTACTATTTTGAGTTTCAAATATGAATAATATTCAGAAAATATACTTTTGTTTGGAGGAAAATATTTGAATAATATTTAGATAATATACTGGTTTTAGTTTTGATGCAATTTTGAAGTTTCACATATATATAATATTCATGTATTTATGAGTTTGAAATACTATTTTGAGTTTTAGATACTTATAATATTTAGATAATATATTATTTTAATTGTATCATATACGAATAGTATTAAGAAAATATATTATTTTTAAGTATCATTCTCATTATTTCTTAAGCTTGTTGTGTAATAAAAATTTTAATTAATAACTGTTGTTAATTTTGAATACAATTGGACAATATAGACCTAACTTTTTTTTTAACAAAATATAAATTTTTATTTTTTCAATAATAATACACTGATTTAAAGTTTTAAAAATTTTAGAGATACTAATTTCTAGCCACAAAATTTGCTCTTAATTTATATAGGAATCATGAGAGCTTTTGATATTTTTTAAGAAAGAAAAAGATGAAATGTCTTCACTAAACTTGTTCTCACGATGTTACACTATTAATTAAAATAGTTCAAATAATAGTCTCAAATTAAACTAATTTAATCTATAGGTTGTTTAATGCACCAGTCAGATAATAAACTATTTTTAGTATTAGATGCAATTTTAAATTTTCAAATATATATAATATTCATATAGTATACTATATTTATGAGTTTTAGATATTATTTTGAATTTCAGATATTTATAACATTTGGATAATATATTGTTTTGTATGTATCATATACAAATAATATTTAAAAAATATATTATTTTTAAGTATCATTTTTTATTACTTCTTAAAATTATTGTGTAACAAAAATTGTAATTATTAATTTTTGTTAATTTTTAACACAATTGAAAAATATAGACCCAACTTTTAATTATTTAACACAAATATACTCTATTTTTCTATTAATTTAGGCATCTTTAACATGCAAATCAAAGAAGCATTCTTTGATGGGAAATGTAAATAAACTATACTCCATTTTTCTATTAAGGAAAATGATACATATCGTGAGTAGTGACATGTACAGTTCCATTGTTTATCGCAACATGTATTATTTTGCCCTTATTTGTGTTTTTTTGATAAACTACATCAAGGTCATCTCCAACCAAAAATACAAATTTAGTGCAAATTTTGCACCAAATTTGTTGTATGTACATTATTTAATCTCCAACTCTTAACATCAATTTTCACACCAAAAGGAATATTCTCTATATATTCTTTTATTTATCTTATTATTTATTACTTTTTTACTTTTTATTATCTTTACAAATTATACTCATACTTTTTATTTTTCACATATTCATCCAATTTAAATATTTTTAATATTTATTTCTAAATATTATATAATTAAATATTATATTTATTTTAATCATAATTTAGTTTAATAATGAATTATCTTAATTCAAATTTTATATAAGTGCAACTAAAATTTAGTGTTTTTAATATTTATGTAAAGTTGGCTAATGTTGATAATATTTATTCAGTGTTATTCGCTATTCATGTGAATATAAAAACCAATCCATGTAATTAATATAAATAATTATGTTTATAATTAATAATATATGTAATTAATATCAATTAAAATTGGTCTAAAATATTAGAAATGTAAAAATATAAGACTATTATATAATTTAAAAAAAGAGAAATAGTATTTGTTGTTATGAACAGTGCCCAACAAATTATTTACAAACTAAACGTGTTTAAATTATAGCCTGATGGTTTCACCCAGTTCATTTTAAATTTTAGATTCTATTATTTTAATTAATTTTTAAAATAAAAATAAATTTTAACAAAAAAAATTTTAAAAGTTTATTTACAAGTTATGAGTGTTTAAATTATGGCACTATCGGTCCACTAAGATCATTTTAGGTTTTAGATTCTCTTATTTTAATTAATTGTTATAAAAATTTGAGTTTCGATACTATTGTAAGTTTTAAATATTTATAATATTCAATAATATATTATTTTAATTATATCATATACTAATAATATTAAAAAAAAATCATTTGTTCTCGTATAAAAGAGGATATTTGATGTAAATGACCTCCTTTTTTGAGGCATTTTTGTAAATAATCCTTTTTATTATTAAAAGAAGTTGTAATAAATTAAACAATAACTAATTCAATATGTCACTAACAATGTGGAAAAATATATCAGTGATATATACTATTTTTAATACATAAAATAATATATGAATAATGCATAAATAATATATTAAATATTCGCCCACATTTTTACTATTTGCACAATTTTAACATTTTGTAAAATGTAGTAATGACACTATACATGTACGTTTTTTACTAACAAAAAAATTGACCCGCTTCTTTTTTTTTTTTTTTTCTTTTCTTGTGCTTGCTTGTGTTTTGTTAGACCCAAAAAACCTCCATGCTTCCTTCTTTGACAGATTCACATACAGGACAAAGAGCTGAAAAAAGCTTCATAGGATTGCACGAGCAGAGATGTTTGCACGAGTAGAAAAACAACGCAAAATGCCCTAGAATTGCACCCTTTACAGATCATTCTCTTTATTTTTGGCATATCTTCTTCTTGTTCTTGTTTTTTCTGGCATGAACCACAACAAGATGACTCTGTGATCAAAACCCGAAACAAACATTTCATATATAGATAGCCATAAACTAAAAGAATAAAAAAAGAGGTGAAAGAACCAGAAAAAGAAGAAACCATTTGACGAACATATGGAAGACATAAATTTGGGAGACATATTTAATCACAAACCCATTAGAAGAGAAAAAAAAAAGCAAGAAAATAAAAATTGAAAAGGAAATTATAATGAACCCATTAGAATTAAGATAGCCCAAGCTAGAACAACATCCCACAATAGCCAAAATCAATGAAAAATCCAAACCCAGTTCTAATGAAGTTAGGACATTTTTCAATGGAAAGCCTCCTAACAAGCGGAAAAGCTTCACCACCATAAGACTTCCACTCCTGCAATTGAACTTAGAAAAGGAAACTTCATCAGGAGTAGGGAGAAAAAGCTTGAGCTTCACAATAGTGTTTAAAGCTCCTTTCTTCATGATTTTTTTTAATTGATTTTTGTGAAGAGCTTGAGCTTAGAGGCATTAGAAGTTAGGTCGCAACTGAGGGAAGAAGAAATCACGCAGCAAATGGAAAATAAATCGCGCAACTGAAAGAAGAAGAACAGGGCACGCGTGTAATTGTATCAAAAGTTAGGACACGCGTGTAATTATCCTTAAACATAGGTATTTGATTTAAATGGCTTCTCTTTTTGGGCATTTTTGTAAAGAACTCTATATTTTAATGAAATGATATGTTTTTAGTTAATATATATATATATATATATATATATATATATATATATATATATAGCCATTAAATCATTATTCCATTGGCGAACCTACACTGACATCAAACTATTATCCGCTTGTAGCTCTAATAATTGATTATTAATAATAATAGCCATTAAATTATTATCTCAGTTGCTATAATGGATACATTATAAGTTTTACAGTTAAATAAGAGATTATTTGGTTAAATTGTTACCGATTACTGCTAATAATTAATTAATGTTGAGTGTTTGGTAAAATTATTTACAAGTATTTAATATTATCAATATTAATTATTTTTTAAAATTTTTAAAATTTTACATTCATTATAATTTATTTATTGATATGTTTAGTTGTATTACTATACATATTAATTTTAATAAATATTTTATATTTATAATTTTAAATATTAAAAATAATATGTTTAAATGCATCAATAATAATAATAATAATAATAATAATAATAATAATAATAATAATATAAATTTAATATTTTTAAAAACTTTTAAATATGTGTATTGTATTTGCATATTTTCAAAAGAAGTGTAAAAATTTAACTAAAGAATATGAAGGAAAAAATTAACCTATAAATATATAACTATTAGTTTAATTTTAAGAGGATAACTATAATTAAGTATTTAAATTTAAATAGATAAGTTTAATTAAGTATATATATATGAGTTGTTAATAAAAAAATTCAAATTGGAGTTGATATGAAGTGTAGTTAATTGGTGTCCAAAAAAATTAACTAATAAGAAATGAATAACTATCAGCTTCACTATATCGGTTAAATTGAACAAATTGTGAAATGTATTTATATAGAACTATATAGTGAATGAAATAGAATAAATTATAAATAAAAGAATTGAGATAATAAAGTTGAAGAAAATAATGAAAACACAAATTTTAACATGAAAAAAACTCCAACAAATCAATCTCTATAATTTTTTCCCTCCCTGGATATCACCCTCAATCACTCGTACCCATCAACCTTTCTACTGCCCTCACCTTGGAGCCAGGAGACTCGCCTTAATTCGCTTCCCAGTGCTTGAGGACCGAGCACAGTTAGACGGTCACAACTTTTTTTTTTTTTTTAAAACACCCTCTAAAAAAATTAATTAATATATAAATATCTTAATCTTAAATATATAGTTCAAGTAAAATTAATTTATTTTAACATTTTCTAGTTTGTCAATGGAGAATTTAATTTGTCACGGATTGACATGGATAGTAGTAAAATATAGGGTAATTTATTAACGCCTCAAAGTTTATTTTAATTTATTAGTTTTTTTTTTCATATTTAATTTTATTAATTAATTTTCTTTTTCTTTCACTTAATGTGGCATAAGTTTATAATAGAAATATTAAACTTGAAAGAATATTTAGTTGATGGAAAAAAATACAGTTAATAAAATTAAATTTAATAAATTAATAATTGATTTTTAAAAATATAAAAATGAATTAATAGATTTATCTAAATTTTAAAAAAGTAATAGTAATTTATCCTAAAATATAATTTTAAGTTTTAGGGAAAAAGTGCCTATTATTATTTATGTATATAAATTTAAAATTTAAAATTTTATCTACAAAATTTAAATTTATTATACTGGTAAAATCACTTGAATCAATGGATCACGATATGATCGTTTAAATATAATATTTTATATTAAAAAATATATATTAATTATTTATTAGTTTAATAATATAAATATGATGTAGAGTGGTTGATCTGTTGGCCAAGCGTTTGATGACAGAGCATCTTACACCCTTTGATCTTTGCCATCGAATATAAGATAAAAAAACAAAAAAAATGCATGGCATGAAAACCAAGAAATGCTTCACACAGAGAAGACAAAAGGTGATGCAAGTACACATTAATCACAGTAACTAACAAGTGCATATTGGTAATCTCAAACTATGTGCTCGTGCATATGAGGCCGAATATGGGATGAAAAGAACACTTATTAAAATTTCAAATTAAAAGATATTAAAATTTTTCCACACTAAATTAAATTTTATAATTAATTTAATATGATATTAATATTTTTAAAAAATAAATTAAAAATTGAATATAGTATCGAATATTAATTTAATTAATAATATATAAATATTAATAAATAATATTAAATTTTATATACTTATAATTATGTTGTCAAGTAATATACATATATGTATATGTTTTCTGATTAAAATATAATAAATGAATTATTATTATTAATATTATTATCATTGTTACTACTATTATTATTCAATTAACAAGTCAAAATATGAAATATTTATTATATTATAATTTAAACTTTAAATATAAAAATAAAAAATTAATATTACATTAGTTTCAAATAATTCAATTAATAAATAAGAATGTGAAATGTCCATTGCAACACACTTTTAAACTTAAAATATGAGAAATAATAAAAGTTATTTTTATTAATTAAAGTATATTACTATTATTATATTTAATAATTTATTAATTATTATTGTTATTAAGTGATTTAATTTTATTGATATTATTTAAAGTAAAAGTGTAAATAATAATAATAATAATAATAATAATAATAATAATAAAACAAGAACTATATATTTTTACTCAAAATTATATGGTTTTGATTTGTAGATAATAAATTAAATTTTAATTTATTTATGGATAATAAATATAATTTTAATTAATAATATAAATTTATTTATTATATAAATTTTAAATTTCTATTTTGAACTGTATCATATCAATTCATTATGATAGAATTGAATTTATATACCGAATTGTTCTAAAAAATGGGATGGTAACAGTATGAAAATTTTTAAATTAGATATTGATACTAAAAATTTTATTTTTAAAATCGCCGAAATATGATACAATTCCAAATATTTTAAATTTTCAAATTTCCTTGACTCGTGCTTACCCCTGCATATAGAGACAAACACAAAATGCAACCTTATCATCTCCTAATATCACATGTTGCTCCAAATTGATTAGGATTCGTAGTTGGAAGCTTGTATTATCATACTTACGGGTTTAACCGAGTTAAACCGATTCGCTAGCTATTCGGAATCAACTTGAGATAAATTTGAAATTGACTCGATTATTATTGAGTCGAGTTCAAGCTACTCAAGTAGACTATTGAGTCAAGTTTGAGCTCCTAAATTTGTGACTTAATAGACTCATGAGCCTAATCGAACTTGTATATATTTATCATTTTATCCTTTTATTTTAATATAATTATAAATATATCTTATCCAACCAAATCGAATTTAAATTTGAACTCAAATTGAGTTTGAATATTTTAAATATATATTTTTACAAATTTAAAAAATTTATTTAATTAATCAAGTTGAATTTGATTATATGAATTATTTAATCGAGTTGAGTTCAAGTTTTAAAAATAAGAGCTCAATCGAGTTCAAGTCAAACTCAAGCTTCAAGTTTAAAAGTTAAGTTCGAGTTCGAATTTGACAATGTGTTGATTCAGCTCAGCTCAGCTCGACTCGATTACACTTCTAATCATAATTTTATATGAACTTTGGTAGCATCTCAAAAAAGTACTATATCCTGATTTCATAAGCTGCTGATTAATAATTTTTTATGGAACTAAATTATTTTTTTTCAATTCATTGAAATGATTAATTTTTTATCATAAAAAAAAAATAAGGAGAGACGGAATCCTACTTTTATATTTAAATATCTACATCCTCAAGCGTTAATTAGCTTCTATATACACAAATTAAATTCGTGATCCTTATTGCAGATAGGAATGGTGTAATTTAGACCCTAGTAATTTTCTAGGAGTAAGATTTATAATTTTTTTTTTCATTTTATGTCTCCTGTATCTAGCATTTATATGGATCTTGATTAACTAAGTTCAAATCAGATCATTAATCTTGTAAAAGAAAATTGTTTAATAGTTTTAGAATTTGAGCTTACATTAAACCAAAATTGATGGCTAAATTCAGATAATTATACCAAAGCATGTAACTTATCCTACTTTTTGTCTAAAAGCGATATAACATTAACCCATCAAACAAACTACATTCTCTAACTTTTTGCTACTACTTGGACAAGTGTCTCTCGAAGTCTCATCACACACATGCACAAGAAATTTGTGGCAACTCTTAACATGTCTCGTGAACCAACAGGGACCCAACTATAATTGCCAATAGCCGATTTTACACCAACAATGGAACAAACTCAATAATGACATGGTAAGTAAATAAAAGAGCAAAATTGAATCCTCTCCTCTTCCTCCTCATCTACTTCCTCATCCCAAATTTTACCTTCCCCTTTTGAGCTATTTGGTGGCACCAAATTAAACCCACATCATCTCATTTACTTTTTGCTAGTTTGCAGTTCACTGGTTTATGCATGAGTGACATAAAGACCCTTCTTGGGTTCAGCCTCCTTTATATAATAAGCTTTTATAAGGCTGTCATTTGTGCTATTAATAGAGAATAACATATAGTGCACATATATGCAAATCTTGATACAAAAGCTGAGCCATCAATTCTTGTAAATCAAGAAAAGCATCAATTCTCTAAAGAAGAAGAAAAATGCCTTGGTTTCTCATAGTACTTTTTCTCTTCTCCACGTTTAATAACCTTTCAGAAGCTAGCCACAACAAGAAACCTTCATCTGCAGTTGCTATTGGTACCGTTTACTGCGATACATGTTTTCAAGAAGATTACTCAAGGAACAGTCATTTCATTTCAGGTTTGTCCAATTTCAATAATTCTCAGTTTGTGTATTTTTTTTTTCTTGATTTTGCTACTCAGTTATTGATAATACTTTTATGTATGGGATTTTGTGGTGCAGGAGCAAGTGTTGCAGTTGAATGCAAAGATGAAACTTCAAGACCAAGTTTTTACCAAGAAGTGAAAACAAATGAACATGGGGAATTCAAAGTTCATTTGCCATTCTCTGTTGGTAAAAATGTAAAAAGGATCGAGAAATGTTCAGTTAAGTTATTAAGCAGCAGTGAGCCATACTGTGCAGTAGCATCAACAGCAACATCATCATCACTACGACTGAAATCGAGAAGGCAAGGAATACATATTTACTCAGCTGGTTTTTTCAGTTTCAAGCCTCAAAAACAACCAAATCTCTGCAAACAAAAACCAAGTATCCAACATTCTAAACAACTTAATTCCAAGAAAATCTTATCAACACCTACTACTGGCGGTGTTGATTCATTTTCACCTCCATCGATTCCTGATCTGCCTCCTGTAAACCAACATTTTTTTCCGCCTCTTCCATTTCTTCCTCAGCTTCCACCATTACCTCAACTTCCTCCTCTTCCACCTCTTCCAACGTTACCTCCTTTACCACCAATACCTGAAAAGATCAACAATCAAGAACAAGAAAAATCTTCTCCTAAAAATTTCAAGAAAACACAAGAATCAGGTTCTGGAGAAAAACCCAACTCTTTCGTTCCAATCCCACCATTTTTCCCTCCAAACCCTTTTCAACCACCACCACTTCTTCCTCCAAATCCATTTCAACCACCTCCATTGCTTCCTCCAAACCCTTTTAAGCCACCTCCATTGTTTCCTCCGTTGTTTCCTCCAAACCCTCTTCAGCCAGCTCCCCCATCTCCATTATTTCCTTTACCACCAATTCCAGGCCTAACTCCATCACCACCTCCACCAGTCTTTCCTTTTCCTCCTATCCCTTTCTTCCCTTTCCCTCCTTCGCCTCCACGCATCCCTGGAATCCCCCCTGCATCCACTGCTTCGAGCTCACACAAAAATTCTCCTTGACTACTGAAATAACAATGTCTACAGCCTTCAGACAAAATTCTCTTCTTCAAATGTTAATGTGTTTTGTTTCCCTGTCTAGCAAGTTACATTACAATATAAATACATATAGTATTGGGGTTGTCAGAGCAGTCTTCATGTATTACGACTTGTGTTTTCTTGTTGATCAGAGTGAAAGAGAGCAAAAATGGTATAGCTATAATTAATAAAGAGAGCAAACTTATTAATCATCTGCTTGCTATATATGTAGATTTCTCATGTATTTATATGTTTGTATTGCCGTGTAAAGCCTTTGATAATCAACTTTATTTGAAATGTTTACTGAATTGTTTTTTTGTTAGTATTATTGTTATTATAGCAATCTTTTTTATCAATTCCAAGAACTTGGTAATTCAATTTGCTTGAATCTGCAACAATTATGTCCGAATTTGAGAATTTTTCAAGCCTTGGCAGGCTGGCTTAAAACGAGAATAAAAGTCGATTTCTCGCAGGATATGTGACAGGTGCTGTCAGGTTAAAGCTGGGATAGAGCTTAACCTTCAACGTTCACTCTAGGTCCGTTGGACTGTAAAAACATTCTTGTTTCTTCAATTTGAGAATTATTTTGGTACATTGTGTCAAAAAAAAAAAAATGATCTAAAGTCAAAATTCGAACACTAAATTTATGTTTTTATAGCACTTCTCAAATAGAAAAAGGGCATCTACCCATGAGCTTTGGCTTATTGGCATTAGAGTCATTTCCAATGTCTCGAGATTAACAAAAAAAAAAGCATTTAGCCACAAGTCAATTGACAAGAATAGTGGGAACTTTTCATTAGCAAAGAATAATTGACAGGCGATTAAAATAATAGTTAGGTGGTAATTTTTCTTTTAAAATTATCTTAAATTGTAAAATTTAAATTTAATCATTGTCAATTTAAATTGAAATTTATACAGTCCAATCATATTACCTCCGGTTAAAAAAAAAAGATTAATTGATCGTTTGTCCTTATCATTTTCACATGATTTTGTACCTTTCAATGCTATTCACGGAGGACAAGCTCATATAGTTCGAAGCCTGCGCCTGTCATTTAGAAACTTCTCATTTAGAGAGCAGACAAGCCATTTGTACCTAATCAACCCTTGCAACTTGCAAGATGGTCAATTAGTCATCTTTCTTCTGTCTTAAATGAGCTTAGGAACTGGCTCCAAAGATTTTTGTCAACTTCTATTTGTAACATTATGTAATAATGTTCTTATGTGTGTGTTGCTTTCTATAAGAAACTTACATTTGTCAACAATGTCTCCGTTCTGTTCAACTAGCAAAAGTTAGTATACAAATAGTTGAAGTACAAAAAAATATTCAGCACTGCAACACTTTTTGAACTATTACTATGGAGTCTCCAGTGCAGAAACGTTCTAGCAATTTCAATTCCAATTCCTGTATTCTGATGGCAACCCAAATCTTGCTAAAAGAAGCAGAGAAAGGATCAAACTTTGTTTTCTCCCCAATGTCATTTAGTTCTATGTTGAGCCTCATTGCTGTGGGTGCAACAGGTTCTACTTTGCAGAAGCTGCTTCACTTTCTAGGACCAGAAAGTGTCGATGAGCTGAATTCTTTGTATTCAGAAATTGCCAATTCATTATTACCTCATGAAAATGAAAGCCATGGCCTCACTGGAGGTCCAGTTGTGTCGTTTGTTAATGGTGCTTGGGTGGATCAACGGTTCAGTTTGAAGCCTTCTTTTGAGAGAGTGGTGAAGGATGTTTACCATGCCACAGCCAAAAGGGTTGACTTTGCTCGCAAGGTATTTCTAGTCATATTCACTAATCTACAGATCATAGCATAAGTTTGTAACAGAACTATCTATATGCACACAAGTGCATAGACTTACCAACATTTATTGTTTAAGTGGCAAGAGATTTAGATTTAAATTTCTTTAAGTAAAGTTTTGAGTTTAAATTTTATGTATAAATAAAATAGGTGCTGTGAGAATTTTACTCCCTTATGAAATTCACCTTACTTAAATTTGGAAATAATCGGCTCTTATTACTACCAAATATCTGAAATATCAAATATATATGTGTAGACTAGAACTTGAAACTTTCTTATAGTCTGTTTGATATTATTGTAGGAAATCCAATTTTTAAAAATTAACTTTTTATTTTTTTACTATTCCTTCTTATTTTCACTTCTTTTGATTGTAACCATACTTTTTTTTTTTAAGTTGAATTAGAAAAAACGTAAAATTTTAAAAATAAAAAGAGAAAAAGCAGGCCAACCGCACTGTCAAACTCCCCCTTCCACTTCTAAAAGGTATAAAGTTAACTTATCTTTGTTCAATTCTTGCTAACAACTACTACTTTATCTTTGATTCTTGTTCCTGAAGGCTAACCAAGTGGTTGCTGAAGTTAACTTATGGATTGAAAATGCAACCAATGGACTCATAAAAAACCTCCTGCCACCACAGTGTCTAAGC
Organism: Mallotus nudiflorus; assembly: GCA_947683625.1. Classification (NCBI taxonomy): domain Eukaryota; kingdom Viridiplantae; phylum Streptophyta; class Magnoliopsida; order Malpighiales; family Euphorbiaceae; genus Mallotus; species Mallotus nudiflorus. The sequence continues at coordinate 575,632 of CANTUR010000857.1, forward strand.
AGCGATACGGCTCTTGTCCTTGCAAATGCACTCTACTTCAAAGGACATTGGAACCACAAATTTGATTCATCAAAAACTACACACAAAAATTTTTACCTTCTTGATGGACAGACTGTTAAAGTTCCATATATGATCGGCAGAGATTATGATCAACATTACTATGGATCTTTTGACGGTTATAAAGTTCTCAAAATGTCGTACCAAAATGGTCAAGATACCAGGCGATTCTCCATGTATTTCTTTCTCCCACACGCAAGAAATGGATTGCAAAATCTAGTTGAGAAGTTCAAAACCAATCCCATGATTCTGAACAACCCTGTTAGGCTACACAAACGGAGGCTCACTCATTTATGGGTTCCAAAATTTAAGTTTTCGTTCGAGTTTGAAGCCTTAGAGTTGAGTTTGGAGCAAGTTTTCGGTGACCTGGGACAGCTTACAGAGATGGTGGATGCTCCACAACCTCCTGTCATCTCAATGCTGTTGCACAAGTCTTTTATTGAAGTTAATGAAGAAGGAACAGAAGCTGCAGCTTGCAAGGTTGCTATGTTGGTAATGAACTGTGCCGGCCCGCTGGAACTTCCAAGCTTTGTAGCTGATCGTCCTTTCGTATTTACTATTAAGGAAGAGAATTCTGGGATAGTTTTCTTTGTTGGAGCTGTACTTAACCCACTCCTGGTTTCTTGAAATCTGGCCCTTTTTTATTAATTTTCTGCTCTTTTCTGTATGTGGCAAAAATAAAATTGTAACAAAGTGCAAAGTTTGGTATCTACTGAAGCAAGTAATCCTCTTTTTCTTTGGTGACAAAGTCCTGATGATATTTATGCTCATGTTTGTCTTCTGGATGATGTGCCAACATAAACTTGAGGAAAACAAGGAAAAAAAACAGACATTGTAATCTCCGTTATATGATTTCTTAACGTAAAATCCTACAAGCACAGGAAATTGCACTTGTCACATAATAATTCAGATATATCACAATGAAGAGAGTTACCATCAATTTCAGCTCAAGTTCTTGCGTAAGCAATGTATTCAACCTTCTGCTACAAGAATCTGAAAAGGGTTTGAATTTTGTATTCTCTCCTTTATCATTTCATTCTATATTGGGAATCATTGCTGTTGGCTCTAGAGGTTCCACTTTAGATAAGCTTCTTTCCATTCTAGGCCTGACAAGCGTGGACGAACTGAAATCTTTGGCTTCATACATTGTAACTTCACTACTACTTCCAGCAGCAAATCAAAACAGCAGCAACCTGACAGGAGTTTCTCCTGTTTTATCATTTGTCAATGGCGCTTGGGTTGATCAAAGTTTCTGTTTAAAACCTTGCTTTCAAGAGGTTTTGAAAGGTATTTACAGCACTACAGTCGAGGCTGTTGATTTTGTTAAAGAGGTAACTAATTAATCTTTCATCTAGACTGAGATTGTTGAGTTTGGAATTTTGAATTTTGTTTCTCAATGTTGCTTATGATTAATCTTGTTTCTAAAGGCTGGTCAAGTTCAAGATGAAGTTAATTTATGGGTTGAGAGAGCGAGCAACGGCCTCATTCGAAACATTCTCCCACCTGACTCTGTTGACAGTGATACAGCTCTAATACTTGCAAATGCAGTCTACTTCAAAGGAGCATGGAATAGTAAATTCGATGAGTCAAAAACTGAGTACAGAAACTTCTATCTTCTCGATGACAGGAAAGTTCAGGTCCCATTCATGACCAGCAAGACATATGAGAAACATCTTTATAGGTCATTTGATGGATATAAAGTTCTGAAAATTCCTTACCAGAACACACAAGATAATAGACAGTTTTCAATGTACTTCTTCCTTCCGAATGCAAGAGATGGTTTTCAGGACTTGATAGAGAAGTTCATAACTAATCCTATGATTCTGAATGACCCTTTAGAGTTATGGGAAGAAGAGCTCTGTCATTTTTGGATTCCTAGGTTCAAGTTTTCATTTGAGTTTGAAGCATCACAGGCTACAAAAGAGATGGGGTTGGAAATGCTTTTCAAGACTGGAGGTGAATTCACAGAGATGGTAGAATCTCCTCAATCTCTATTCCTCTCGAAATTGTTCCACAAGTCGTTTATTGAAGTCAATGAGGAAGGAACAGAAGCTGCAGCTAGTAATGCTCCAAAGTTAAGAAAGTTGTGTGCCAGAATGAACCCTCCAAGCTTTATAGCTGAACATCCTTTCATTTTCATAATCAAGGAAGAAAATTCTGGGATATTGTTCTTCGTTGGAGCTGTGATCAACCCTTTCTTGATTTCGTAAATTCTGGATCAATCTATTGTTTATGATACTTTATGTAATAATCATATGACATATGCCAATAACATAGCTTCATCGCCTCAAAATCATCTGACATTAATTTTTTTGCTCTATTAATTATAATTTGCAGCATCAATTTGACACTTTCTTTTCTTAATTATTGTCTGAGCGATTGAGCACATAGGAGTGATATAATGGTGAAATTGCTTCTATTTAAAATTTTGCCTTGTAATACCAATGGCTGTTGGTCCAAGTGGCAAGGAACTTGGATTTCTTAAGAAAGGTTTTGAGTTCAAATACGTATGGAGAAAATACAAATGCTAGGAGAGTTTTGCTTCTTTTGTGAGGTTCACTTGGCTCAATCTGGATTAGTCAGAATACTTATGACTATCAGATACCGGAGGTTATTGTACCAAAAAGTTGCCTTGTAATTATCTACTCTGTGCTGTTTTATGAGCTCATTCCTATATATGTGCTTGTTTTTGTCAGGTTGCTTTGTTACCACAGAGCACCGACAACAGAAAGTACAATTATGCCGGCAAGATTCTTAAGATCTCCAAGAATATACCTTTTAACCTTTATAACCTTTCATTATTAAGCCATAGATGCTAGAAGGGCGAAGAAATTGCAGTAATATGGCACTTTTTGGTGTTACAATGGAGTCTGCAGCACAGCCACTCACCAGTCATTTCAACTTCGGTTTCTGTTCAGATTTAGCAATCCATATATTGCTAAAAGAAGTAGAGAAGGGGTCAAACTATGTATTTTCTCCTTTGTCATTTCAACTCATGTTGAGCCTAATTGCTGTGGGCTCAAAAGGGTCTACACTGAAGCAGCTTCTATCATTTCTTGGATCAAAAAGTGTTGATGAGCTGAATTCTTTGGCTTTGCAGTTTGTCACTTCAGTATTATTACCAGCAAATGAATGTCCGGATCTCACACGAGGTCCTGTTGTGTCATTCGCTAATGGTGCTTGGGTGGATCAAAGGTTTGGTTTGAAGCCTTCTTTTGAAGAAGTATTGAAAGATGTTCACCATGCCACAGCCAAACATGTTGATTTTGCCAATAAGGTAATGTTTAATTCCATGGAAGGTTTTGTATATGATCCTGCAATCATAATATATGCTTCTTCTTAACAAAGATCGCAACTTTTTTCAGGCTGATGAAGTGATAAATGAAATTAACTTATGGGTTGAGAATGCAACAAAAGGACTAATCAGAAACCTGCTGCCACACGAGTCTCTGGACAGTGACACAGCTCTAGTCCTTGCAAACTCACTCTACTTCAAAGGAGCATGGGATCGAAAATTCGATGAATCAAGAACTAAACAAAAAGAATTCTACCTTCTTAGTGGACAGAGAGTTCAAGTTCCTTTCATGACTAGCAAGCCACATGAAAGACATCTTTATGGAGCCTTTGACGGCTACAAGGTTCTTAAACTGCCTTACCAAAATGGTCAAGACACTAGACAATTTTCCATGTATTTCTTTCTTCCAAATGCAAAAGATGGCCTGCACAACTTAATAAAAGTTTTCAAATCCAATCCTGAAGCATATAACATGCGATTTGAGTTACATGAAGAAGACCTTCCCGAGTTTTGGATACCAAGATTCAAGTTTTCATTTAAGATAGAAGCCTCAAATACTCTCAAGGAACTTGGATTGGAGCTACCTTTTAAAATGGGAGAATTTTCAGAGATGGTTGATTCTTCAGAGCCACTTGCACTATCAAAGATATTCCATGAGTCCAGAATTGAAGTAAATGAACAAGGAGCAGAAGCTGCAGCTAGCACTGCTCTTGAATTTAGATGGCTGTGTGGCCGGTTAAACCCACCAAGCTTTGTAGCTGACCACCCTTTCTTGTTTATGATCAAAGAGGAAAACTCCAGTATTGTTGTTTTCAATGGAGCTGTGCTCAACCCTTTCTCGGTTTCTTGAAATATGTCAAAATGGTCTAATGCTTGAAAAATTATGTGCTAAAGTTTATTCATATGCTTCAGAGATTCTTGAATAAGAGGAGAAATTATATCTTTCTCCTAATTTATAATGTTTTATTTGGTATTTAGATATTAACATTTTTTCTTTAGGAATAATTGTTATTTCCCCTGTATTTTGATATTACACTACTTCATTTCCGATATTTGAAAAAATATTTATTTATCTCTGACATTTACAACAATTAACACTTATTAGTTTTCTGTATGAATGAAATAATATACGAATTTGCAAATATTAATGATGGATAAATATTTTTTCAAATGTTAGGAATAAAATACTATATAACAGATCAAAATATAAGTTGGAAATAGCAATTCTCCCTTTTCTTTATTATAACTTAAAACTCACCAATAGTTTAATAATAACATCTATCAAACCATATAAAAGTTGAGCACATACGGAACATTTTAAATGTTTAATGTCATTACTTTCAATGGTATCAAAACCAAATCTAACAGACGAGCCAATCCTTCTTGTGATTAAGCCCCACGCTTTCGCTAGTGGTAAGGACATTGTATGCCCTTGTGGAGGTGGGAGGTTTGAATTCGCACTCCACCCTCTTTCCTTCTAACCTAACATACTAATCAATTGTTGTTAAAAAAAATCCCTCTTGTGATTGGGGATATCCAAATCTTGCTTTCCTAAATATTAACTATAATAAAGTACCATAAAAATCCACCAAATGTGCCTATATATTTTTTATTAATTAATTTTTTTTCAAAATTCACTTTGACTTTTTCAAAATTAAGGTTGTCCCAAGTCATAATTTTGAAAATAAATGACCAAAAAATTTTTAAAATTCAAAAATCAAAGATTCATTTTTTAAAAAGAAAAGCGGTGACAAACTGAGCCTTACAATAATTAACTTTGCTTCTTGCTATGGTGAAGACTAAGCAACTCCTGTGTATCCCGTCTCTAATATTTGATTTGACTGTGATAGACCTTACATGTCCAAGAACAATAGTGGATAAAGCTGTCGAAAACATTGTATAAAACGACTAACTGATCGTTTGTCCTTGTCATTTTTACATGATTTTGTACTTTTCAATGCTATTTACGGAGGATCAAAAGCTCTTATTACTAGTAGCTTGCGCCTGTTATTCATTATTTAAAGAGTAGACAAGCCATTTGCACTTGGTCAATCCTTGCAACTTGCAAGCTAGTCAATTAATCATCTTTCTCCTGTCTTAAATAAGCTTGGAAACTTCTCCAGAAGGTTTTTGTCAACTTCTGTTTGTAATGCTATGTAATAATGTTCTTATGTGTGCTGCTTTCTGTAAGAAACTTTTGAGAGATTGGTGGACGATGTTTACCATGCCACTGCCAAAAGTGTTGACTTTGCTCACAAGGTATTTCTAGTCATATTACAAATCATTGCATAATTTTGTAACAGAGCTATGCATATGCATACAAGTGCCTAGACTTAACAACATTTGTTCTTCAATGCTCTCTTTATGAGGTCCATGTGAGATTTGCATTCTCATTACATGTTAAAATTATCATTAATATCATCTAGAAGATTTTGTTAATAAAAAAAAATCAGACAAATTTAGTTAGATTTTTGGTAGCACACTTTAGTTGTCAAATTTAGGTGAATGGTTGGTGGCACACCGTAGCTGATGAAGTTGGAAAGTTTGGTTTTCTATTTTGGTGCCTATAAAGTTGGAAATTTTGGTTTTCTTTTCTTTGTTTTTTTGTACTTGTTATGGCCTATATAAAGGCTTTGGATGGCATTTGCAAGGATGTGTATGAAGAGTGAGTGGTTCATTTGTGTGTAGTGTGTGGTATCAAGTGAGGAGCAGAGAATAAAACAAGCAAAGTGAGTTGTGTAAGGGAGTGAGTGGTGTGCATGAGAAATGATTGAGTGAGTGTGTAGGGTACTAGTGTGAGCGAGTGTCCAAGAGTGAAAATTTTTTGTTTGGGTTGTAGTAATTTTTTTTGTAATAGTGACTTTTATACTAGTGAAAAATATTTATTGTTCACTATTTTATTGTCCCATTTTTACATGCTATTTATTATTTTATACACCTAATTTTCAACAAGTGGTATTAAAGCTGTGGTGGTAATTTCTCTTGAAATTCTAAGTATGCTTTGTGATTGCAGTTTTGACTGATCTTCCATATTAAAAAAGATTTTTTGAGAATTTTTCAATTTACGACAAATGGAGATTTTGCATGTGCACAGTTTGGAACTGTGAAGCTCATTGGTTCGAAACCACGCTTACTTAGTGAAACATAAGGTTGTTACATCCAAGTCACTATGGCAGAAACTAGAAATGTTAGTGTTGTTAAAAAAATTAAATAATAATAATTATAGCATGTGGAGGATTTGCATGGAGTCATATTGCAAGGTCAAGATCTCTGGAAGATTATTGTTGGGACGAAGACTACATCACCACCACGATATGATGATAATGGCAATTTTAGAAAATGGAGAATTAAAGTTAGGAAAGTCATGTTTGCCATCAAAACAACTATTGAAAAGAAGATGATGGACCATATCAGAGATGCTACCACATCGAAAGAAGCTTGGGATTCTCTTGCTTTACGGTTCTCAAAGAAGAATGACGTCAACATTAATTATTGGAAAATGAACTAATGTCTATCTTACAAAAAGATATGACAATTAGTCAGTATTTTTCCAAGTTAAAGTCCTTATGTCGAGAAATTGCTGAGTTAGATGAGGCATCCATGATAGCCAGTAGCAGAATGAGGAGAATTATCATTCATGGACTACGACTGTAGTACCATTGTTTCATGGTTGCAGTTCAAGGCTGGCCCACACAACCTTCAATTGAAGAGTTAGAGAATCTATTGGTAAGTCAAGAAACTCTAGTAAAACAAATGGCTAGAGTCTCCTTGAATACTAGAGAGGTGGTGCTCTTCACCAACAAAAAGAAGAATCTATCCCATAATAGGAATAGAAGAAAGGCATGCAGTAATGTCCAATCAGAGTAAGCTCAATAAAAGCAGCAGTACAATAATTAACAATCTAAGAATTTTAAACATCATAATGGCGAGTGTTTCAACTACGGCAAGAAAGGACACTGCACTAAAGATTGTTGGTCTAAGAAGAAGACTGTTCAAAGTAATACAATAACAATAAATAATCGCCACTAGGGTGACCAAAGTGGGATGTTGAAGCATTGTTTACAGAAATAGTGCAAATGGAAGAGTGTTCCAGTTCAGAGATTATGGAAATCCCTAGTCTTATGGCTACCACAACAGAAGTAAAAGAGGAGTAGGCATCAAGTGCTTCTATTTCTCATAGAATTGATTATGAGAAGTGTTAGATCTTTGATTATGGTTATTCTAGTCACATGATAGGAGATAGAAGCAAACTTCATAATGCTTTAGAGTATAAAGGCAAGCAAGTTATATAACTGTAGATAACTCGCAACTACCAATCACTCACATTAGCGACATAGTGATCACTTCCTGTTCAAATCATTCACAAGTGCAGTTGGGGAATGTGTACAGAGTATCAGGAATGAAGAAGAATCTTTTGTCAATTTTAGATTTGACTAATTGTGGTAACTTTTTTATATTTGGTCCTGAAGATGTCAAGGTTTGTCAACAAGTCAAAATAGTTGACACACTAATAATGGAGGGACATAAGGTGGATTCTATGTACGTCTTGGTAGTAGAAGATACTTATGTGGAGAAGATGAAAGGCGGTGATAAAAGTAACTTGTGGCATGCACGGTTGGGACATGTTAACTATCATAGGCTAAAGATGATAATGAGCAAGTCCTCATTAAGAGGGCTACCTAATCTTGATGTTCGTACTGATGTGGTTTATGTTGGATGTCAGTATGAAAAGGCGCACCAACTTTCATATAAGGAGTCATCATTCAGAGCCAAAAAGTCACTAGAGTTTATCCACTCAGATGTATTTAGAAAAGTGAAGCAATCATCAATCAATGGCATGCACTACATGGTGACATTTATTGATGATTATTTTAGATATGTCTAGGTCTATTTTATGAAAGAAAAATCTGAAACTTTAGCAAAATTCAAAGAATTCAAACAGATGATTAAAAGTGAAATTGAGAGCAAAATCCAGTGCCTTCATACTGATAATGGGGGAGAATACATCTCTGATGAGTTCTCAAGTTATCTTGTCCAATGCAAGATTATGAGACAATTAACTTATCCAAACAATCCATAATAAAATGGTGTTGCAGAAAGAAAGAACAAGCATCTTGCTAAAGTATATAGAAGCATGTTGCATTCTAAGAATGTTCCTGGGAGATTTTAGGCCGAGTGCATGAGAACAGCAGCTTATATAATCAATTGACTTCCTTAGCCAAAGATGGGATCTATGTCTCCATTTAAGAAGTTGTGGAATATGAAACCTATAGTGATTCAAAGTTTTTGGCTGTGTTTATTATGTTTTTATACTCGATCATCTACATAGCAAGTTTGATAAGAAGGCAATTAAGTGTATCTTTGTGGGTTATGATGAGAACAGAAAAGGATAGAGATACTGTAATCTTACAACTAGCAAATGTTATGTCTCACGAAATGTTGTATTTGATGAGACATCATCATAGTGGACACTAGAGTATTTGCACTTCCTCACTCAAGTGAAATAGATTAGTTGCACGAAAAGTGTGAGGAGCAATTAACAGAAACTCAACAGAGTCCAGAGCTTGTTACGCAATCTTAACCTCAAGAAAGGCCATGGTAGACTGGTGTGTATCAAAAGATAGATGTTAAGGATCAACCAGTAATGAAGATGCCAAAAGCATAACCTATAACATCACCAACACAGTTGAGAATATCAACCATGGAGAAAAAGAAAAATCCCAAGTATGCTAATATCGTAGTGATAGAAGAAAAAAAGGAATCAACATCTTTTAAGGAGGCATCATAGAAATTTGAATGGAGAAAAGTCATGGAAGAGGAGATCAAAGTTCTTATTGAAAATTAAACTTGGGATTTAATGCCAAAACCAAAAGATGTGAAGCCCATTTCATATAAGTGGTGTACAAGATCAAGACTCGTCCAGATGGCTCAATTGGAAGGTACAAAGCTCATTTAGTAGCACAAGGATTCTCACAGTAATATGGACTAGACTATGATGAAACATTTAGTCTTGTGGCTAAGATTGCAATAATTCATGTTTTACTAGCACTTCCTATAAGCAAATCTTAGAACTTATGGCAGATGGATATAAAAAATGCTTTATAATTGAAGATTTGGATCAAGAAGTGTACATGAAGAAACTTAAAAGATTTGTAAACAAGCTCAATCCTAAGTATGTTTAAAAATTGAAGAAGGTGCTATACGGATTGAAGCAAGCTCCTAGAGCTTGGTATGGCAAGATTACTGAGTTTCTCATCCATAGTGGCTATGGAATTGCACCAACTGATTCAAGTTTATTTATTAAAGCTTGAGAAGGGAAACTAGCAATAATTCTTGTTTATGTTGATAATCTTATCATCATTGGAGACGATGTTAATGAAATCTGCCAGACCAAGAAGAATATGTCAATCCAGTTTCTGGTGAAAGAACTTAGGGAGTTGAATTACTTTCTTAGATTATAAGTGGAGCGCACAAAGGAAGGAATGTTACTATGTCAGGAGAAATATGCAAGAAATCTTCTCTAAAAGTATAAGATGCTTGATTGTAAGCCTCTTGCTCTTCCAATAGAAATGAACTCTAAATTGAGCATTACAAAAGGCAAATACTTAGAGGATTTGATGATGTATCAACAGATAGTTAGTAGTTTAATCTATCTGACATTGACAAGGCCAGATATTGCATTTGTAATTGGAGTAGTTAGCCGATTCATGTAAACTCTAAAAAAGCCTCACATGGAAGTAGTTCAGAGAATTTTAAGGTACATCAAAGGAAAACTTGATCTTGGGTTACTTTATAAAAGTAAAAAAGCTTGCAAGTTGGAAGGATATTGCAATGCTGATTATGCCGATGGTTATGATATGCAGAGATCAACTACTGGTTATGCATTTAGCTTGGGTTCTAGAGTTGCTACTTGGTACAGTAAAAGACAACCAATAGTGCCACTCTCAACAATAGAGGTTGAGCATCGTGTGGTAATGATGGTAGCTTAGGAAAGTATATGGTTAGTACAGTTGTTGGAGAATTTACACCAAAAAGTTGATTATCCAATACCACTATATTGTGATAATCAGTTAACTATTTGTTTAGTTAAGAACCCAATGTTTCATGCTAGGACAAAGCATGTGGAGAGGCAATATTACTTTATTCATGAAAAAGCCTTAACAGGGGAGATCAAGGTGATTAAGGTGAAAACAGAGGAACAACTGGCAGACATTTTACTAAAGGACTCAATAGTGAAAAGTTAGAAGAATTTCGAGAAGAACTTGGCATGATTTCAAGGAAGAAGATTAAGGATATTAATAATAAGGGGGAGTGTTAAAATTATTATTAATATCATCCAGAAGATTTTGTTAATAAAAAAAATCAGCTAAATTTAGTTAGATTTTTTATATCACACTTTAGTTGTCAAATTTAGGTGAATGGTTAGTGGCTCGTTGTAGCTGACAAAGTTTGAAAGTTTGGTTTTCTATTTTGGTGCCTACAAAAATGGAAATTTTGGTTTTCTTTTCTTTGTTTTTTGTACATGTTATGGCCTATATAAAGGCCTTGGATGCATTTGCAAGGATGTGCATTAAGAGTGAGTGATTCATTTGTGTGTAATGTGTGGTATCCAGTGAGGGGTAGAGAGTAAAACAAGCAAAGTGAGTTGTGTAAGGGTGTGAGTGGTATGCATGAGAAATAATTGAGTGAGTGTGTGGGGTACTAGTTTGAGCAAGTGTCCAAGAGTGAAAAATTTTTGTTTAGGTTGTAGTAATTTTTTTTTGTAATAGTGACTTTTATATTAGTGAAAAATATTTATTGTTCACTATTTTATTGTCCCATTTTTACAGGCTATTTTATTATTTTATACACCTAATTTTTAACATAACATACATCCATTGCATTTTCATATGCATAACACTTTAATTTATAAATATTGGTTACATAAAGTAGACGGGTATAAGTATTACCTAAATATAAAAATGGCATCCCCTATGAGTAGTCCAAGTGACAAAAGGTGTGGACATCCAGTTTGAGGAGAGTAAGGTTCAAATCCCCCACCCTCCCCCCCTAATTGTGGTATTAGAAATTAACCATCCGTACTAGTTCAAAAAAATATATAAAAGAGGGTTAGTGAGAGAATTTATACTAATTGTTTAGGTTAAAATAGTACTTTACCATATATTACAATTGCAGAAATAAAACAAAAAAAAACATTTATACACTGAATAAAAAAAATGTAGAAGACAAGAGATGAGAGGGGAGAATGAGAGAAACATAATTCTCAATCCTTCTTTTTCAAATCCCAACTAAAACACAACACCCAACACAAATTAACCTTAATAAACCTTGGATTATCTTGTTCTTTGTTGGTTGTGATTGGTTCTCGCAAGTATATGAGTTTATCAAGTAATATAGAATAGATACAGGCCGATCCCATGAGGATTAAATGTTTATCCAACTATTAATTTTATTTATCCACAAGGATTAAATATTTCCCAAAAGGTAATGGAAAGGGACCCATAGAATCCAATCCCCAAACGTAAAAAATCTCCACTTCTTGAATTGATGTAAATGGCATTTCATTCCTCTTAGAGATATTTCCATTTCTCTGACATCTATCATAGTGTTCCACATAATCCTTAGCATCTTTGAATAAGGTAGGCTAGAAAAATCCACTCTCTAACACCTTTGCAACAGTTTTTATTACTCCAAAATGCCTACCAAATGCAGAATTATGATAATGAGACAAAATTTCTAACTTTTTAATTTTAGGAACACACCTCATAATCAACCCATCTATATAAATCTTGTATAGAAATGGATCCTCCCATAGATAATTCTTTACCTCATAGAGGAAATGCTTTTTTTGTTGATAGGAAAAATCTTAAGGTAGCACCCTACATGCTAAATAATTGGCGATGTCTGCAAACCATGGAGCACTAAAGTGTTGGACTTCCAGTAATAAAGCATTAGGAAATTCATCATTGATGTCCTATTCTTGCCTCACTTATTTATAACCCTCTAACCTGGATAAATGTTCAGCTACAACATTCTCAAAACCCTTCTTGTCTTTTATCTCTAAGTCAAACTCTTGTAAAAGTAACACCCATCGAATGAGATGTGGTTTTGCATCCTTCTTGGCCATGAGATATTTTATTACTGCATGATTAGTGAAAATAATAACCTTTGAACTAAGTAAGTAAGATCTAAATTTATCAACAGTAAAAACCACCACCATCATCTCTTTCTCGGTTGTGGTGTAGTTCAATTGAGCCTATATAAGAGTTCTTTTTACATAGTATATGACATGAAGCTTATTTTCTTTCCTCTAACCAAGCACCTCCCCCATAGTATGGTCACTTGCATCACACATGATCTCAAAAGGAAGTGCCCAATCCGGAGGTGAAATAATTAGGGCTAAAACCAAAGCCTCCCTCAACTTATTAAAAGTATTTAAACAATTATTATTAAAATCAAAAGGAGTATCTCTAACTAACAATTGGGTTAAAGGTTTAGTAATTAAAGAAAAAATTTTAATGAAACGTCTATAAAAACCCGCATGTCTTAGAAATCCTCGAACTTCTTTAACTGTTGTTGAAGGTGGTAACTTCTTTATAATTTTTATTTTACCTCTATCTACCTTAATCCATACACTTAAAATCTTGTAACCAAGGACTATCCCTTCCTATACCATAAAATGACACTTTTCCCAATTATGAATAAGGTTAGCCTCTTCATATCTTTTCAAGACCCTATCAAGGTTAGACAAACATAATTCAAATAAATCACCAAAAATAGAAAAATCATCCATAAATACCTCTATGATGTTCTCAATGAGATAAAAAAAAATTATTATCATACATCTCTGAAAAGTAGATGGTGTATTGCACAGTTTGAAAGGCATGTGTCAGTAAATAAAAGTTCCATATATTCATGTAAATGTTATTTTCTCCTGGTCCTTTAGAAAAATAAAAATCTGATTGTAACCCGAATAACTGTCCATGAGATAGTAGTATACATGCCTTACTATCCTTTCCAACATTTAATCAATGAAGGGGAGAGAAAAATGGTCCTTCCTTGTGGCTGAGTTCAATTTTTGATAATCAATACATACTCTCCACCCATTAGCCATCCTCTTTAAAATTAACTCACCTGCTTGATTTTCCACAATAATCATTCCACTCTTCTTCGGTACACACTGCACTGGGCTTACCCATTCACTAGTAGAAATTGGGTAGATAATGCATGCATCCAATAGCTTGATAATCTCCTTCTTGACCACCTCTTTTATGGTTGGATTCAAGTGCCTTTTTCTCTCTATGACAGCGCTCGTCCCCTATTTTATATGGATTATGTGCATGACAATTGAAGGGCTAATCCCTTTGATATCTGAAATCTACCACCCAATGGACTTCACCCTATTTGTCACTATCTCACATAACCTTTTCTCTTGTTCAATAGACAGCTTGTTGGAAATTACAATGGGTAAATTGTATCCTTCCCCTAAAAAGGTGTATCTCAAATGGGTAGTGTTACGACCCAAAACAGGGGCCATAACCGGCGCTAAGGAACGGGAATTCTTTCGAATCCGGAACCCGTAGCAAGCCTAAAAATAAAATAAAATATGCAATAATAATAATAACAATATCAAATTGCAGCGGAAATAAAAATCATAAATATCATAATATTATTTTCACCAACTGGATTTAAGTCAAATCTCATCTCATATATATAAATCTCTTAATACAAATCCAGTTCAAATAATACAATATCTCACATAAATAAAATACATAAAATCCCATAATTTAATTCACAACTACTGCAGTGTCTATATTATAAAAATAAGACTCAAGTAAGCAGTTTACACAAAGAAGTCGGGGCGGAAGAAATCTGGCGTATCGGCCTGCTACTGAGGTCTGAAGATGTTGACTCTCCTGAAAAATTGTCAACGAAGGGGAGTCAGACCTCACTGAGTGAATTACTATAATATACACTAATTGACAATGCATACAATCAATAGTATATATATATCTAATATATATATAGGCAAATATACACAGATGCAATAAAATCATTTTATATATATTTTATTGAAAATCATCTTTTATGAAGGATCAAATAGAACCCTAAGATATCGCAACCTCGGAAATAGTGTTAGACAACACTCTAGCCACATAGGCTCACTTATTCCAAATATATCCACTTAATCCATTTAGACAGTAGACTGGCCCCGAGACACTAAGTCAACCGAGCTCCAGCAGTCTGACTGCCAGTGTGATTGGCCCCGAGACACTTGGTCAACCGAGCTCCAGCAATCACACCCCCAAACCATATCTCACACATCAAATAATCACATTCCATCAATATCCACAAATGGTTAGTAATATAGCCTAAATACTATAGGCGTACCGGTACGTACTCGGTCCTAGTGCTGCCCACTAGGTAGCACGTTCTATCGATATCCTTCATTGATAAATATAAAACATTCATTCATAAAAATAAATGATGCATGAATTTAAATAAAATAACAATATAAACCATATATATACTGGAAATATACCAAAAGTAAACCAGGTATATTTCGAGTATATATATGTCAAATGAATCCAATCAAATTATAAATTAAACTAGAAATATATTTAAAAACATTTTAAATATGATTTACTAATAAAACATGCATATAATTTAATATATACCAAAAATATACTTAAATACAAATCACATTATTTATGTATATTTAATCAAAATAAAACATATATTTTTAAATCATGCATCCTAAAGCATATATATATAGTATAGTAACTCACAAATTAGTGCGCTCCACGAGATGGATCCAACGGGCCTGGTCCACTAGCCCTCGATCTCGGCACAACTAAACAAATAATAAATAACCGACATTAGAATAAACCTAACAGAAATCCTAGAATTCGATCTAGAGTATTAAACATAGAATTAAGATTAGGGTTCGACTGGACATCACGTTTTACGAGAATTCTATCAAAAATTCGGCAGAACCTCCCCTGTAAAATGGACATCTCTCTACTCAAAGAGTAGAGCCGACCCTGCAAAGAAAGACACTTCGAAAAAATAAACTCAACACTCAACCACAACCCTTCGATCGGACTCCAAACTACAGTCTACCGACCGGGGTCCACAAACACAGAACAATTCCAGAAATACCAAAAATACCCTTATATCATAGAAATACATTTTATAAGTAAAAATTACATAATTAACCTTAAAACATTGTAAAAATCGATAAAAACTCATTTTATTAGAAAAACCGTATATTATATATATAATTGAAAATAATTCACGAAAAATAGTTTTAATTAGTTAAAAATACTAAATAATTTGTAGAAATCATTTTTATACCTTAAATAACTATTAAAACCAATTAAATTACATTTTTAGCCAATTTTGTGTAAAATTATCAAAATACCCCTATATATATAAATATACTAAAATTACTTCAAAAATTCACCAAAAAAATTATACAATTATCCAAAATTAATTTTCTCAACATATTTATCAATAATATCAATAATTAAACTCAATTTACCAATTAATTTCAAATAAAAATATAATTAACCCTAATTTCCCAAATTACATAAACTTCAATAATTCAAAATAAATACATAGAAATTCATAAAAATTACAAATAAATTCCTATAATTCATTTCAACACCTAATTTAACCATAAAACA
Organism: Mallotus nudiflorus; assembly: GCA_947683625.1. NCBI lineage: Eukaryota > Viridiplantae > Streptophyta > Magnoliopsida > Malpighiales > Euphorbiaceae > Mallotus > Mallotus nudiflorus. Next base: position 591,673 of record CANTUR010000857.1, read on the forward strand.
CAATTTCATAATTTATTTAATTAATTTCCGAAAATTAGAAAATAATAATAAAATATTCAAAAATACCCAAAAATCCAAAAAATCTCCAAAAATTCCAAAAAAATTCACACATGTAGATTAATCTACAAGGATCAACATTTGTGAAGGGATTTTTTATGAATCAATCAATTCGAAGCTAAAAAAAATTAAAAACCCTAATATGGCCGAATTCAAAAATTCGAAACCTAAGCAAATCAAGACCATTTAAGCTCAAAAAAAAGATAGAATCACACTCACCGGAGCTCAAGGAGAAGAAAGAGACTGGCGGTGCCGAAAATGGTGACCAGAATCGTGGTCGACGGCGAGGAGAAGAATTTCGGCCAAAATGGAAGAAAAAAGGTTGCCGGCGCCGGGGAAGGAGGCTGTTGGCGACGGGGAAAGGCTGAGGACAACGGTGGCAAGCTGGGAGGCACACCGACGATAGGGGAACGGCAGTTGCAGCGATGGTTGGTGGTGAGGGAGTGGTCGGGCACGGGGAAGGAGAAGAAGAAGAAGAAGAAGAAAAAGAAAAGAAAAGAAAAATAAAAGAAAAATAAAAAAATAAAAAAAAATTAATTTTAATAAAATATTTGAAAAAAATTACATCCACACACTTAATATTTAATATTTTAAAATTTAATATCAATTAAAAATAATTAAATAACAATAAAACAATTAATTAATTAATAAAATATTAGGGTAAAATACTAAACCCTAATTAAACAAATAATTACATACATAGGCTCTATTTAGTAATTTAAAAATACGTATGAGTTCATTCAAGTCCGAAAATATATATTTAAAATAATTAATAATAAATTATTTACGTGAAAATTTCCCCAAAAATGCAAGTCCCGAGAAAATTTTACGTAAAGCACTGTAAATAATACACAATAATTAAAATAGATTTTAAATACATATCAACTCATGAAAATATCGTAATATATACAAAAATTATTAATACTGCATATCCCGGTACAGTGTAAAAATATTTTAAAAATACGGGATATTACAGGTAGGTAATGGTTTAAGCTCTAGTTTGGGTGGTTTAACAACAGATGGGGGAGTGGGGTTATCCCTATGTACTAAAATTTAAGGTTTAACAAAAGTGGCTTTTTATGAGGGTTCACTATCTACTTCACACTCCAAAATTTTATCAAGAATTTATTTAAATTCACGTCCCTCACACACTCATCTACAACTTCCACTCTCATGAAAAATTCCTCTTTAATTGGGTACTTCATCAATCTGGGCATCACAAATTCTACACTCTCATTACTAACCCTAAAAGTGATTTTCCCTTCATGAACATCTATGATGGCTCTCCCAGTATTTAAAAATGGTCTCCCAAGAATTAGAGGGCACTTACTTTCCTCTTCAAAATCCAAAACTATAAAATCCATAAGAAAGATAAATTTGTCTACCTTAACCAAAACATCCTCAATGATCCCATGTGGTTTCTTTGTAAAGAGATTTGTAAGTTGTAAAGTCATGTTCGTAGGGGTTAACTCACCAAGCTGTAATTTCCTAAAAAGAGAAAATGGTATAAGGTTAATACTTGCACCCAAATCACATAGACATCTAGGAAATTCTTGAACACTAACTATACATGGAAGAGTAAAAATTCCTGGGTCTTTTAATTTAGTTGGTATTTTACGAGTGATGATGGAACTCCAGGTCTCTATTAATTCCATAGTCTAGTTGTCATCCTATCACCTTTTATTGGTGATAATATCCTTAAGATATTTGGCATATGTCAACATCTCTGTAAGAGCATCAGTAAAAAGAATATTAAGTTCAAGCTTTTTAAAGGTATTTAAAAACTTAGCAAACCTCTTTTCATTATTAGGCTTCTTTAATCTTTATGGAAATGGCATTCTTGTCTCATATTTTTATGAATTAGACATAGGTGGTTGCTCTTTCCCATCAATGTTCTTTGCTTGTTGCTCATTGCCTTCTTTAGAGTTATTATCACCATTTTGAATTTCTTTGCTTTACGTTTCCTCTAATTCTTTCTTGAGCTCATCTTTTGATTTTATTTCCTTGCCACTTCTTAGTGTAATTGCTTTTAGCTGTTCCTTTGGATTTGGTTCGGTATTACTTGGTAAATTCTCTTGATTCCTTTATGCTACTGCATTAGCAAGCTATCCTAATTGTACCTCAATATTGTGAATTAAAGATAAATGATTTTTAGCTATTTGATTAAATTTAGCCTCTATCTGCTTCTAATTTTTATTTTGATGGCTCATTTTATTGGACATGGCCTTCAAAAATTTATCCAATTTATTTCCCATTAAAGCCATGTGATCTTGATGGTGTTGTTGAAAACCTGGAGGTGCTTGCCTTGTCATGTTGTTCTAAAAGCCTTGGGGAACCAAATTGTTATTGATGTTCTATAAAAAATTTGGATGATTCCTCCATCCCGAATTGTAAGTGTTCGAGAATGGATTGTTACCTTGTTTTCCTTGAAATTGATTCCCAATAAAGTTAACTTGCTTTTGGTATCCATCTCCTACCATAACTGCATCAAAAACACCAAATTCATTATTAGAGTAACCCAATAAATTACAACTTTCACCTAAAGGGGCTGGATTATTTTTATTGGTGAGGTTTTCAAATTGTTTTGTCAATGCAACAATTTGAGCTTGAAGGGTTGTCACTACCCCGATTATGCCTCCTTACCTTGGTGGATTTCGATGCTCTGATGGCCAAAGACAGTTATTAATTGCCATCTCTTCCAAAAGTGTGAATACAGCCTCAACTATTTTTCACATCAAAGAATCCCCAACTGTTGCATCAATGGTGTCTCTAGTGGATGGGGTAACACTACTATAGAAAGTTCTGATGAGCACATCCCTTGGCAAACCATGATGAGGACAACTTCTTAGGAACTTTTTGAATCTCTTCCACGTATCACTTAAAGATTCCATGTCAAATTATTGAAAGGTGGTGATATCCTTGATAATCTTTACTGTCTTTGAAGGTGGAAAATATTTTTCCAGAAAAGCTTTTGCCAATAGATCCCATGTTGTGATTGAAGCTAATGGCTATGAGTTCAACCATGACTTAACTCTATCCTTTAATGTGAATGGAAAGAGCCTCAAGCAAATTGCATCATCTGACACCCCATTATATTTAAAAGTATCACAAATTTCTAAAAAATTACCAATGTAAGCATTAGGGGTCCTCATTTGCTAAGCCATAAAATTGAACACTTGACTGGATCATTTAAAGTAAGGCTGGTTTAATCTCAAAATTATTGGCATTGATTGTTGGCCTAGCAATACTTTGCCTTGTACCATCTCGACCTGGCATGGCAAAATCCAAGAGTGTTCTTTCTTCTACCTGTTGTTCTATCATGATATTTGATTCCTTTTGAGAATGTCTCTTATTCTCTCTTTCAAACCGTATAAGCTCTAGAATAAAAATGAGAGGATCTGTCCCTATTCTTCTCGTATTATACATACACCAAAATAACTAATTAAAATAAAATAAATAATAATAGAAAATAAATAAATATCCAAATTTAAAATAGAAATAACTTAAATCAAGTAAAAAAAATCAATTATGTTGTTAAACTTATTCATTCCCCGGCAACGACACCAAAAACTTGATTGGTTCTCATAAGCATATGAGTTTGTCAAGTAATATAGAATAGATACAAGTCTTTTCCACGAGGATTAAATGTTTATCCAACTATTAATTTTATTTTTATCTTGTTTAAGAATCAAATATTAAGTGAATTATAATTGCTAAATTTTAATAGCCAAAATGAAATTAAATAATAAACTCAATTAATTTAAATTTTACAAGCAAATAAATTTTAATAAGCAAATGATAGAATGATGTTAAGGATTGTATCATTATATTTTAATTAAGTCAATCTCAAGAAATTAGTCTTTCTTTCTATTGCAATTCTTGGGGTTTCAAAGGTAATAATTAATCTTTCTCAAGTAAAAATTATTTAATTTATTCCTATTAATTGAAAAGGCTTTAACTAATTCTCATTGAATTAAAACCTAATCAAATTTAGTAAATAAATCATGAAGCACAACCAATTGAAATTAAAATAATTGAAGCTATCTCTAAACTTAAATCAATTAATCAAGCATTCATATTTCTATTAAGATTTATATTTCTCAACAATTAACTTTAATTAAAAATCAATTATGAATGGTCAAATCATAAACAATTAAGCTTAATGAATACTTAATGAAAATTAAAAGAAAAACCAATATTTATAAATCAACTTAAATTAAAATAAGTTGAACAATCCCCAACATAAATAAAATTAACTAAATATAATATTCATCATCCCAAATTCAAAAATAAAATACATTAAGAACTAAAATATAAAGGAAAGAATGAACTCTTTTTAAGGAATTCTTCTCCAATAATTTTCAATTTTCTTTCTCTCCAGGAATTCTTCTTTTCCTCTCTAGCTCTTCCTACATTGATAAAATTCCATCTTTTATTCTGCCTTCTCCTCATCTTTTATATATATTACTTTTTCTTCTACAGTTCCTCGTGTACCATTTTTTAACTTCAACCCCCATACCATGCAATCCTTTCTATGTCTTCATCATTGTTGCTTTTTTATATTCTTCTAAATGATTTTGTCTCTTTCATAATTTCTTCTTAACACCTTACTCACTTTATTCCTTCTTCTTCGTGTATTTCCCCTCCTTTTTCTCTTTCCTAATTTTTTTATCACCAACATAACCCATCATTCCCCAATTTAGTTTCTCTCCTTCCACTCAAGTGTGTTCCCTATCATAATTATCTCCGCTCCACAAAATTGTTTTAATTAGTTTGTCTCCACCACATGCTTCTTTTCCCATAATCAGGTTAAAGCTTTGAAATTAAAGGAGAAGGGAAATAAGGCAGACTAAATTTAACAATATTTTAGTTATGTTTCATATAGAATAAGGTAAGTAAAAGCATTTTTCCTCTATTCTTTGAATAATCAAGCATATGCATTGATTGTATGTTTATGTTCACGGTTAAAACCCTTGATTTCAAGTATAGTACAAGTAATTTGAGTAAATTGTATAATTTGAGTAGATAATAGTTGTATATATGGCTGATTTAAGAGTATTGAATTTATAAGGTTAATGGGACATGATTAATAGGAACTTGAAAATATGGAGTAATATAATATTTAAATATTGTTATTTCTATAAATTTTCTCGTATTTTGGATAGAAATTATCAAAATCGTCCAAATATTGAGAAAATATTTGTTTGGAAATTAAAAACACTTGAATTTAAGTTGTTAATGCAAACTCTATTTGTAACAAGCAAAACTGCTTCTGTTTTTCAATAGTTTGAGACCCTAAGCTCTACCATTTTAATCTCATTTTTGGTATAAAGACACTTTTATATGTTTTTTATCATGTGGTAAAACTTTATGACAAAATACATTCATTTAATTGGGCAATTAAGCTAATTTCTAAGGTTGTTGCGGTAAGTAATTCTGTAGAGTCTGGTTATGAAATTTGCATCTTTTAGGCCTTAAATCTAGTGTTTTAACCTGATTTTTTGTGTGTATATACTTCAATATGTTGACAATATACCTGTAAAATTTCATATCAAAATTTAGTCATTAAGTCAGCTAATTAATTTGATAATTTAGGTTGCTGCAATAGACAGAATTTTGTAATTTGTGTGATTTGCTTAAATTGCATAATTTACATCATAAAACATGGCATAAGCACTTCATATGTAACAGCCCATTCAAGACAAGACTAAACACCCTAAGGTTTCTTAAAACCTCAAGAATATGCATTCCAAGCAAAGTATAAACTTTCAACATTTTATTAAATGACATAGAGTATCAAATACACATGTATTAGCTAAACAAATTACTTAGCTATTACAACCAAATATATATATATATGGACATTCTCACAATCACCAAACTATACATGCTACTCTATTTAAAAATTTAAAGCAATATAAGAACCTATATGTTGGCTCGACCTTGGCTCTAATACGAAAGATTGCAAAAATGATGTCCAAGGTAAAGGTTCACTTCTAAAGCAAGTGCTCTGAAAAATATAACAACACTAAAGGATGAGTACAAATACTTAGTGAGTAGATTAAGAATCAACAACATGGAACATATAATTTATAAAAAAAAATAATACATTCATCATATCAAATTCCAAAAAACTCATCTCATTTCAATTTCAATATACAAAGTTCGATCAAAATCGCATATTTCAAATCACATACCTTTTCAAAGAAGAATTATAATTCTATAAATAATCACTTCAAGTCAAGAAGTTCTAATTACACACTCAAATTATAATTAATCACTTCAAGCTCTTTAGTGTTAACCTATCCAATATGTTAGTCCCCTAAGAGCCTCAAATACACTTAGGTGGTAACCTATTTAATATGTTACTTCCCCTAAGTATTCATAATTCACAAGTCATACACGTGTGTAGATCTACCCCCAAAGGGTAAGCCACTTGATTACATGCCCCAAAGGCCATCAGTGTAATCAAGCACTATTCCAAAGGCAGTCAATCCATTGACAATAATTTCATCTCCTCATATATTAATCATAACATGAGTGTGTACCATTTACTTTTAGCAATATATATTTTTACACTCTTATTTATCAACTCATATCAAAATATAATACATTTTCCAATCATTTATTAACAAAATAACATTTATAATAGCTTTTTCAAAATATATTCAAAACTATTTATAATAACTATATCATTTTCAAGTATTAAGCCAAGTCTTAGAGAAACACATTTATATGTATATATTACATAAAGTTGTAATCATAACATCGTTAATTAATAATCTACTCATATCGACAAGCCAAAATCCCAAGATCAAGTACTACATACCAAAATAGGTAGGCTCTTAAAAAGCAATATACATATAAGCCTCCTCAATTTGATCTCTTTGTGGTATCACGCCTTGTTCCACCATCTTCTATTATCAAGCATAGAAATATCAAAATTAAGGATAATTCCTAAGTATAAGGATGATTATGAAGTGCTTATATGTCATGCTTTGTGATGAAATTTTGTAATTCAAGCAAATTACACATATTATGGAATTCTGTCTAACACAACAGCCTAAATGCTCAAATTATTTGACTAACTTAACAATTGAATTTTGACATGAAAATTTACAAGTATATGAATGACATATTAAAGTATCTACACAGCAAATATCAGGTCAAATTACCAACTCTAGGATCCTCAAAACTTAAATTCCAGAACTTGACTCTGCAAAATTATCTATTGCAACAATTTCTAAAATCAATTTAATTGCCCAACCAAATGAATGTATTTTGTCATGAAATTTTACCACATGGTAAACAACATATAAGATTATTTTTATATTGTAAATGAGGTTAAAATATCATGTTTAAAGGTCTAAAATTACTAAAAAAAATAGAAATAACTCTACTTACTAGAAACAGAGCTCTGCAGTGATACCAACAACTCAATTCCATTAATCATGTTCGCACTAATATCTATTAATTCAAAAAATCTTAAAATAAATTACATGCATTATCATTTTCTATCTAAATTATATAATTTACTCAAAACACTTTTGCTATAGTTGAAATCAAGGGTTTTAACCATGAACACAAATATACAATCATATGCATTTGGTTGATTGCTCAAATATAAAGAAAATTATTTTTACTTACCTTCTTCTATATGAAATTTGGTTGGAATCTTGCTGAATTCAATCTATCCTTCTTCTTTTCTCCCCTAATTTCAAGCCTCAATCATCAAATAGTAAGATAATTTAATATTCATCAAGGTTAATTTGAGTTGGGTGTTGTGTTTTTAGTGAGGAGGAAAAGTTGGGAATTAGGTTTCTCTCATCCTCTCCCTTTTCCTTTTGTTTTCAACGTGATTTTGGTTCCTCTACATTTTTTTTTCAACACTAGCAACATATGCTTATGGCAAACTACCACTTTAACCTAACAATTTATAACAATTATTCCATTAATCCTCTTTTTAATTACTTGAGACACTTATGACCTTTTATTTAATTAAGTTAATAATTATAAATTAAAATGCTATAAATATGAAAATGAAATGCATGTATGTTACAGGGATGCAAATCTCACATCATAATCATTCTTATATTTAGGTTTTGCTTGTAGTTTTAAGGTTATAATATTTGGTATTAGGTGATGGCAGAATAAGGCATGATACCCAGAGATATTGAATTGGTAAGGCTCGGGTGTATAGTGTGCTCTTCAAGAGTCTTCCTATTTTGGTGTGTAGGACTTGGTCTTAGAATTTTGCTTTGATAAAATGAG